>CAJUYG010000024.1:595786-622618 GCA_910591675.1 Galerucella calmariensis | reverse complement strand
GCTTCTTTGATCTAAATTTAAATAAGCTATCTATCAGGTATTTTTAATAAATGCACGAGCAATATCAGAAGGAAGCAAATGTCTACCATAAATTGAATCCTCTGCCAATAACGTAAAACTTATGCCATCGGCAGATATTCGAAACGACTTTATTGATTGAAAGATAACCTACAAAGCAATTTACACTGGGAATTATGGATAATTATTATTTCATCTGCAAGATGTCTCGGAAGGTTTTACAAAAGTGAATCATCTCCAAAAAGATCGATTACTATTTTAACGATTATAATAGGTATTTATACTATAAGGGATGTGGAGATTTTGGCCTCCGAGTGATAAATGAAGTATATAAGCTTCAACGTTCATAATATATCGAAAACTGACAGTGTACTCCTCCTCCTTCTAGTGGCATTCTGATTCAAGTATTTCGAACATTTACGCGGGATTGTTTCTTACGAAGAAATGTTCTATTTAACTTTATGCTGTGACCTAAGTCTACAAGATGTGCCCTTTGGGATATTTCTTATTCCATTCAAAGATAAATATCTGTTAAACTTTCGGAACTTTGTATTTATTTAGGAAACAACACATTTGGGTTAAAGTAAATCGTCGAAATTTCGAATGTAAATAATATACCAAATTACATATTACACATTTACGAAGTTTAAAAGTCAATATAATTTTAGAATTTAAATAAGGCAGCAATACAAAAAAATGTTTTTTCAGAGAAAGTTTATACAGTGTTAAAGTGAACGAAATCAAGGAAAGAATGATGTAGTAATAATATTTCACATATTTATTCATAATACATAAAATACTCAATAAATTTTCATCCCAAGGGATCACAGATGATTGAAGAACTGGCCAGGCAGTAAGCTACAAAAAATCCAACTTAGCTCCATAAACATCCATACTTAGCCCTTCGCATGGACTCTGAAACAGATGGAGAACATTTATTAGAAATACATCCAGACATTGTAATGATTAGACGTCAACAACCACTTCCCTAGCTGTATTTTCCCTATATATTTGCCAGGGAAGTAGGTGTTGCTTCTCAGTTAACGGTCTGTTCTTTGAAAAGTAATTTTCAAATTTGTATGTAAGTAGTATTAAGCTATTATTTATCTTTGACATTTGTTTATAACACGTTTCACTAAAATGACAATTGGGCAATTAGGTGATGATTGATTGATTTAGTTCGGTACCATCATTCAGAGGCTTCGATACCTCAACATTTAGGCTGTTTGTGCTCTTGGTAGTACCGTTTATATAAAGAGACCAATAGCTCTTATTTCTCTAGATCCTTTTGGGAGAAATCCTTCCTTGGATACTTCAGTCCCAGGTCTATATCTCCAATAAGACAGTGCTTCACAATTGAAGAGAATGGAAGCATGGAAGAGGAAACTTCTCCTCTTCCATGCACAACCGCACTGCATTATCCTTTTTGGTCAGGTACTAAAATTTCTCAATCGTTCCAAAATTAGAGCTGAATTTCTGAAGGATTTTATTTATTAAATTTTTTTGCGTGCCACTAGAAAGCTTAACAAACTAAATACTTCCTTAAATAAATGTTTGCATCTGCTGACAGATGTAATTAAAAAAATATAGTGTTCTCAAAGTTAAATACGAAGTCCACCAAAAAAAAGGTTTTGAATTATAAATGAATGAAGTTAGTCGATATTGTTTGAATTAGGAGACGGTAGTTAATATATAATTGAAAGTTTTTGTTCTTTTACAGTTTAACTTTGTTGGAAAGCTGTTGGGTCCCAAAGGAAATTCCCTTAAAAGACTGCAGGAAGACACGATGTGTAAAATGGCAGTTCTCGGAAGAGGATCAATGAAGGACCGACACAAGGTAATCATTTTATTGTTGAAATGTCCTAAAATCAAATGATTCTATCTAATTTCATTCTTCTAAGAGTTAATTGTTTTTACTCGAGTCTGCAAATAACATTCAAACTTCCTAAAGTAATGTAAACGTCTTGTTGTTGAAACGTATTTTCAATTTCTTGAACAGATATTGTATGTCCTGACAATTATCCTGTCATGTTACTCACGTTTCAGGGTTTCTCTACTCTTAATTTAATTTGTGTTTAGACATTCGTTAGTCTTTAGCTTCAATATATAAATAGTTTGTTAATTAGATTTTTGACGTTATTCAGTCTTTATAAGAGATAGAATCAATGAGCGCCATAGCTGTATTTTTGGAAAATGAAATTATATTTATCTACCCCATATATTTTAAATTTAACTCTACCTAAGATGACCACTGTCACATGACACACCCTATATATTAGTCCAGTAACTGAACACCTGAAAATAGCGAAAGCTCCTGAAAAGTCGCTGAAGACTTCACTTTTGGCTCAATTTGTAGGTCACCGCAGGTGTTTTTAACTGAGAAAAAACTTAACGCGATTGAGTTTACGGAAGGGGGGGAAAACCCTGGAAAACGAGTTTCTTCAGATTAAAAATTGAAAATCGTCTTATTATCTATTATCTACAAAAATGGTCTCCATCATTTTTTTCGAAAATTCGATAGCTATCGAGATAATGAGACCTTAATAAAGTCTTCTCAATTCAGCTGCTGCTCTGCCAGTAGGAATTCTGCTGTCTGTGCATTAAATTGTAAGCGGGCGAACGAATTGTTTCATAACTCGGCAAAAAATTGACATTTCCCGATGATTCAAAGTTCATCTCAATGGGAAGACCCGTAGCTATCATTCCATGTGACTTGCAGCTCGTTCGTACTTGACAAAAATATTTTAAAAAGCGGCCAAATTTTTTTCCACTGGATTTTGAGACTATTTCATTAATTTGTTCATATTTTTTTGAAAAATAGTTTTTATCCTAATTTTTTTCTATAATGGAACCTTGATTGATCTCAGAAATTTTTTTTTTAATATTTTTCTTGCGTTTCTGCATCAACCTCCTTGGGTTATTAGCAGTGGTGCAGTATGGTTTGTTCAATAATCATCTACATAACATATTATTCAGATTTTCTTATAAATGTCTATGTCCTTCAGAAATTTCATAAGATTATCCACGTTACAGTGATCATTTTATAAAAAATCTATGGAGCACGGTAAATTACACATTTTATGATTTATTTCAAAAACCGGACACTACACTAATACATGTTCAACACTTATTTGTACATCACATGTCATGCACATAGGTGGATCTTCCCTTTTAAGAAGATACTCGTGAGTGAAACGTGTATGACCCAGACGTAGTCGTGTCAAAATGGTCTGTGTTCTTCTTTTAGTGGGCAAGGTTCTCCAAGGTGTTATACTCCTTTTGACTTTTCTCAGTCTGCTACTTGAACTTAACCACATATTTTGCCATTGTAGATGCACTTTTTCCTCAATGAGGCTCTTCAAATCTGATTTGGTAATTCTGTTATCTGCAAATGGAAGGGATGAAATTTCTGATGTTTGCTTGGCAACCTTATCAGCGCTTTCGTTACCGCATATTCCTGTATGAGATGGGACCCAAAGGACAGATACCGTTTTATGACTGCTATTAAGTTCAGCAATCTGTTTGTTGATCTGGACAAGGAGTTCATTGGTGTAATACAGTTTCCCCATACTTACTAACTGCTGCACTGAATGAGTCTGTGACCAAAAGAAAATTTCCAGTTGACTGATTTTTGCATATATGTAATGCTTTGTAAATTGCATATAGTTCTGCAGAATATATACTGAATGCTTCTGGTAGTCTTAGTCCAATTATCTCGGAATTCGTAACAACAGCGCATGAGGTGCCATTTTCCTTCTTGGATCCATCTGTGTAAATTATAGATATTAAAAAAAATTTCTAAGATCATTCAAGACCTCCCAAGGTTCCATTTTAAAAAAATGAGGATGAAAGTTTTTTTTTTAAATATGAAATGAACAAATTAACGAAATAGTCTCAAAATCTTGTGGAAAAAAACTTTGACCGCTTTTTTAAATATTTTTGTCGAGTACGAACAAGCTGCAAGTCACATGGAACGACGATGAATTGCGATGCATTGCGATGAACTTTGAATCATCGGGAAATGTCAATTTTTTGAAGAGTTATGGAACAATTCGTCCACCCGCTTACAAGTTAATGCGTAGACAGCAGAATTCCTACAGGCAGAGCAGCAGCTGAAATGAGGAGACTTTTAGGTCTCATTTTCTCGATAACTATCGAATTTTCGATAAAAATGATAGGGACCATTTCTGTTTCTCTTCATCACTTCGTCACCTGCCGTGACCTACAAATTGAGCCCAAAGTGAAGTCTTCAGGGACTTTTCAAGAGCATTGTCCCTTCATTTACTGGACTATAAAAAAATTTTTTAAATGCGAACTCAAAAATACAAATTGACTTGACGTTTCCCTATACACGCACTTATTTATCCGTTATCGAATGTATTCCATTTGTCTCTTCCACACTGTATATTGTAAATGTAACACGCGGAACGTTACTCTCTTGGGAACATATGAATATATATGTTTTCCTGGCACTCAGTCGCATTAACATATATTTTAATGAGGTCTGTAAGCTCTTAAATCATTTTCTCAACGTAGCAGCAAAATGAATAGCTACAGTTTTGTTAATGTTATTATTTTAAATAATTTACTGGCTTAATTTCTTTATTGCTCTCTTTGAACGTGCCCTCCACCGAAAGAGCAAAATAGTAATGTATGCAACCTTATTTGTCGTCTAGAGCGTGCTGTGGAAAACTTCATTTCCTCTCTTGAAAATGTATTAGACTTCGTAGGTTTGTACGTTTTTAGTTTCAAAAATGCTATTAGTTTAGAATATTTACGGTATTATTAATAAATTAAGGTTCTTTTAATTTAGAATATCTGGACCATAAAGTAGAAGACTGGAATTTTCTAATTTTCTACTTTCCTCAAAAAAGGCGAATGAATATTTTTCAGCTTCCGGCATTTCATATTAGATTCTTTGGATTTCTGGCTACATTTGCCTTTCCTATGAGTACCTACATATTATTTCATATTCGGAATCTTAACCATCGATAATAACAGGAACAACTACTAACCGACGGAATACTATGAATTTAAAATTAGAATTTCGCCTTCAGGCGCAAGTTTATAGCAAATATACAGAAATCCGCCTAAAATGCTAAAACTTTCGCAAGCCCGTTGGAACATACCTACTTTGCCGCCGTCCTGAAGGCCCGGGCGGTGGACGGCTGACATTTGATGGATACCTACAAGCTGGTGAAAGATAGGACGTAAAAAAATGTATTTAATACATGAGCAAAGATCTAAACTTTGCGGCTTCTTCCTTGCCATTTCCTTCCCACACAAATACACACACACATGAGCAACGACTAGCTAGACAAAGAACACTATCATCTTCATACAAAGAATTCACTGAACAAGCTCAACAAGGTTTTTGAAACTGAGTATTTGAAAAGAGTTACCGTTCTGGTCACTGGACACTGTACTCTAAGGAAGCATCTACAGCAAATGATGGAAAAAGTCAGTGAACCTATGTTCAAAAAATATGATCTGTTGTTCCAGTTGCAGCCTTAAAACACCTTGCAATAGGGGACAGACTCAAATTTGGACCACGTCATTAAAGAATAAGATCGCAGATGTAGTATGTATAGGTTTCCGCATAAAAAATAATCTCCTGAATGTCTCTAGACATCTCAAGAACGAGAATGAATTGAGAATCGGCAATTCGATTACCTTTACTCCTGTCGTGCCCTCTAACCCACCTCAGGATAATATTGTTATCTGCCGAGGCGTTAGTTAAATCTAGGTGGCACTCTAGTACTAGCCCCGATATAACACGTTGTCTGCTCAAGGCTAATAGGGCTTGTCTACTATTAGTGCAGATTATTATATTTTTGCCAGAAATTCCAGTTCTGGTTAGTTCTTTTGCGGCAATTGAGATACCAGCCAGTTCTGTTTGAACCACGCTGGTATTGTTTCCCATTCCCCACTTAATCTTTAGGCTTAGTGCTCTCGAGTAAACTCCACATCCTGAGCCTTCTTTCATTTTTGAACCATCTGTATATATGCGTATTGCATTTGCAGCATCTGACTCTGTTTTTTTTGAATTTTGTAGGGTTTATTAAACACAATCCTGGGTTCAATTGCATCATTGGTTGCCTGCAGCAAAGGTAGCGCAGTAATCTACGGCATCTGACTCTGTGCCATTCTCATTACTGACGAAAACTTCAAACTTGGTTTTGTGAAGTGGGCTATCATAAGAAAGACTTGTCTTAGATATAGGTGTTAACAACTCTCTGTTTTATTTCTCTCAAAAATATTTTAAATAATTTTAGAATGAAAAAAGGATTTCACTTGATCTGCGTTTTTTTCAGTAACGTTTTTATATCAAATGATTCTATTGTTATTGAAATAAACATTGAGTATTATCACATGCACCTAACGATATTTTCAAAATAAAATCAATATAATCTAAGATTATATTAAAGAGCAAACGTCTGCATTATTTTTGTTTAATGGCCTTTTCGTCTATCTCTCGACATTTTCGCTTCGAACGATTTTATTTTATGTTTACACACGATCCTAGCTGACAGAATACCTTAACTCGCATTCTTATAATATCTCTTTTCAGTTTAGGCAACGGAGGGAAATTGACTTCAATCGAATTCTAAATTGACACGTTTCCCAACTTCAAAAGTTAGTCCTCCATTCCATTGCTATCCTGTGATTTATAGAAAGAAGATCTAATAATGCGATTCTGAAAAAAAGGCTGCAAAAACTTTGAATATTTATTTCTAACATTACAAATGATTACTCCAGATAAAAGAAAAAGAGTAATTAGTACCACTGTGAAGAGTGAAACAAGTTTAATCACCTATGTTAGATTAGATTAGATTACAGGGGTAGTATGGCCGATTACCACACTATATACCTGATCGTTTGTCTATAGGTTTGGTCCAACTGACCATTCTTGGTATTGTTCGCGCAAGTACTGTACTGCTTTCGCGTTCCAACTGTTTATAGTATTGTTCTTCGGACTGCTTGGGGCAATATACAAATTGTAACTTCTGAAATGTATGATAAAGTTGATCCCAAATTCGAGTTTGCGCACCATACAGTACTTAGAACGAATCCATATTTATTTACATTGTTGTGTAGCCTATCAAGGAATGTCACAACGACACTGTGTGGAAGAAATTAAAAGGCAGAAGAGAACATATCGTTAAATTGCCATCTTCACAGACAGCCAAGCAGCGCCTTTAGCACTCAACTCCGTAGAGGTCAATCTAAGTAAACAAGGCTCATCAATGCCAATCGTTGGGCCGGAACCCTTCTGCGACGTTGCAGAAACCATAACAATAGAAACAAAGAAGTGGGTCGCCCACAAATCTCTTAAATGGTGGAGGAACTCACCAGGACAGAGGCAAGCGAAAGAGTTCATAACACTCGCCAAAATGTACAGCAGATCTGATGGCCAAAGATAGGAAAGCTGTCAAAGCTGTAGTGGGTCTGTTAACGGGGCATTGTAAGCTCAATAGGCATTTAAAGTTGATGGGATTGACAAACGAAGATATGTGCAGGTTTTGTCACCTAGAAGAAGAAACGGCAAAACACATTCTGTCAGTGCGATAGTCTGGCAAATGTGCGGTTTTTTGCATTAGTCGAAGAAAAGTTATTGGTTGCCATTGAAAGGTTCATTTTTTCTCTTATTTTTTGCGAATCAAACCACAATAATGTTTTTTTATTATTTATTTCGACGTTTCAGTAGCGTTCCAGTTACCGTTGTCAAGATTAACTAGTAATAAATATTTAAAATAACACATGAAGCTGCATTTTCAATATCCGGTTGAATTTATTTTTATAGATTTTTGTTCATTCAACTTTGACAATTTGACAACATAACTGATTTATCTCATTTCCACAGCTTTGTTTGCCTTTGCTGCTATGGTCACAAAATATGATCTACAGTACCTCATGTTTGCAGTTAATATTAATAACAATACGTTTATTAAAGTTTTTTCAATAAAATTTTATGATATACTATTAATAATACTAATAAACAGTTGTAGATAAAATTTTGTACGTAATACGTGGGATAGGAATTATTAATGCAAACTTCACATGCATGCATTAATAATGTCCATATCCCACCAATTACGTGAATAACTATTTTGGTCCCTATTTGACACAACGAAAAAAATATAACAACTAGACAATCAATAATATTTTGAAGTTTAAGACTACAAAACTTTGTTGTCAAATTTTATTAAGGTCCATTCATAGTAGATCACATCTTTGGTAAAATGTGAAAAAATAGTATATATTTTATTTTATGACATTCTAACGATATGATAGTATACTAGAAATGGAATCCAGTGAAGTGCACGTTCGAGGGACGGTTTTTATTGGGATAGCGCTTTTTCCGGCAATTTTGGAAATGTTAATAAAACGCGTTTGTTGTTACTTTTTTGTGTATGATTATTTTTGTTTTCAAAATATGTATTACTCAGTTTGGTGATTTTGTGTATTGAAGTGTGTATCGATTAACAACCATTCCAATGATAAATCATAAGAAAACCTGGATAAACACTTATGATGCTATCCTGATAACGCAGGTAATTTATTATTGGAAATTTCTCTTTCTAGCATTGGTAACCAAATTTGACTACATTCGGCTGAAATACTAGCTACACATTTATCTGCATTTAGTTGTATTAAAGCACTTTCTTTGATTTTTCGTCTTTTATTATTGGGCTCTTTCAATATTATTTTTGTCGAATCCCATTGAATTTTATGCCCCTCTTCCCAAGCATGTTTGCAAATACCTAACTTAAAGAACTCCCTATCTTTGATATGTTTTTTATGTTCACTTATTCGGACTTTCAATGGTCTAGATGTTTCACCTAAATAGAATTTGTCGCATTCACAAGATATCTGGTATATGCAATTTTTTGAAGGTTGTTCTTCAGTTTTTGGTTTCGTTTTTGTTAGTATAGACCTTAACGTATTGTTAGATTTAAAGCTAGTTCAAATATTGAATTGATTACCAATTTTCTTAATTCTTTCTGATAAACCCCTAACATACGTGATTGTCAAGTTTTAAAAAATTATGTTAGCTGAATTATTAATATTATTGTTATTATTATCGGGTATTAACAATGAGCCCTTCTGTATATTCTTAATTTCTTTATTCACAAACTCTGCCGGGTAATTATTGGCATTTAAAACATTTTCAGTAAAGTTTTCTCCTTTGTGAATTGATTATCATTAGAACAAATGTTTCTGGCCCTATCGTATAAAGATTTTACTACCCCTTTTTAACGCTCATCGCATGATTTGATTCAAAATTCAAATACCTATTAGTATGTGTTGGCTTACGGTAAACACTTGTAGGTGTTTTATTGATAAGAAAATCTAAAAATGGCAAAAAAATTGTTTTTTTCAATTTCAATTTCAAATTTTATAGATTTTTCTCCTTCATTTATATATGTTAAAAAATCATTCAGTCTCCACACTAATAGACTTTTTTTAAAAGAGATAGGCTGGAGAATGTAATCTAGAGTTTAGAGGATCACAATAGATCTGAAAAGGTCGCAGTGGAATAGGACAAAAGCTACCTCATAAAATCTATCTACATTGTTGTGAGATCTCCTCTTTTTTAGGAATAATAATGAACTCCATTTCAAATAGATCACCTTGTATATAATAAATAAGATATCAACCCATGCGGAAACAATTTATTCGGAATTCTACTAAGCTTCATCGTACATCTCTCTTTATCTGTTTCCTGGATATGTTGTATAGCGTCAGAATGGAGGGTGAATTTCACAGCTACAGCTGTCAGCAAAAGGGAGCAAAAGGGATACAATAGGGATCTCTTTCCTTGGATTTGTATCAGGTGATTTTCGAATTAGCTCTTGCACTGTTTTGATTTGCTGAGTTGACAGATTTAGATTTTTTAGGGTGAGGAGTACATTGTTTATTCAAAAAAAACTCGTAGAAATATATAGAACGTAAAATTACCACTGTCATTATTCTTTTTGGTGAAATTAATCCACAATTTTTGTCGTATTTGAAAAATTTTCATTTAGCAAATTAAAATGAATGTGCTAGATTTGTCACGACCAGCTCTTCGGCTATGAAGCAACTAACGGTATTGTCATAGTCCATTGTTTTAATTAAAATTAGTATTTATGCATATATGCATATGGATAATATATTTTGAATTATTGTTTGATAATGCAAGAGTAATAATGTGCACTTCGGTGCAGCAGTTTCATTGTGGTGAGAATGATACATATTCTCCGACACATAAAATTTATTTGTAAGTATTTGGAATACAATTTAACAGCACTAATCTGACAAACACAAACAAGTTGCTGTTCAGAGTAGAGATAACATACTTAGGGCCCCATTTACTATCAGTTTTGCCGTCAGTCCAATCGTATCAGTTAAAACGGATCAGTTCTGACTGATGCGACGTATGTACATACACTGTACGTTTTCGAACCAGTTGAAACGGATCAGTTCAAACTCCACAACCTGCATACCTACATATTTTGAGGCAAACCGTTCAAACAAGTTGGTGTTGTGTTGATATGGATGATGAGGTAGAATTATTGTGTTATGCTATTGCCCTCCAAAAAAGAAGAAAGAAAAATACTGTATGGACGAAACAGTGGTTAATGAAAAGATCGCAGTATACACACACTAATTTGTTGAATGAACTAAAGTTACATCCCAAAGTCTGGCATAACTATTTAAGAATGAACGAGGATACATACTGCAAAAATAATAACTCTCGATCCAAAAGACACCACGTGCAACGGTGCAACCAAAAACTGAACAGCACATCGCAGTGCAAACATACACACTCAGTTGTTACCTCCATTCAGTCGGTCGTTACGGTCGATAAGATCGACAGCATTTCCTTCAGTCCTTCAGTCGAACTGATCAGTTCAAAACGGAAAGATAAATATACCACACACCATAGGTTTATTGTAAAGTTTTGAACTGATCAGTCGAAACTGACGGCAAAGCTGATAGTGAATGGGGCCCTTTATAGATGGGCATCTGACGAAAAAGTTGAGAAAAGTAAAAGAATTAAGGCAACAGTAAGCCAGTATTTAAAACGGAAAGAATGATGTTTGATGGGGAGCATGGAAGAAGAACTGGATAGATGGGTTGAATATTTCAAGTAAACTCTAAATGTGGGAGAAGAAATAGAAAATGATGAAGGGGGAAATGCGGAAATACCAAGGTGTACAAATGAAATCCTAATTGAAGAACCACAAGACCAGGAAATGAGGAGATTATAGCTAATATGAAGAATAAGAAAAGTCCTGGAGAAAGAAGCAGTACAGGCAAAAAGTTTAAAAGGAGGCAACCTAATGACAAATAGAATAGGAAAAAGAAAGAATACCACGTATATGGAGGACTGCTATAAGCTGCCAAATACATAAAGAAGGAGATGCCAGTGCTTGCGACAACTATAGAGACATTGCAGTTCTGGAAGAGTTGTATAAAGTAATAGCTCGCATAATAAGAAACAGATTGAACGCATATGCAAACGAAACTAAAGGAGAATATCAAGGAGGTTTCCGCAAAGATCGTTCAACTATAGATCAAATATTTACTGTAAATTGCCTAATGAACAACAGTTTTGAACAAAATCTGCCTTTGCATGTAGATGGCACTGAGCAGATTAGGACTGCCTCTTAAATTTATAAAAATGGTTTAGATGGCATTAACTGAAACGTCTACCAAAGTTTTTTTTAAGTTGAATTATGAAAAAAAACAAACCAGAAAGTAACTTCGCCACTCCAGAGCACCAATAATAATAATTATGACAGATCACGGAAAACATCAGCTTTTCAGTTAGATTTGAATGAAGCCTACTCTGCCTTTTTCAATCAGACATTCGCGCTTTTCTTTGGATTTTCCTTGCAAGTGTTTCAGTTACATAAAACCCCAGGGACATTAAAAAACTATTGTATAATAAATGAAACAAAATTTTGTATATTTTATTAAGAAATGTAGAGATTTAACCAACCGCAGCTGAAATGGAATACGTAATTTTATTATTCAAAATTCACCGAGAGATATTCGTGTATTAAATATCTGTCATTTTAAATAAAAACATTTGTTTCCTACCAGTAATATTTTCGAAATATGTCCAATTTTAAATTCATATAAATATTGAGTATTTACCTGAAAATGCGAACAAAATATTTAATTGGTTTTTATTGGTAGATAAAAATCAATTATAAAATTGATGAATGAATAAAATTGAAAACAAATTTTCAAATATAGATAAATTATTTCAATATATCAAGTTTAACTACTTGATCTTCTGATAACTCGATTAATTTAATCGCTTTTTAACAGGAAGAAGAATTACGAGCTAGTGGAGATCCCAAATTCCAACATCTCAGTGAAGAGCTACATGTAGAAATCAGTGCTTTCGCAACACCCGCAGAAGCACATGCCAGAATTGCGTACGCACTAGCGGAAGTTAGAAGATTTTTGGTACCGGTGAGTTTTCAAATTCAGAAATTATTTATAGTACTTTTATAAAAAATGTGTTCAATTCCCGTTTGTCCAGTGATACTGAAGACATTTTTCTTTCTATTATCACAAAGTGACCATCATGTTAAAATTTAAATATATAGATTTCAATACGGATGGTAAACACCCATGGTGTGTTTGCGTAGGCCTTCCGGGGGGGTTTTTAAATGAAACCGAATACTTTGAGCTTGTGACAGTGTTCGGACAAGGTAAGATATTGTAAATAAACAATGCAGTTTTCCTCAATTCGCTTTGATTAGGACGTTTAGCAAACAGTGATATTCTTATCTTATAAAATCGTATGAAGCATTAAATTAATTTTAAAATGCGGTAACATACAAATTATTGACGTCATCTAGTATAATCTCAATACAGCACCCATGGAATAAGGAAGGTGTCCTGTAATGAATGTATTGTCGATGGATACTTTGGTAGATTATAGGTGTGGAAGGGCCTCTGAATAGGTGGTGTTGCTGGTCACTCGGAGGGTCATCTTACAGGAATAAAACAACTACCTGTAGCACAGGGATACGTTCTATTTATTACTTAAACTTACTACTATACATTATACTACTTATTACTTATGAATTGTGATATTCATATTCTAACATTCCCATTAACATTAACCCTAATATTAATAGTAATTGAATATCAATAGTAATTGTTGCAACACTATCGTTTGCATATTTATACGACAAGTCAAGTTCATCATAAGTAAATATAAATAATACTATTTATGTTTATTTCTCGCTCTGAACTTGACTTCGTACGTGCGACCTTCTTATTTATGTAACGATTCAACATTCTTATGATTTATGTCTTTTATTTAAATATTATTGTTAACTTATTTTATTGACCAAAAGGCATCACAGTCCCTTAAAAATAGCCATCATCACCTTGCTAACTTAATGTCTCCGTTTTTTTAAATGGGTTTAATTAATCAATACTTTTGGTAAAAATATATTCAACAGAAGGTCTTGAGATAATTAAGAGAAATAAACTTCTTAACGACCAAATAGAGTGATTATATAAGAGGGGAAGTCGGGAATTGGCTAGTTAAGGAACACAAGGACGCCTCCATACTAAGAGTCTACTGAATAAGCTAGACAAGGAACTCTCATCCAGGCTGTTGAAACTGGGTAAGAGCCAGTAACCGACCTGGTGACTGGACACTGTACCCTGAGGAAGCATCTGCACAGGATGGGGAAAGTTAGTGAATCTATGTTTAGAAAATATGAACTCTACGATGAAACACCTACGTACATACTCTGCTTCTGTGAGAACTTACAAGGACTCGGACGGAAGCATTTTGTAGTGGAAATAACACAACCATCACAACTACTTAAGATTCCTCCAGATAAACTGGTGGCCTATAAAGAAGACACGAATCTTCTGGATTACACAAGAGCTCGGTGCTTTAATGGCGTATAAAATGGATAGTTTCTGATATACATTCGATGTTGACGTTGATATTGACGTTAACGGCCAAGCATTAGATCAAATAGATTAACTCATCCAAACTCTGGAAAGTATTTAATAAAAAAATCGGATTCTGGTGAAGTTTCCAGCAAACTTCCTAAAATTGTTTAGGGCTTGCTGGTTAAAATCATACCAGTATATATCTCCTGTTAAAATAACCCTATTAGTGTACAAGTTATTGTCTCGTTAACATTGTCTTTTAGAGCATCAGATGCTTTAATGCTTTTCGATATTAAATTCTCTGCGAGAAACAACAACATATATATCTGTTGAATATTCTGTCTAAAATTTATTCTACTGAATGATTTGATTACTGTTAGAACTCGACTTGAGTTCTTGAATACGATCTGCTGAACATTGCGTGAATAATATCTTGAAAAATGTAATATGTAGTTGGTAGATTTTTGATTATAAATATTTTTAAAGACATTCATATGTCTTAACGTTTTAAATGCTTATACCATTTTTTGCGTGATCGTATTGAAATATTCGAAATGTCAAAAGTGACATTTATACTTCTCGATCAGTTTAAAATATAATTTGCATTCTGGTGAAATTGTTTTCATGCTATTTATTACTTTTTAGATTGTTCTGTTCGATTCTGTTCATTAAAAAATATCAATCTTCTTATTTTTTTTGTTTCTTTTGTGTAATGAATGAAGTAATATATTATTTAGGACCACTTAAATGTATGTAGGGCTAAGACGTAGTTTACTTACCGACGTCTGAACGGTAAGTAAATCACTTACCGACGTGTTAGACTTAGAAACCAGTAAACACAACCTACCAACCCGACAACCGATGCTGTAAACAAACAAAAAAGATCGATCGCGCAAAAAAGTATATTAAGTAAAGTGAACATACCATTTATAGGAAATATAAAATTCAATATATAGAAAGTATCATCCTCTTCGCTGGCAATATAAGAATCATCCGAAGACTCGTCGAGAGAGATCACTATCGGTTCTATAGTTTGTTCTATGAGGTTATCTAAAACCCTTAGATGAACGGTGACGCTTATGGTTTACTACCTGACTAGCATTTGTGACCTTTTCGCGTGCTGTCAGACAATAAGAAACAGACTAACACTGTGTTATTAATAAGATGCGACAAAACTGTCAAACGCTAGATAACTTTTTTACTAAATATCATCAAAAATAATAACAGATATGGAAAGGTCGTTGAATAATAAGTTCAAAAATGCACTTTTAATTTTCTTAAATTCGTTCTGGTTTAACAAAAAAATGAATACCTAGTTATGCTTAAAAAAGTCGAACTCCATTTTCAAACCACTTTTGGATGATCTTAATCGATTAGGTGATGGCTAACATGGTAGTGCACGGTATTATTTAAAAGTATGGCGGTTCGCTTCGCCGCCGGGATGAAATTTTTTTTCTTTCTGCTTTTAGTTCTTTTTTTACAATGTTAGCCATCACCTAATCGATTAAGATCATCCAAAAGTGGTATGAAAATGGAGTTCGACTTTTTTAAACATAACTATCCATTTTTCTGTTAAACCAGAACGAATTTAAGGAAATTAAAAGTGCAATTGAACTTATTTTTCAACGTCCTTTCCATATCTGTTATTATTTTTTATGAACGCTATTTGGTAAAAAAGTTAGCTAGCGTTTGACAGTTTTGTACAGGAATCCCTATGTCGCATCTTATAAATAACACAGTGTATACATTCGGTGTCTGAGGACCTCGGCTTTGTAAGACTGTCGGCTACTTAGTACCCTTGATACCTAAAGATCAAAGCTTATTTTAAGCTCTATCAATGTACGTAATAGGTAATATATTATTGCAAAATTCATTGGACATGCGGTATCTATAGTCTTAAAAGCTATCAAGTAGGAACAAAGATGCTTACTGTACAACTTTGAGGCATCATAAATTCTGTTTGAAAATCAACATCCTGAAACGTCTATTTAATCCACCAATGAAGGAGAGCCGTAAACTTTCGACATTGAGTGGTTATAAGTGCAGCTTACGGGGTTATTGTAACTTCAGATCCCTTCTTTGTGCGTGAGTGCGAATAAGCAGAAAAAGGTAGTTTGGAATAGCAATTAATATTGCAAAAACATTTTGACTTTTAAACAAACTAAATAAATATTTCTTCAGAATCCAAAAATGTTTGATAGAACTCAAAGTCAAACCAGAGAAAGTATAATTTTGCGATGGAGGGAGGGGGATGAAGCTACTAGTTTCGAAAAATGAATACAATTATCAGGGTAAGAAGAAATTATACTTTATACCAATTCATTCATTCATACGTTTGGGTTGGGCATAACAGAACTGAATCTTTGTACCATTATCCATGTTATCTACCTACTTCCATTCCAGTTGCTTCGTGTCTTCTATACAGGGTAACTTTGTTATTTTAAACGGAACACCCTGTATATTAATACATTTTTAAAATCTACGTAAAATTTTAGTATACTTTTGTCTGAAAACTTTTTTTCGAAAAATGCATATTTTTTGAGCTATTAATTTTTTTGTAAAAAATTTGACGGTTGCAGACCCTTTCTAATTATTTTTTCAAGAGGATACGCTTGAAGATATGAAAATGGTTTCTGTTCGGTTTGTTTTAGCAAGGTCAGACGTATTTGACTCTATGTTGAAAAATTCTAACTTTATAAAAATCAAATTTCTTTATTTTCTTAAATGGAACCACCCGTTTTTTTACATTTTAATGCATTCAGGGGTAAAAAATAAGGCAAATTCATGTATACTTTCCTATACCTAAACCTTACCGTTATCCAGATATGGAATGTTTTCTGTAAATTTTGAGAGATGCAGGAGTGGTCTGAATTTTATTTTGACCCGTTGATACAAGCCATAACAAATGAAAAAGATTATGTAAATTTGCTTTTAATACGTGGTAAATATGGCAAAGTTGTTACAAGAACATATATGTGCTTTATTTGCAGTAAGATATCCTGCATCTCTAAAAATTTACTGAAAACATTTAATATCTGGATAACGGTTAGGTTTAGGTATAGGAAAGTGTACATGAGTTTGCCTTATTTTTTACCCCTGAATGCATTTAAATAGAAAAAACCGGGTGGTTCTATTTAAAAGAATTAAGAAATTTGATATTTATGAAGTTAAACTTTGAACACTTTCTATACACACCCTGTATGAAATGAAAAATTTTCAACATAGATTCAAATAGGTCTGACCTTGCTTAAAGCAACCGAACAGAAACCATTTTCATATCTTCAAGGGTATCCTCTTAAAAAAATAATTAGAAAGGGTCTGCAACCGTCAAATTTTTTACAAAAAAATTAATAGCTCAAAAAATATGCATTTTTCGAAAAAAAGTTTTCAGACAAAAGTATACTAAAATTTTACGTAGACTTTAAAAATGTATCAATATACAGGGTGTTCCGTTTAAAATAACAAAGTTACAGTCGACTTCCGGTAGAACCGGAAGTCTGCCATCTTTGAAAATATTTTAGTTAAAAAGATCGTATCCGAAAATCCAAACGTAGAAATTTTCATGACTTCACTATAAGTATTTTGCCATATACATATAGTTTTAACTCGTCGTGGGTCACCCTGTATTGGCCACCAGTTTATCTGGAGGGATTTTCAGTATATAGATAGTTGTGATGGTGTTATTTCCACTCCAAAGTGCTTCCGCTGAGTCCTTGTAAGTTCTCACAGAAGCAGAGTATGTAAGTAGGTGTATCATCGTAGAGTTCACATTTTCTGCACATAGGCTCACTAACTTTGCCCATCCTGTGCAGATGCTTCATCAGGGTGCAGGGTCTAGTCGCCAGGCCGGTAACTGTCATTAAATTTCTCATACCCAGTTTCAACAGCCTGGACGAGAGTTCCTTGTCTAACTTATTCAGTAGACTCTTAGTATGGAGGATCAAAATAATGAGTTTTTGACAATGCGATATTTTGCAGTTCGTGTACAACATACTCTGTCTAGCGTCATGGAAGTACCTCGTTCTTCCATCAACTTTTTTAATAAGCGTACACATAAGAACTGACATGATGCATACCCCATTTAACTGTTTTTTTAAACGCATAAAAATTTTAGCGAAGATCTTTATTATCTGCTTGTTGACACGTCGCTATCACTAAGGACGTCAGTCAAGTCAGGAAATAACATGTTCTTATCTTGGAAACATATTTTCAGCTCAACGTTGAAAATTAAAGGAAAATGTGAAAGGTCGTTTATCGTTAACGTCGCATAAATGATCCGTGAAATGATGTCTCATGAATATTAAAAAATATATAATATTTTTCACTGTTTGTTTTCCGGAATAATTTCGTAATATCAAATGTTGTAAAATGATGGATTCGTGAACTATAAAAACATTATTTTATTATTTTATTAACTCTGTGTTACGATTAGAAAATATTTTTTCTTTGGGTTTGTGTTCCAACATAAATTCTATTAACGACCTAAGCGATGATAGGAAAAGTGGATGTAGTAGAGCAAAAAGAATAGAGATTCTCTGGAAAAGAATTCCCACACATGGGGATTGCATAGCAATACTGAACCCTACTGCACAACACCTTGGAGGTTACTAGATATAAGACGCTCACTACCTAAACTGAATCCTAGGGATATTTTAAAATTCCTCCGGGAAATACTTCTAAAGATACTCCGAGAATCCAAGAATCCGAGAAAAATGGCACCAATCTCACCGAACATAGTTGTATGTTTGATGTATGTATGTATTTTGGGGTTACATTCACTGAGACCTAAAATATCTGTTGTGCCCCCTCAATTCTACTTAGTTTCTGAGGAGAGTCTCAGACACTAGTAGTTTCTTTAGTCCTATTTCCCGGAGGAATTTTAGGATGTCTGCAGGCTTCAACTTAGGTCAATGTTCCTCTTCTATCCAGTAATATTCCAGGTGCTGTGCTCTAGAGTTCTGAAGTGCTGTACAGTTGGAAAGTATGTGGATGGAGGTTTCTTCTTCCATGCCACAAAATCTACATCCTTCTTCCTGCACTATTTTGAGCTTTTTCAGGTGCTCATTCAGGCGACAAAGTTCCATTTAAAATCCCTGATAAAACTTTTAGCGCAGTTTTACTTTGACTTATGCGTTCATTTGATCTCAACAGGTTGTAGTCACCCAGAAGAGTCTTTGATTGTATAAGCCCTACCAGATATTTCCAATGGTCAGATCTTCTCTTCTTCTCGGCTTTACCTATTTCTTACAATATTACATTAGGGGTGATTCCGCAAAAGGGTTCAGGCCCCCAGAAAGGTATTTCAGTCTAGTTTGTCTAGGCATTCCCACACCATTTTAGAACTGATTACATAAGAGCTCAGTGCTCTAATGCTTCTGTATCCTTCATCAATATTGAAATGGGCGCACTTTCTTATGGCGTCGATTTCCGCTTGAAAGATACTTGGAGCTTTTCCCAAGCTTACAGAGTATTTGGTTCCTGGCCCAAACACTCCTATCCCAGTTCCTTCTATTGCTTCTGAGCCGTCTGTGTACCATTGAATGACATTCTTTCTAAGTCTGGAAATGGTATTTGGATCCCATTCCTTCTTGTTGCTTCATTCCGTAACGAATTTCTTTGAAAAGTTATACTTCTTCATCATACCATCTTGTGGCATGTCCGAGGTTGAGATTTCTAAGAAGTGAGGAGGTGGTTTTTTTCAATGATTCCCTCTCTACTTAGTCTGTATCTTGTTCTTTCTGCAACACTTTCCACCACCATATGTAGAGGGGTGAGGTTGAGAATCACTTCCATGGCTGCCGTTGGGCATGTTCTCATTGCTCCCGTAATTCATATACAGGCTAGTCTTTGAATTTTCGAGAGGTTTTTTCTCGTCGTCACTAGGCTAGTTCTACTTCTCCACGCAAATGCCTCCATAAGTGATGATTGGTTTCTCTATGGCAGTGTACATGCAGCTTAGGATTTTTGGGTTACAACCCCAGTTTCTTCCTGCCAGATTCCTGCACACCATTAAAGCCATTTTGCCTTGTATGTTATCTCCTTTTCGTGTTTGTTTCACAGTAGTCTACTGTCTAGAGTCAAACCTAGATACTTGACTTCTTGTCTCCATTCAATTTCGTTCCCATCTAGTTTTATGGTTTTGAGGTTGAGTTTTCTTTTCTTAGTAAAGGCTATCAAGATGGTTTCAGTGGGTTTTTTACAATATCACAAGGAGTGTTTTCGAACTTCCCCCTGGCTGTTATGACAATATCGTCGGCATATCCTAGGCAGGATATTCCGAGATCCGTCAAACCACACAGGATTTCGTCAATCGTCAGACTCCACATTAATGGGGATGCTATTCCTCTCTGTGGGCATCCTCTGGTAGTGCAGATGGAGACAGTGTCTTTGCTCGTCTTCGTCTCTGCTACTCTTGAGGTGAGCAGTTCCGACATCCATTTGGATCTTGTGCTGTCTACACCTCTTCTTTTTAATGCTCTTTTGACAGCCTCATGTGGAGTATTGTTAAAAGCTCCTTCTATGTCCAAAAATATACATACTACAGTTTCTTTGTTGTCTAGAGCACCTCGGATATCCAGTGCAGTCTCCGTAGATCTGCCTGCCCGGTAAGCATGCTGATATGGGTGGAGAGGTAGTCTCTCTAGGATTTCCGTTCTAATATGGTTATCAATAGCTTTTTTCATCGTTTTGAGCACAAACGATGTTACACTAAATGGTCTGAAGGTTTTGGGGTTTGTTGTGTCCCTTTTTCCAGTTTTTGGAATGAAGGTTACTATTGCGCTTCTCCATGCTTCAGGTATATAACCCAGTTATATAACCCAACATAGTTACTCCTACTAAAATTTTTTACTAAGAATAAAAATAAGATTGTAGTTCAATTTGTTGAAAACTAGTTGCATTTATTCACGTCAAATTTTATACAGAATATTTCAAAATAGCTCTCCACCTATTAGTATCCTAAGTTGCTCATAAGTGACCCAAAATACTAAAGCCCATGGTCCAAGTCTTATCCAGGTTGGTACAAATCCCTTATACAAAGCAAGGAAACCTTCATCTTTAATCGCTTTGCGAAAACAATCCATTGAACCTTTATAAAGTAAACCTCTTCCTTGTTCATCTATTGGTTGATTCATCACACGACTTTTAATAACATCAGCAGGTGTGGATAAAACAGCACCAGCAAATCCTGCTGCCATGCTGGCCAAACTGTGAAGTACCCATTGATCGTCCAAATTAGTATGTCGTTGAATGAATCGCTTGGAGAGATCGTATGTTGTTAAATCACCAAAATTTACCAATGCAGCCCTTTGCACGGCTGGTACCCAACCTTTCCAAAGTCCTTTAATACCACCAGGCTGGTAAATTTTATTGAATGCATCCATAAATCCGTTCACTCTTGGAGGTAATCCTAACATTTTTCTTTTTCCCTCCATTTGTAGTTGAACTTTTATTAGATCTGCTGGATTGGCGAAAAACTGCGCGATAGCTCCTGCTGTCATTCCGCAAACGGTTCCTTGCCAAATCGGAAATATTTTTTGGTCAGGATAGCGTTTGACGAAAATATCTTTTAATTGTCTATAAATAACTAGCCGAAGACCAGAGTATATCATATGTCTAGCGAATACGGCAGATACTCCTCTCCATAATCCAAAAATTCCATCCTGCTTTACTACAGTAATACCCGTACCAATCATTCCTTTTTTAGGACCTGTACCGATCTTACTTGCGGTTTCTCCTTGGATTTGAAGTCTGGTTTTCACTAAATCCAACGGAAAAGTGAAAATTTCTGCATTACAACCTGCGATAACGGAACATATATACATGCACCACAAAGCGTCCACATTGATCCTTCTTGCTTTTTTAGTAATCTCATTTTTTATGTAATATGGTCGAGTAATTTCGGTACAGCCATTAGTTTTTACGTCTGTATCATAAACGGACGTCTCTGGATGTATTTTGGATGCTTCCTCATCACTTTTTCTCATTTTATACGAAATAATTTGGACAATAATATTAATTTAATTGTTCACATTGATCAATAACTACAATTTATTGTCAAATTTATTGATTGCTACAAAGATACACATGTCATAAATGATTGTCCTATATCCAGTTATATCTTGCACAACTGAATTAGAGATGGGAAACTGTTTCAAAAACGATACTTATGCGTTCTTAATATCGGTTTGGTGGTCGTCTTGTAAGTAAATATTTTCTGCGCATGTATCGAATTCCGCCATGTTGCTCGGGTACTTTACAAATATACATACAGTACACCACACTACGTTTTCTATGAAATTTAAAATAAAAAAGAAGACACTACAAAAGAGACTAGCGAAGTGAAAGTTTATAGGATGGCCTTGAATTGAAAAGTAAGGCTTCAAACCCATCCGCTTGAAACGCTAGCTGCAATTGAGTTGTCGGAACATTCTCGGCAGCTCAGAAGTTTAACACGGAAAGAAGAAAATATTGTTGTTTATATGTCAATGGAGGTCACTCAAGATACTGATTATTTTTGACATTTGCTGATGTTATTTGTGTTCAGGTACTGTAAGTGTATTAGCGTGAGAGTGGAATAAACACTTAAGCCTGATTTCACCAACCATTTCCTAGAAATTCTGCTTCATAAATTAACACAGGTCTTTCACTTCTATAGGTTAGTCTGAGTCTGCTTTGTGGCCTTAGCTGCCTTGGTTATTTCGATCACTCGATTGCTACTAGCGCTTCAGGTGGATGGGTTTGAAACCTTATTTTTTCATGATTCTAGGCTTTTCGTTTTAACTTTCACTTCTTAGGTTTGTGAAAGACACCACCACTCACAACTATTAGAAATTGGAAGCATCTGTTTATGTTGATTTGCGTTTTTTCTGTAAATTTTTTGTATGAAAAGGTACATACGTTTTGAAAAAGGGCATAATTAACGGTGACCATCAGCAATTGTGGTTTCTCTTTATGGAAAACGTTTAAAATTATGATTTTATGATTTCTTTTGGTGCATTTAAATATGTAACACCATTGTTGGTAGGTACTGATGGATTTAACTCATAATCTTATTCTTTTTAGGATCCCAGATGATATCGTTAGGAACAGTGAAGAAATAGATAAGATGGAAAAAGGGTTGAATACATTTATTGCAATTAGAAAAAAACAAAACGAAGCCATAATCTTGAGATGATAGGGTATATATTAGGACTGGGCTATATTAATGATAGTTCATCAATTGTATTGTATATAAAAAAGTCTATATCTATATCGATATATTCATGAATTGTTGATATCCTTAAGTTAATATCCTTGGGTGTCCCGTAAATAAGTACCGTAAATTGAAGGCATGATAGATCGTTAAGAAATATTTAAAATGAACTTCAAGTAGGTACTACAAATTTATTTAAGAAAAAACAACTTTAAAAAGTGTCTTACTTAGTCGATGACCATTTGTATATTACACTAGAAACTACTCAATTATATTTCTATTATTTAAGTTTCGCAAATTATGTATTTCTATTCTAATGGTAAATATTAAATATTTGGAAAAAATGTTGCGTTTTATTTTCGAAGTAAAAATTTTTAGGATGGGTTGACTTGTGATTTTTATCAACCATAGGCGTACTTGGAATTTTTTTCAAAGGGGTAAATTTTTCATTTAAAAGTCATTGGCGTACTTGGAAAAATTTCATCAGCGCCATCTAGCGGCAAACCGCCGAACTATTTTCTAGTATATCTATTGGCCGATAGATGGCGCTAATGGTTATCACTACTTGGAGGGTTTGCCACCAGATGGCGCTGATCAAATTAAACTAATAGCGCCCCCTATCGGCGAATTCCTGCATTACTGGAAACGACTAGCGCCATCTATCGGCAAACCCTCGAACTATTTTCTGAAAATTTTTTTTCATTGGCGTACTAAATTTTTTTTCAAGAGGGTATTTCTTTTTTCAAATCCCATTGGCGTACTCCAAAAAGTAATCAAGGGGGTAAAATTGAACTTTTTTGCAAAATCATCGTTTTTGGAGACACCCTGGTATACTATATCGCCTATCTCGTCATAAAAACACATAAGAATAAGGGTGCAAGTTTTTTTTATTATCAATGTCTATTTTACATAAATATTTGAATGAAGAACACATAATTTCTAAAAACTTAGAATCTATCATTAAAACCATAGTCCAATAGCGTAAGCACTACTGAAAACGTAAATAAAAATAGTTTTATCAAATAAAGTTTTGAATCTTATAATAGTATATATATTTTCTTTATTCACTGCCGAAAGTACGTACTTGCTACTTCTGTTGGGAGGCAGAAGCAGCAAGTACCTACGTCCTTTGGGCCGAAAATAAATAAAAATAGTAAACACTACACGGGCAGTAATCTCAAACGTTCTGCCCTTGTAGTGTTATGTACTAATAATAATGTTTCAAGTAGACTCCGAGATATACAAATACGAATGCTTGTGCGTACACAGAGAACACGAACTTCTCAACCAAACTCAACTGCTAAATCAGTGACAGTAATCCACTGTTTTAGAACCACAGAGTACTATGATAGAATACTAGTTCTATGGTTAGAGCCACAGAACTACAATAGAATACATAATAATATAATAATACTACAGTGACATTAATCCACTGTTTTTAGAACCACAGAGTACTATGATAGAATACTAGTTCTGTGGCTAGAACCAACGAAGTGGACAAATATAGTCTTGTAAAATAAAACGAACTTAAATTTAGAGAAAACAGTGTTAACAACACATATTAGAGTTAACATGGTGACCATATGGTGACTAACGTCTCGGTGTGGATTGTGTGGATATCGTGGATGCTGTAACAGACCTGAAAACATTGAAGAGTACTATACGGGGCAGACTATACCTAGCGAAGTCTCGGATGTACAGATTACTCGAAGCTAGACATTCATTCAGCATATCTATTCGTGTAGCTTACTGATATTGCAAAACTTTGCGCCATTCTTCCACAGAGTGTGTCCCTACTGTAGTAGCTGTGCATTTGTGAATTCAAGCAGGATTTTTTCTTTCCCTTATCGAAGGGTACAACGTACAACTAAACAGTAGTCCTGCATTCCTTTTTGTATATGCAAGTGCACTGGAACGTGGAAAAACGCTACCACTTAAATTCAGCGGTTCAAGTTTGGTATAAGATTTCGCAACAGAGAATCATTACAATTTTTCTGGACAACATAAAACACTTATTCCAGAAAACATTGCAAGAGGAAAACTTACCACTAAAATATGTTTTCAACAAAAAATATTCGATACTATTTCAAGTTTAAATTGACATGACTGTGATTAAAGACTAAGTTGTTGACAAGCTGGTCATGACACTTCACGTGAAGATATGCAAAGACAATAGGGACATAAAGCAGTTCTTCAAATAAATCACTTATCCTCATCCCTGTACGAAACGTAACGGAGATACGTGATTAATAAAAAAGAAGTATAAAGCAAATGCGTTCGTAACGTAACCATACATGTGTTTTAATTTTTAACCTAAAAAATAGTAAGTACTATTATCTTTTCATCTACTCAAAAATGGTCTTTCTTAAATTGACCTTTCGCGTTTCTTGGTCGTTTGGTCGTTACAAATTAAAGCGATACGTACGTTATACTTCACGTAACGTAACGAAGCCCACGTATAGCTTATGCACAAGCGCACTGCGATACGTATACGGATAAGTGGTGATTTTTAGAACTGCTTCAAGTCCCTATTGACTAAAGACGAAATTCTTTCTAGAACTAAAAAAGGGATTTCAAAACCCACTTGGTATTTCTCTATTCCTAGAGGTACTTGAATCAAAAAGAATTGGATAGTAGGGTAGTCTACTTTCGTTTTTACAATGTTGATAACATATTTTAGCGTTCAAAAAGACCTTAAGTTGCTCTTGGACTATGTGACAGAGCGGAAGTATCTCGAGGCGCGTTATGACTGCGAGAATCTGACTGGCAGATAAACCAACGACCAGTTGGATTCGAGGTCAGATTCGCACAGTGTGAACTCGCCTTAAGACTAATCTTTTATTGAAACCAAATATACTTCCTAAGATATCAATGTTGAAATTATTCCAGAATTGAAAAATAATGTGTCGAAAAATCTAAATCTAAAATTGATAATTATACATAGGAAACTGGCCGCGCTGTAAAGTTGGAAAACATTATAGTTATTTATGTACCAAGGGTATAAATAGATGTTTATGCTCTGAGGGCGACGCGTCTTACGAAGCCGAGGGCCTCTGGCCCGAGGGTATACACATCTGTTTATGCCTGCGGTACATACAAACTTTTATGTCATACTAGTTCGTTATTGCAATCCAATCTCAATACAAATCAGTGTTCTAAAAAATCCGGTTTGAATTAATAGGTGAATGTTGACAAACGTAAATGTCATAATATCACAATAAATTTTATAAGTGTCAAAGTTAGAAGTCAAAATGAACGAAGATTTTGGAATTCCTGTCGAAATTATTGAAAAAGAAAAGAAAGCAACTGTAAATCTGTTGCCAAAAAAGTCTGAAGAAGCTTACGACATGGTTATTAAATAAGTTGAACAAAAAATGATTTCTCTTTATGCCCGCACGGGCATAAAGTACGACATTAGATAGTTGGTAACTAAGCAATAAAAACACAATAATGAACTAGTATGACATAAAAAAAATTATTCGTCATTAATTTCAAATTCTGGATTATATTAACTTTAAAAATATCATGCGATCTTCTCTCATTAACTTGCCACATTCTACAGTTAACCATTGTTTTTCCATCTTCCGAGAAGATATGAAATAAAATGTTCATTTAATTTACTATACTTATTTACGGGACACCCGGTATACAATACAATTGATGAGCAATCCGAATAAATATATATATATATATAT
>CAJUYG010000024.1:565443-595686 GCA_910591675.1 Galerucella calmariensis | reverse complement strand
TATATATATATATATATATATATATATATATATATATATATATATATCATAATTTTAAGAGTAAAATAAACAATAAACAACAATAAAATAAATTCATGCAAGTAGGTATTTTTCGATCTTATCCATTTCTTTCTCTTCTTCTCCGATTCCTGGCGATATCATCTGAGATCCTAAAAAGAATAAGACAATGAGTAAAATCAAATCAAACAATGCAGATCAACATAATTGGATGCTTCCAATTTCTAATACTCGTAACTAATAATGTTATTATTCCACTACTGGCTGTGAAGTGGACAATTATTGTTTCTTCTTGCCAACTGAGAAGTTGAATTTCTCTATTAGTGGTTAATAATTTTCTATTATGAACCTAGGTCAATAATGGACATATTCAAATATTTTAAGAATTCAGGGATAGTAATTCAACATGAGCAACATAATTTTGTATACCCAGGAGATTGTCTTTAACATATTTGTTGCTTGTTATTACCAATCAAGATTAAATTATTTGAATAAAAATGCCATTAGTTTGAAATTCGCGCTCAAACAAAAATGACTGATGACATAACGAGTACGTTCATAATAATCGAAAACTGACAGTGTACTTGTCAGTCAGACGACGGAATAAACGCTTCTCGTGGTGCGTTTGTGAATTATTTTAAATAATTTTTGTCTTAAATTTGGCTAGTAGTGGAAAAAATTGTATATACACCATGGTGTTGAAGACATTTATGAACATTTATGAATCTTGGTGCTCGATCAATAATAATAATCTTCACCACCTTGGTGTATGATATACTATTTTCATCCATCAAATAATTTAGGTAAGCTAGGTAATGGAAATTTACTACAAAAAATTGGAAAACTCAACGAAAAACTATTATTTGGGTTCCACTCTTTTCTTGTAAGAACTTCAGATCTTTATGTTAGGTTGGAGCGAGGAAAAAATCTGACCGAGCGAGAGGAGTCGCGACGCAGATGATCTGACCGTTACGTTACGTTGTTACGTTATGTGCCACGACTCGGCCGGTGAGCTAGTCTCTCGGCTCAAAATGTTGATTGTCAGCATACATTGTATTATTAATTACAGTTAATAGAATACTGAATATATAATTTGTGCCAATCAACTTAATGATAAGATTTTTATAATTAATACTACTGTTAGTCGCGTCATTATACGCGAAAAAAAAAAATTTTTCGGGCAGCACCGATCGGAATGCGGTTTTCGGCATTCGCTTGCAAAAATTATTTGTAAAAAAGTTACCTAGTTTTCATTTGTCCAAAATCAGAAATTGCATTGTTGCAGCCAAAAATGCATTCGAAAAATGCATTTTTTGAGACGCCCTTCGGATAACTTGATAACTTTGTAAGAAAGAGTCAGAACTGGCCCAGAATGGGTACTCGGGGGTTTTCGAGGTCGCTGATCACGATTATGATGTTCAAATTGACACCCTGACCACCTGGGGCTCAGGAACGCCGACGAACGTCATCTCCGTGGAACACTCCCAGAATTCGTGCGAGGAAGGAAAAACACGTGGCGCCCGGGGGTTTTTGGGTCGCTGAATTCAAATATGGCATCGGCGAACACCCCCCGCACACCTGGTGCGCCCCAACCTGGACGTAGACGTCCTCTCCGAGAATTTTCCTGACAAGAGTGTCAAAAACAACCCAAAAATCATTGTGGGGGAGTTTTATGGGTCGCTAAAGCAGAATTTGACGTTGAAAACGATCCCCCGAGCACCTGGTGCACTGCAACCTGGCCCTGAACATCTTCTCCTAGGCTTTTCCAGACACATTCGAAAATGTACATAAACATGGACTTTCTATTCATTCTATTTCTTTCCAGGATACATAATTGAACTTGATTCAACAATTTCACCCACTTATTGCAGTATTGACGTCGAGGTGGTTGGCGTTCATAGGAATGGCATCGGTGTCGAAATAAAAGTTTAGGGGTACCAGGTGCTCGGGGGATCGTTTTTGGCGTCAAATTCTGCTTTAGCGACCCAAAAAACCCCAGGTGATCAGGGTGTCAATTTGAACATCATAATCGTGATCAGCGACCTCGAAAACCCCCGAGTACCCATTCTGGGCCAGTTCTGACTCTTTCTTACAAAGTTATTAAGTTGTCCGAAGGGCGTCTCAAAAAATGCATTTTTCGAATGCATTTTTGGCTGCAACAATGCAATTTCTGATTTTGGACAAATGAAAACTAGGTAACTTTTTTACAAATAATTTTTGCAAGCGAATGCCGAAAACCGCATTCCGATCGGTGCTGCCCGAAAAAATTTTTTTAAGGCCTTTTTTCGCGTATAATGACGCGACTATGTATATTTTTGTTAAATGAAGTTTCATCCAGAGTAAAATTAATTCTTATATTAATATGTGTATTTATTTATTGATTCAAAAAATTTGATTATTGCTTAAAAGGAACTAAAGTTCTTACCGTGTGTCCCGCGACACGTTCTTCATTTTTTTTATACGCGACGTTGGCTTAACTCTTCGTCTCACTTGTTCCTCAAGAATCTCTTAATTAGTGATTTAAAATTGAAGGTACATTAAGAAATGCACACCAGTCCCTTGTTGCCGATATTAATTTAACAGTGATATCAAGTATCACAGAAGTCCTGTCCCGAGCCAAATTGTATATCATATCCGAAATCCAAAACGACATCAAAGGATCAAAGTCTTAACATCATTGAAAGTTTTCCGACGTAATTTACGATATATCTACAAGTTCGACTATAAACATTGTTTATCATTTTAAGCCCCACACAATTTGATATTTAAAATATTTGGAAAATGAGGTAGGTGGGTACATAGGTCGTATATTGTGACACAAGGACAGAGAATGATCTTCATTACCACGAGACTATTAGATACACGAACGAGCGTAGCGAAGTGAGGGCAGATGATAGTCCAAGCAACGAATGAAAAATAGCGGAAATAATTCATGTAGAAGCTAATTTTGGCACACTTGAAGGGAAAGGTGTCCTTAACAACAAACCAAAAGTACTGAGGGGTGGGGGTGAAGCTAAGGGTGCGGGGGGTCTCTAAAGGACCCTTTTTTCAGTTTTTTGTTGATAACTCGAAAAATAATGCCCCTAGCGAAAGAGTGTTCATATACTAAATTAATCTACATAAAATTCTCTATAAAAAAGGTTTCATACACTTTTTTTCTAGGATCAATGCTAAGGAAGATATGGAGGCGGAAGATGGAAAATTGAAAAAAACGTTTTTATTGTTAAAAATGAAATGTTTGTAGGTACAAATAATATGTTGATTGTTGAAAATAAAGTAATTAGTGAATTAATAATTCGTCGAAATCTAAACTTTCATCTTCATCGATGTTGTATTCGACGGGGGCTCCGTTCGTACATGAGCTGAGGCATCCACAGGCACCGGAGCAGGCAATCCCTGCTTTGCGGCAACTGCAGCGCACCCCACACCCAGTCGTGTTTCGGCAAAAGATCATTTTCAAAACGGAGTCGGGTACCACAGGGTCGTTGTCTTGATGAGCAGGCGCTTTGTATATAGTATAGCCAAAAAAAGCTTCTCGCCAGCCTGTTCAATATTCTCAGGTAATGCTGAGGGATCCTTGAATAGTGTTGCAATGTCTTGAGTAAGGCCAGGATTTTCTGTGAAGAGTTTAGCGACTTCCACTTTACTCTTCCCATGTATCGCTGAGGTGGTGTCACATCCGGAGAAGCTATGGAGAAGGAGAATCATTTTGGCGATTGGAAGTTGTTGAAGTTTGGTCTCCACATTCCCACATTCCGCCTGGCTTCATGAAGTACATATTGATTGATTGTGGTGCCAATCCGATGGGAAGAACTATCAAGTCCACATCCTCTCCAACTATTACTACAGTTGGATGTACAGCAGCTTTATCCAACCCGTACCTCACAATAGTGCCGTCAGCATACCCTGTAGCAATAGTTGTTTCAATCCCGGCTGCTGTCATTTTCTCACTGAGCAAGTGAATCAGCCTGTTCCTTTCATTAGCAAGAAAATGCTCCTGTTGAACTGTGATGGCCGTGCTTTCATGAAAGTTGATGTCAACTGAAGTTTTTGTGATCCCTCTTCGTTTCTGCTCCGCTCGTTTTGTGCTGTCGACATCACTATAACCATCAAAAACCACCATACAATTTTCACTGTAGTGTTTCTCCAACAGTTCACCTCTACCGTCTAAAGGCCAATTCTCACTTTCGTGCAAGCCACGTGCTCGGCACAGGCAAGGCACCGAATCGGCAGAATATCTTTTTCATTGATCATATGGATTTTGTGTGGTTAATTCACATTATGCCGGCAACGTCTCAGCAAGCGACGGCCTTTGCCCGCGGGGTTCTTCTCAAACAATATTTGCCGAGCATGTTCCGTGCAGGTTCAGACAAGTGTGAATACTTTACCGGCTTGGTAGTATTTGCGTTCCTAGGATTTTAGAAGTTTAGTGGTCAGCATGTCGTCTCGTCAGAAGGACATTTTTTCATTGTAAGAAGATGAAATCGTTATCGAATATGTTAGAGAAAATGAAGCTATTTATGATTTCTCTGATAAAAGATACGCTGACAGTATGTATAAAAACACATTATGGAACACTCTTTCTTGAATTTTTCATTTCAAGTTCTTCTTCATCTAACATCAGAGCAATTTTTATTAACGTAGAAGTCGGGAACATCACTTTTCACAAAGCTGAAAACTACTAACCCACGGCAAGCCTATTGCAGTGTGAATTGCCTCAAAAAATCTTGCTCGCGCCGAGCACGTGCCTTGCCGTTGCCGATTCGGTTCCTGGCACGTCTAATGAGAAAGAGCCTTTAGGCTCCAACGACGCACACAACAATAGGCACACCCCCCTTAATGCCCTCCTTCCAAAATATACTTCGAAATAATTTTATATCAACACACGAGCATTGATTTATCCATGTACAATATTTTGCAACTAACATACAAATTTTGAATTTTTGTATCATTACCGTATTGTTATTGTTGAAAAATTAATTATTTAATTTTTAAATAATGAATGGGGAAAATATTGGGTGTGCCTACTTGGTTATTTAAAAATCTAGATTTCTATTGGTCAATTGTTCAGTTTTATAATGAAAACGTGTTATAATGAGTATCATTATGAAACTGAAAATTGGCATTTAATTAATAATTTATAGTATAGGAGTAGAAAAAGCTTATATATTTAGAATCAATTATTGAAATTTGTTAATTTTGACATATTCTTGTCCAGTTTTTTCAGGAAGTTCCGAAAACTGATTTTTCTATTAATTTCCCTTAATCGTTACAAAACAAAAATAGCCTTATATTATAAAACAGTATTAAATTAATGGGTAATAAAATTCCAAATAAACGAATCAACTCAAGTAAAATTGAAATTTTAAGCTAACAACACCTTGTATTGCATGAAAACACAATGAATCGAAAGACTGGTGAGAGGTGGGTTCCCACGTGACGTAACTGCGCGGCTCGGACGCAATTTGGAGTAGAAATCAGCATACCGTGAGTAAGTGTATCGTGCTAATAGTACAAGATTCTGAAGAAATAGACCGTATCCTGGGCAGATGTTGTGTATCCATCATTAGTTTTTTCAATGAATTTGATATAAAAAGGAAGAAGCTGGCATTTCTGGCATTGTTTATCCTTAAGATTTTTATTTTATTTTTAAAAGCAATATATACATTCCTTGAAAAAGAAAACCCACCAAAATGAGTATTCATTTCTAAATAAATATCTTACAAGCAAAGTTTTGGAATATTTACGTACAATTTAATATTTTTTTCTAAATATATTCAGTAGAATTTCATTTTATTTTTATATATAAACGCAAAATATGCTCGTATATATGCGGGACAATGGACCGCTTCAAGCAATAAAATCTACAGAAAAGCTTAATATTTTTTATTTAAATTTACCATTTATGCTTTTACATAATAAAAAAAAATCAGAAACTCAGGTATAAGAAGAGTTCTAGATATATTAGAATTTGGGTGCCCAGAAACTCCAAGTAAATGACTTCACTGAAGTACATTTAAAAATACCAACCACGTACCCATAAAATACATTTATCATTTCATAAATTTTCTCCCTATTCTCCTTGTCATCTGATGAGAAAGTGTTTTACCGCAGATAAGTCGCTGTGAGAGATTGAGGTGTGTAATGTTTGTGAAAAGATTAGATTTTTGCTGCTGAGGCATTAAACTGCAAAAATTTTTCCGGATACGGAGTATAAAAGGAAGCAATAGGGAGGAGGTATTAAAAAAATATGTTCGTCGTTTGCAGAGTTTTATGGTATTTTCAAATCTTTTGTCGAATAGTATATGGCTCTTTAAAATTATACAGGGTGTCCCGTAAATAAATAGCGTAAATTAGAGGCATGATAGATCGTTAAGAAATATTAAAAATACCCAAACGCATCTTTTTTCTAACTTTCTTAGTTTGTGAGATACAGGCTGTTAAAAGGTGCAGAAGAAATACACATTTTATTTCATTTCTTCTCGGGGAATGAAAGTACAAATCTAAAATTTTGTGTAGGATATTGTCTCTTCAAAACACATCGACAGTATTAATTATGTAAAATTTAATAAGCCAGTGGCGTGGTAAAAGGGGTTCGTAAACTTTTAATGTACCATATTTTTGAAACACCCTGTATCGAGAGAAAAAGTATTTTGTCTGCAATTCTTTATTGAATTATCTACATAAAATATTTACGACTACTACAAATTTATTGTTTAAAAACATTACAACATAAAAATATTGAAAACGGAGTGTTCTATCAAGTTTAACAAAGAGTACCTTTTATGTAGATAATTCAATAAAGAATTGCAGACAAAAGACTTTTTCTCTCAATACAGGGTGTTTCAAAAATATTGTACAATAAAAGTTTACGAACCCCTTATACCACACCACTGGCTTATTACAATTTAACATAATTAATACTGTCGATGTGTTTTGAAGAGACAATAACCTACAAAAAAAAATTAATTTATACTTCCTTCCCCCGAGAAGATAGGAAATAAAATATTTATTTCTTCTGCACCTTTTAACAGCCTGTATCTCACAAACTAAGAAGGTAAGAGAAAAGTTGCATTTGGGTATTTTAAATATTTCTTAACTATCTATTATGCCTCTGATTTACGGTACTTAATTACGGGCCACCCTGTATATCACTTTGCTGTTCTGGATGGATTTTCGTGATCAGAATATACAGTGTGAAACAACCAAATTCGATAACGAATAAATTAGGGCGTGTTGGGAAAAACGCTTGGACACGTGAATTATCTTTTTTTAATGTTAATTTTTGTAATAAATCTGAAAACACTTAATTTTTCCGAAACAGATGAAGATAGGTATAGGACGCGATTTTCCTATTCCTTTTGGCTGTTCCACACTGTATATATACAGGGTGGACAAATGAAGCAGTTAGTTTTGTTCTAATAGATCATTTCGGCCTGAAAATGCGTAACATGCTGTTCAGCTGTTACCTTTTCGTCCTAAAACTATTTTATCTACAACTGTCATGTAACAGGTACAATTTGACACTATTTTCAGTGTCATAATGACGTATATTACCGCACTTGTGCGTTTTTGATTACATTACTGCACTAGTGCGATAATAAGAATCTAGAAACGTATTGATACCAGAATTAAATATTTAAAAGAATACTGGAAGCTGCATTTTCAATTTCCGAAAGGAGATTATCTAAGCTTGAACTAATTCTCATAGATTTTTGTTCATTCAACTTTGATGACCAATTTATTTTATTTCCACAGCCTTGTTTGTCTTTGTTGCTATGGTCACAAAATATGATACACAGTACCTTCCTTATGTTTGCAGTTAATTTTATTAAAAATACGTTGGATTGAAAATTTTTTTCAATTTTATAATATAGATACTGTTAAACAGTTGTAGATAAAATTTTATACGTTACACGTGTGATAGGAATTATTAACGCACTTATATGATTACATATAAACTTCACATGCGTGCGTTAATAATGTCCATATCCCACTAATTACGTAAATAATTATTATTTAGTGAATAAATAAAAATAAAACATTAATTTTTATCAAATTCCACTTCCATTTTTGTCTGTCGATGTTCGAAATTTCAATTTTCGAATAGAACTCTTCCTTTTCTCTAACTGCCATCTTAAAGGCAACATTTAATTTATATTTTCTCTTTCATTTTTGGTGAACAATTTTTTATTGTCTGATTGGTAAGTTAATTATTGTATTTCCCTAAGATTACTTTCTACTGTAGTGCTTACAGCTTATTTATATTTATTGCTTATTTGCTAATTTGCATTTTTTATATATTCATAGAACCAAACGAATAGAATAAAACAGATCACTGGTAAGTTGTATTTTAACACATGGAGTTCGGGTTTCGTATGCACTATAGCATAAGCTCCTTTTTTACATGATCTGTTCCACTTATTCGTTCTTTCCTAATGTATTTTTCCAGTTTCTTATCCTTGTTTTCTCTATTTTCCACAGCTCTGCAGCCGGCAAGTTTTACCGCACAAGGCAAGTTACACATTCAAGGCAAGTTTCAGTCAAGGTGAGTTAAGTCAAGGCAAGTTTCAGTCAAGGCAAGTTAAGTCAAGGCATCTTCAAGCAGCTCTGTCCGCATTTTTGTTCCTGTCCCGTGCACGAGGTCCACAGTCTGTTTTATTATATTATAATATAATATAATGTAGATTTTAACAAATTAAATTGTTTTATTTCTTCATTTCGAAAAAACAGGTATTGGGAGACAGCCATCAAACACATAATATGAGGTTAGAAAACTATTCGACTTTACAAAGAATAAAATAGGCATTCAGATTATTAGTCGCCCTAGGTTACAAAACGTATCGAGATCTAAACTGTTTTCGAAATTTCGTAATTTAAACAAAACTCGATCGCTCTTTGAACCTTTTTTTATTTCTCTCGACTTCTTTTGTCATTTGTCTAGGGTGTACTAAATTCAAAAGGGCTACACAAAACAATAAGTTCAGTCGACGACCCTTTTTCCTTGTATAATATGATTTATGTTCGTGCTGGAAAAGTAACCGTTCTGTTATTATAAAAAAAAGAGGCAACCCCAGGGGGTTTTAGAAATTGAAAATTGAAAAAAGTTTCAACAACGCTTCTCGGAATGTAGATGCGAACTGTACGACGAGGTGGTTATCATAAAACTTACTTTAAAGTGGTTCTGGAAGTTTTCATATAAATTATTTGATGTTTTCAAATAAAAAAATTACAAAACACATGTAATGTATTTTCAGTTACAGCAACGGGTTTTATCTCAACTGAAAACTAGTTGAAACATCCCATTACTTAAAATTACCCAAAAAAAGAATCTATAGAGATTAATATTCAATTCTGCAGTGTTTTTAACTGTATAATCTGTATCTGTAGATTAGGGAGGAAGAGTGTAGGCTCACAGCACTTAGGCCACATGTGACCCATTGTACATCCTCCCGAGGAGTTGTCCTCCTAGGTCATCGTCCATCCTGTCCTTCTCAGGAAGATGGACAGGTCACTAGGAGACATCTCCTTTATATTGGCAGGTGTAGGCCAAGACTCACCGAACACACACTCTCTTATCGCCGATAACTCCGGACACTCGCCTAAGACATGCCTGACAGTTTCATCTTCCTGTTCACACATCCTGCATAGAGTGTCCACTAGCCCCATAGTATGGAGGTGTTTCCTTAGTTGACAGTGGCCAGTCAGAAATCCTACTGTTAAACGTAGGTTTTTCCTGGTCATCGCCAAATATTTCTTCGGCGCCAGCTTCCCAGGATCGCCCAGAGTGATCAAGACTGCATCCTTTGATTCCATCCCATTTCTCAAGGGATTGAGCATGGGTGTAACGTTTGGCTAGTTCCGCAATTGTCGAAGTCGTTAGGCCGTAGATGTCACTGGGTCCTAAAATTTTTAGTCCCACCGCTTCCCTGGCTAAATAATCGACAATGCGATTACCTTTACTTTTGTCGTGCCCTTTAACCCACCTCAGGAGGATAATATTGTTATCTGCCGAGGCGATAGCTAAATCTTGGTGACACTCGAGTACTAGCCGCGATATAACACGTTGTCTCTTCAAGGCTAATAGGGCTTATCTACTATCAGTGCAGATTGTTATGTTTTTGCCAGAAATTCCTTTTCTGGCTAAATTTCTTATCAAAAACCGTAATTGAATTGTCAGCTTTTAATGTACAAACGTATTCAAGTCTGAAAATATCGCTCCAGCATCAAGGGAAACCGTCAACTCTATTCCGAAAGAGTTATTACCTCCTTAGCCACAGATTTTCCGAACAAGTTCGCTTAATACTGGAAATATTAATTTACTCTAATAACCTATAAAATTAATGACTCTTAAGATACAGTCTCGGCGAACGTAGAATGAGCAAAAGCTAAAATCTGAGAGAAGTAACGTGATGCCAAGGAAATTGCCTCTCGAAAATTTATTACGAGATCAAAAATAGTAAATAGATTCAGTATATCATCGAGGTGAATACAAGAAAAGCCATTTGGTGCAAGTGGTGTTGAAATATCACGAGTCGAAATATAAATAAATGGTTTTCGTTGCTTCAAAAAAAAACAAAGGGATGTGAGAAGATCTATAGTGGTTGCGGTTGTAAAATGATCTACTTTTTCACTGACTGATATAGTATATTAAATAACGTGTGTGAAAAATCACTTTCGCACGAGTAATGTACAGTATTTTTCCTACGATCACGTGATAATTTCACCAAATAATGTGTAATCAACATCTGACATATTAATACACAAAATGTTACAATTAAAGTCAACAAAATTGATTTCAAAATTAACAAAAACTATCAATAGTGACAAAAATTCAAGTAGTTCAACTATATAATATAGGTAGGTTATTACAATTATTAATTGGTTGGATAATTATAGAAATTTAAAGTGAAATTATTATTGTTCATCATACTTTATACATACTTATCATGAATACCTTTCAAGATGATTACATTTTCCTACTATTATAACAGGTGATTAGGATTAGTTGGTACAACATCGGACTTCTGACGAAGAGTACGCGGGTTCGATCCTCGACCGCGCCCTAAATTTTTTTTAATCAAGAAAATGACAAAAATTTCACTTTTCGAATAGATCGCTTCAAATTTAGATATTACAGAGGTGAATCTAATTGAAAATTATATATTTGACAGCTTGCCAGTGGTCAATCTTAATAAAAATTCATTTGACAGCTTTTTTATCCTTACACGTGCGGATAAGTTTTTTTCCGTACGCGTATGAATAAAGGCCACTTTTCATAGAACTAGACAGTGCGATATATGTCACTTTCCTATGTGATCGTAGAAAAAATATCATATTTACATTTAGTACATTTTTACTGAGATTATCAAAAAGTGATCACCATTGATCACCAAGGGTATTAAGCATATCTTCGTAAATCTGCTTACCTCTAACCCTTTTAAATACAGGTATGTACTTGATGATGGCTCCATACTCCAATTTTTCGATTTTCACAATTTCGGCGGAGATCTTTTTTCTTTTAATTTATTGCGTAACTGGTTCACTTTTTCGCCGTCCAACTTCACACTGACACTTCTAATGAGTTATTGTTCGTTGCCAGGGTAACGCAATATTTTGTTTATGCATGGAAGTGGTCTAGGCTAACTAGATATCAATACATTCTCGTATATTTACATTTAGTACATTTTTACTGAGATTATCAAAAAGTAAGAAAAAACAATTAAAATAATGTATCTTTATATTCACTGATAGGACGTCGGGTATATATTCAATTTATATCTAAGACAGACACTCCTACTTGTTTCATCGTACTGTACATACACTGTGTTATTTATAAGATGCGACATAATGCGAACTAACTTTTTTACCAAATAGCGCTCATAAAAAATAATAATAGATTTGGAAAGGTCGTTAAAAAATAAGTTCAAATGCACTTTCAATTTTCTTAAATGTTATGTTTAAAAAAGTCGAACTTCATTTTCATACCACTTTCGAATACTTATAACCACGTAGGAGATAGCCAGACGGGTAGAAAACGGGAAATTTAATATTTAAACGTAAAGTTCGATTTCAGCTGTGGTTATTTTAGTATTCCAAAGTGTTATGAAAATGGCGAACCGAATTTAAGAAAACTAAGTGCATTTGAACATATTTTTTAACGACCTTTCCAAATCTGTTATTATTTTTTATGGAGGCTATTTTGTATAAAAGTTAGCTCGCGTTTGACAGTTTTGTACATGAATTTCTATGTCGCATCTTATAAATAACACATTGTATAGATACAAACAGACAATATGGAGAACGTACCTAAAGAAACTTCCATGCTAAAACGCTTCCATCTTATCTACTGTAAATTTTTCCCTTCAAAAATTGATACACGTTGAAAAATATCTCATCCAAGTCACGTTTTTGTTGAGAATTCTACACCGAGAGTCAATAAAATCGTTTATATTACATTTCCAATAAAAGATTGCTAAGGTTAAACTTAATGCTGCTACTAATTGGCTGATCAATTTTAAGCGCCCTACTACATCTACCGTGAATAAGAAATGAAAAATGTTTCTTATTAAGTAGTTTGTTGGAGAAAATCCTCCGGAAAGGACAGAAAAAATCCCGAAAATGAAAAATGGGGGATAATTATGGAACGAGGTGGGATTATTATGTCGACAACAGCACGTTGGGTTTCTATACGATTTTTGTAAATAACATTTTGGTAAAATGTGATGATACTTTGAGAGTTCTTATTAGAAGCAAATCTTTATGCAAATTATTTTGGTCTGTATCTGTAACATTTTTAAGGGTGGGTGACTCCACAGCACTTAGGCCACAATTGGCCCATTGTGCATCCTTCTGAGGTTCAGACTTCCTTCTAGCTCGTCATCCAGCCTACTTGTTTGAAGTAGGCGATAACTTCGCCGGAAGTAAGCTCCCTCATGCTGGCTTGTGTTAGCCTGTACTCGCCGAATAAAGATACAGATACAGAAAACCATCTACCCTTAAACTTTTCAAGGGAGTGTTGCTTTATTAGGTCAATCATAACCGACGCCGACCAATGAAAGTGTCAGGTCCAAAGAGTTTTTGGGATGCTGCTTTCCTGGCTAGTGAGTCTGCAATGTGGTTAGCCTAGAGTGACTTCGTTGCTGCTACAGGCTCCGATCAGGGACAGGCGACACTCCAGTACTAGGCCTGATGTGATACGTGGTCTGTTCAGGGCTAGTAGTGCTTGTCTACCATCCGTAAGGATGTGAATTTTATTACCTGTGGTGTTTCTTTTGGTAATCTCTTTTGCGGCGATGTAGATAGCATTGAGCTTTGTTTGAGCAACGCTGACATTACAGCCCATCACCCATTTAATGTTTAGATTCAGAGATCTGGAATAAATTCCACATCCTGACCCCATATTGGTTTTAGAGCCATTGGTGAAGATGCGGATTGCTCCTTCTTCTGATGTGTCTTGTGTGTTATATTTAATGATTACCTTGTAGTGCCTATGGAAGGCATATTGTGGTGAGATTGGTCTGTATTCCAGACTTTAGATTAGAGTTGACGTGTACAGGAAGAAATTTATCTGCTTTGTTTGAAGTGCTAGAAAAAAGTTAGGAAAACTCATCAATTCGGAGATTATTCCTCCTCATAATTTCAATTAGATCATTGAATTACGCGAGCTGTGATACGCTACTCCGCTGCAGACTGTACAGACTTTTCCTAGGGTCACCCATTCAAGTCCTAGCCCCGCTTGATACAGCTTCACTGTAATTATCGCATCAGAGGCGTTACACTACAGCGCTGAGTCGACGCGATTTGAGCTAGCCTTAATTGAGCTGTCTCGAAAGTTGAGGTGAAAACAGTCCAAGTTTTGGGAGGTGGTTTATGGAAATTGTACTCTTAAATATTGACATCCCTGGTATTACAGAATCAACGATTAATACTATTTTTATCGATAGAAATTGTAACAATAAACGCATCAATATTTTAATCTGGATAGCCAGGAAGTAACATTCTTCCAGTTTCCATTAGATTACCCCGAAACATTATAATTTATAACCGATAAGGGAAATTAACTCTCCTTATTTCCGGTGTATGCGGAAATGGCGAATGTATAACTTACGAATGATAATTATAACGCAATCCTTTGGCGGTGCGTACGATTCAATGTTGATATTAAACTAAAAGTTTATGGTGTAACTTTATAAATGGATAACTAATCCGCACCGTTATAGTTTGCCAAAGTTTCTCACTCTGAGTGTATAGAAGTGTACATCTTTGTTTATGAAAAGTAAGTATGAAGGTGGAAGTTTAACAATTGCTATATTGCCTATATTCCAAGTATAAGAAAGTTTATTGATATTAGTAGACGTACTAAGACACTTCTACGTCACTACTTCGACAAACCTCCGCTGGTAGGTAGCGCTAAGTGTGGCACTGTACGTGCATGAAGAGGGATAAAAAGACAGAAATGGGTGACGAGCTTCACTCTTTATAGATAACTGGGTTAGATAACTCGTTTTTACAAAACTTAACCTTATATTATCACATAATGTTACAAAATAAAGAGAATCTGCCTACACCAATCTATTTTTATACAAACAAGATTTTCTCATTAATATTTATGAATTCTGATGAACAAAAAAAACAACTGGTAGGCATTTTCTTTTCGCATGTAATATAATAGTTTTTATCGCCAACCGACTGTAAAGCCGTCAATTATCAGATTGATTTCCGGAAGTAAACAAACAATTAACCTTCCCTTACTTTATCTGCCGCATTTGGGGCAGGTAACTTTCCGCACTATTTAGAAATATACTATATATTGGTGACAGTAGTTGTCAAATGTAATATTTTAGGTGTGTTCAGAACGAAACAAAGATTCATTAGTTTAGATCAGGATATGATGGTTGTATATAAAATAGTAACAAATTATTATTGGAACTCCTCTGACATCAAGAATTAACTTTTATAATGCTTCAGGGTGTACCTTTAATTTAAATATAACAAATAATAAGTAGATTTGTTCTATATTTGCTGTGTACTTGGTCATAATACAATGCAATGAAATATGCCTCAGTTTTTCATATTCTGAATTCTGAACACTTGACGATAAAATTGTGTATGCACCACGTCAGTGAAGTGTCTTTATCGCTATCGCCTCGCTCTTCTCATAATTTCAGACTCGTCCGATAAAGAATCACTTTACTGCTTTGGTACATATCTAAATAAATATTTGTAGAATTAGGGTCAGGATCTTTCTGTTATCCAAAAAATTGCCAGAATACAATCTACTGACATGCTGTCACCTGACATTTCAATCAACCTAGCATGGCAGAAACCAGCAGAAACTAGCACTCCATAAAAGCCAACATGTAAAATGACCATTTCATTAATTTAACGTCAATACGTTTACGACACATTTCAGTACCCGATCGACCTCAAATCAATCCTTAATTAATTGCATCCAATAAACTCTCAAGATTAATAGTGGGTAATTGAAGCTAATAATTAAGATTACTTAATATCTCCGGTAGATTTATTGTGTTCCATACGCGAGACAGGTAGGATGTGTCAACGTTCAGCGATCTCGACCACTCAACAAAGGAGATTCGCGAGTTTGCCGAACACTCAGAGTGCTTTCAGACCACCGAATACTAAAGATTAGTATTCGGTGTATCAGACGAGACACTTTGTGGCCGGCTACTATAATAGTGTCTGAAAATAATCGCGCGGCTAAAAATACATTAAACACTATGTATTTATTATCTGTGTCTCGTGTGAATGCGTCGTTTTATATTAATGTATTTTTAGCCGCGTAATTCTTTTCAGACACTAGTAGCCGGCCACAAAGTATCTCGTCTGAGAGCGTTCTCAGATGCACGTGAATCAGATTCACGATATTTAGTGCTGCGGGAGTCAGATTCGGGAACCAGGCGCCAAGTGACATACAGGGCGTGTTGTATAAAACACTTAAGCTCGGTTTAATGATAACTGGTGTTTGCGAACCAGGATATAAAAAATAGATATTCTTCGAAACAATCAATGAAACCTAACATAAAATTAAATATCTTAAAACATCTTTGAAAACCGGCATATTCAATATGAAAGACTTTCAAAATTCATAGATTTTAACTCATTTGGTTAAACGCCTTTGGTTTTGGATGGTTCGTGTATCGATTCTCACAATTTTCGAATCGCGATAATTATGTTTTCCCAGTACCCGTATTTTACTGTTAGGTAAGTTGGTACTCTTTGATGGCCTCGGATTTGAAACAACCTGTAATGACCTGTATACATTTTATATTAGAATACCTATTTAAGTTGGCATTTGCAAACATTTTATTGTTAATTTTTAGACCTACTAGTCTCATCTGTAGCTTACTACATAACTACATTATTACTTTTTGATGTAACTTTCATTTTTCCATCATTTTTGCTACCAGTTCTTTTTATAATTATGTTTAGATTCACCAATTAAATATCCTGACGATATTCCCTTTTTTATTTTAATTTCCACTAAGGGGAATAGGTTACAATAAAAATTATTGCTAGATGTTTCTAAATCACCCTGGTAAAGTGAATGTTTATTCGTTTTAATCGCTAGCGGTTTGCATCAACCTCGTATAAGCACGTATTTGTCGAAATCGTCGGCGCGCTTGTGTAAGCTGGACATGAAAGTTCCGACGGAGAGTGACCCTTCGGCCGGTCGTCCTTTGGATGCGTTTTCGTCCGAATTATTTTCGTCAGAAATCGGATGAATAATTTCGTCAGATTTCGCATAGTGGTATCGTCCACTAGACAAGTTTTCGCATTGTACGAAGTCATTTTTATATAGAAGCTACTATATAGTTATTAATAAATATGGATGATTTTCTTTTGGAAAATAGTTATCTTGTTAGAAGGCGATTAAAATTGAAAAGAAAAAAGTGTTGGGTTAATGTTGGGTTACCCGTAAAATTCATTTCAACTGCCACTTCTTGCCACAATTTTCTTTGTATGTCTCTGATGTGATATGATTTGTCGGTCATATCCCACAGAGGCTTTCTTTCATGAACTAAAGTAATTAATTTTTCAACATCCATCTCGGTCTGTAACAAATCCAACAAATCGACTATCAACTCGTCATAACAACTGCGAACAATCCCATTTGTTTCGGATAGATCGCACATCGCATGTTTACGTCCGAATTTGTACGAAGCAGTTCGGACGCAGTGTACGAGCTTCAATAGGTTTCAATGGAACGGGATGATTCGCACGTCTTCGTCCGATTTCTGACGAAGATAATTCGGACGAAAACGCATCCAAAGGACGACCGGCCTCTTGTCTTGTTAATGTTCGTTGTTAATATTGACCTTCAAATGAACTACACTTCCATGAATAAAACCCGAACTGTGGAATTTACAAGATGTACCAAAGTTTCTATTTCATAAATCAGGAGCCGCCACTGTTAAAATGTAACAGTTCGAATGTTTAAACTTGAGATGGATCATTCTACGTGCAGCAAATTAAATATTTTCTAATAAAAGTTGTTTGCCGAGAGCTAAATGTATCTATGCATATAGCAAAACTTTGTGATGCTTGTATATATTGTCAAGGTAGAAAATGTAAACTTTTATATACACTTTGCTTGTAGATAATTGAATTCATGATAAAAGTTCACGCTTTCTTGAATGCGAGCACACATGATTACAAATCAACTCTGCAACGAAATGTATAGAAATATTAATTTTCTAAAATTTTGGTATATTTTATCTAGTCACCGCATCAAAATTACTTTGTAATCTGATCCGTGCCACGAACCAAGAGATAAGGTTGCCCAATTGTTGATAGATGGTCCAATAAAATGGCCAGCTCGGTCACCGGACATAACACTTAGGTACCTACATATAAAATTATCAGGATCGTATTCAGCCAAATTCGAAAAGACTATGAAATTAATAATTATCAGTTTCTTTTTCTAACTGAAAATACTAGAGGACCTTTAAAATGCTGATGTTTTTCCGTGTATTTAGGCATATTTTTGTATTATTTAAATAAATATAACAATAAGATTAATATTCACTTTTCATTAATAATATTTCACCGTAAACAACAAAATACAGACCTGACGAGAACTGTCAGTGACAGTAGAAAAAGACGTTAGACACATTGCCGCTACGAAAGGTACGTCTGCATCCTATTTTGAAAGGTGTAATTTCTCCGGATTGATAGGTCGCGCTTGCGCGTTATCTAAACATCAACTAATCGAATTCTTTAAGTCAAAAATTAGGGTTAACGTTTGTAATACATTTAAACGGTCCTTTATTATGAATTTCGGATTAGGATTAATCACAGACCTGCCTTTTCTGTCTGACATTTCTTCCAACGTAATGTGTTAGAAGGACATTAACATGACGCATACCAAGAAGGGTATTATATGAACTCTACATTACTTTCAGATGTTGACAGTTCAGATCAGATCTGACCGTTACGTTATGTTACGTTGCTCCGTTATGTGCCTTGCTTGCGTGCGTGTGCTCTCTCCTGAGTCTCTCTCTCGTTTACGAAGCAGCGATTCATATGCTTCGGCCGGGAATCGAACCCGGTCCGCCCGCGTGGAAGGCGAGCATTCTACCACTGAACCACCGATGCTATATTAAAATTCTATGCAAAGCTGGTATTCGCAGTGCTGGTGATTTACTTGAATTTGTTCGGATAAATTTTTACTATTATTTCCATAATTTTTTTTGCGCGATTGATCTTTTTTGTTTATTTACAGCATCGGTTGTCAGGACGGTAGGTTGTGTTTACTGGTTTCTAAGTTTAACACGTCGGTAAGTGATTTACTTACCGTTGAGACGTCGAAAAGTAAACAATTTCACCAAAATGCAATAGTATATTAAGTATCAAGAACGGTAAGGGTTGTTTACCGGTCGACAGCAATGTTTGGAGGCTGAGCGTATAGTCCAATGCAATTACGGAAAAAAATTGGCTACAATCGGAAAAATTAGTAACAGCCAGGGACCCTTAAAAAGGTATACTTTGGGGTATAACTAACACTGGAAAAATAATTTAAACAAAGTTTGAGTGGAAATGTGTAAATGGGGAGGTTTTTTAGGGATTGAAAACTTACTTTTGCATTTTTAAGACAGAAAATGACTTAGTAGTGGCCATATCGCACGAGAGAGCATATTTTTTCTACGACCCACTTAAGAAAAAATGTAGAGAATAGAAATTTCTATAAACTGTAATATAACTTCAAATTGAAAATTTAACAATTCAAATTTGTACAGTTCTTGAATGACCAATTTGTATAATGCTACGGTTTCCCTTTTTAAATATACGATGCTGTTATAAGTAGATGTTGCCAGTCGGACTTCCTCATGAAGGTTACCGTACCATTATCTATAATAATGAATATTCTGCTAAATATTTCAAACTTCTACCTGTTGTCGTTATTAATATCAAGCAGAATAATTATTTAAAAATAAAATTAACAATAAAAAAAAACTTCTTCACGGGGAATCGAACCCGGGTCTACCGCGTGAGAGTCTTGTTTGCTCACTACTCGACCACCGAGGAATATCCAAATTGTTTATCTATAACGTCAGATGTATTACATAATTTTTACTTAAAAGGAACTAAAGTTCGACACGTTCTACCTTTTTTAAATCTGGCGCCTCCCTTTCAAGAAAATCCTGGGATCATGCCTGGATAGTGATGTGTATTAATGTTTTAGATGGTTTCCATTTTGCCATGACAATTATACAATTCACAATACAAACATTCCAACCTGTTTATAGTTTACAAAGTTTTTGATGTGATTAAATAGAACGCAGTATATAATATCCACTCTAAACCCTACTACGGCTACTAATTAAATTTGGAAAATCTCTTAAATCGCTAATTAAACAAAATTTCCCTCAATTCCGGTGATGAATATCAACAAAACAATCAAAATTACTAATCCAATTTACAATACAGATAAAAATAACGAATCCATCGGATTTTAGTTAAAAACAGTAGCATTCACGTGTTTCTATTTCATCTGCACAAAAACGATTAAATTGAAATTTCTTGTTTCTCCCAGATCCTGAATTAAATAACGCAAAAACGGAAAACCCACTGAATTGTTTACCGATTGATATTTTCTCAATTTACGTTATCTGACACTGATTACTTTTTAATGAACCATCCAGCAATTTCAATGCATGTGAATCGATTCGGAAAATCAGTTAAATATATTTACAGTGTGAATTTAATGGTAAACATTATTTCATTTTAAATCGTTGATAATTTGCCTCATCTGTCAATATTTACTTCACTTTTATGAAACAATAAAAACATATCAAAAAGTTGCTTTATAACTAAATAACACCCTATACATTGTTGCCTTATTAGAGTCAACAATTTACTCCAGAGCACTAAGCCTAAGGATTAAGTAGGGAATGGGAAACAATACCAGCGTGGTTCAAACAGAACTGGCTGATATCTCAATTGCCACAAAAGAACTAACCAGAAAAGGAAGTTCTGGCAAAAACATAACAATTTGCACTGACAGTAGACAAGCCCTATTAGCCTTCAACAGCATCAAGGAGGTTATTTTGATGACCATGACACGCTTGCGCTCTACCGGTATACAACCTGACGGAGGATCTGGTATATTGAGACGTAACCTATGGCGTGAGGCACTCAATAAGGTCCCACTGCTGCAGGCAAATACGGACGCAATCTAACCACAATATGCCTTTCACAGGCCCTACAAGGTAATCATTAAATATAACACACAAGACACATCAGAAGAAGGCGCACTCCGCATCTTCACGGATGGCTCTAAAACCAATATGGGCTCAGGATGAGGAATTTACTCCAGATCTCTGAATCTAAACATCAAATGGGCGATGGGCTGTAATGTCAGCGTTGCTCAAACAGATCTCACTGCTATCTACATCGCCGCAAAAGAGATTACCAAAAGAAACACCACAGGTAATAAAATTCACCTTACGGATAGTAGATAAGCACTACTAGCCCTGAACAGACCACGTATCACATCAGGCCTAGTACTGGAGTGTCGCCTGTCCCTGATCGAAGCCTGTAGCAACAACGAAGTCACTCTAGGCTAACCACATTGCCGACTCACTAGCCAGGAAAGCAGCCTCCCAAAAACTCTTGGGGCCTGGCAAGGAGGCTGGATGACGAGCAAGAAGGAAGTCTGAACCTCAGAAGGATGCACAATGGGCCAATTGTGGCCTAAGTGCTGTGGGGATCACCCAACTTTCAAATTCTTACAGATACAGATACAGATAGCCTTGAACAGACAACGTGTTATATCGGGGCTAATACTAGAGTGTCACCAAGATTTAGCTAACGCCTCGGCAGATAACAATATTATCCTGGGGTGGGTTAAAGGGCACGGCAGGAGTAAAGGTAATCGCATTGCCGATTCTTTAGCCAGGGAAGCGGCTGGACTAAAAATTTTAGGACCCAGTGACACCTACGGTCTGACGACTTCGACAATTGCGGAACTAGCCAAACGTTACACCCATGCTCAATCCCTTGGGACATGGGATGGAATCAAAGGATGCAGTCTTGCCAGGATCACCCTTGGCGACCCTGGGAAGCTTGCGCCAAAGAAATATTTGGCGATGACCAGGAAAAACCTACGCTTAACAGTAGGATTTCTGACTGGACACTGTCAACCAAGGAAAAGAGAGTGTGTGTTCGGTGAATCTAGGCCTACACCTGCCGATATAAAGGAGATGTCTCCTAGTGACCTGCCCACCTTCCTGGGAAGGACAGGGTGGACGATGACCTTGGATGACAACTCCTCGGGAGGATGTACAATGGGTCACATGTGGCCTAAGTGCTGTGAGCCTACACTCACCCTTCCTACTTTACAGATACAGAGATAGAGTCAACAAAGGTATAGGGTGACGTGTTTTTAAATTTTTTTTATAAAAGTGACACCTTCAGAATCATGTGGAGTGGATAGTTTTCATTGAAATGATCTGTATTTAACCTATTCTGTTTGTACAGAAACAACAATAATCAAATAAAATTAATTTTAGGAGATTACAATCGAAGCAAAGCTGCAAATGATCCCGCAGTGGTAGGTATATTGTTTCACGGGTAATTGAAAGAGCTTACAAGAGGCCAGTTTGGTATCAAACTTTCCCCAACTGGGAATATCTAGCGATGTCCTGAATAAAACGAAATAATACCATTTAAATTATAATTTATGCAACGGTGGGAAATGGTGAATTAGAACAATGGAAATTAGAGTACCAATTGGCTGTAATAATGAATACTTTATTATACAGGGTGGTCCTTAAGTAGTTGTACATATATAGAAGTACAGTACAATCTTCAATTAAAAATATTGCGATTTTTAAACCAACTAACATTAATAAAATGTTGATGTTAAGAGAGATGCAGGGTGTTGAACATGAAATTTTAATTTTCGTTTTTTACAATAACTTTGAGGCTTTTTGACGTATACGCACAAAAATTTGAGGTTGGGTTTTTGGATATGAGAAATTTATGAGATATTTCTATGTATTTTGTAGAGGGCGCCATATAGGCGACGTGTGCGTCATAAATGTACACAAAACTTTTTTGCCTTTTACATTAGCGCTACTTTTGTGAAAAATAACTAAAGCCATATCATTACAACAAAAAAAGGTATATTTGTTAGTATCCGCAAATCTTAACGGTTTTAGAGATAATCACATTTTAGTGATTAACTACATGACTATTATTCAATGAAATTACGTTCGAAAAATGTAATTGTTTGTACGATAATTATTTTTTTTAATATTAAGATGAACAGTATTAGGGTATAGTAGCAGCTAACATGGAAAACATGTATGGTACTTTTAATATTTAAAAATAATAATTATCGTACACACAACTACATTTTTCGAACGTAATTTCATTAAATAATAATCATGTAAGTAGTTAATCACTAAAATGTGATTATCTCTAAGACCGTTAAGATTTGGGGATACTAACAAGTATACCTTTTATTTGTCTCAGTCTCAGTTACATAGTAGTCGAAATTATACACCTTATCTCCAAATTGTCATCCAGAGGAATAAATATTTCATTATGTTGGATTAAGGCACATTGTGGAATAAACTATAATGAAATAGTCGATGAAGCCGCAAAAAATTATAGAGAATATATGTATAATGGGGGATATAAATGTCCAGTTGAAGATCTTTATCCACTGATCAAGAAAAGTGTAATGCAGAAATAGCAACAAATATTTAATACATCCCAGAAAGGTCTTAACTATAAAACTATTCATACAACTGTACAACACGAACCTTGGTTCAAGAGAACAAATTTCCATAAAAAAGCTATATCAACAATTTGCAGAATTCGATTTTATCATTGTTTAACACCTGTATATAAACAAAAAATGAGAATGTCAGATAGATCTCTGTGTGAATGTGGACAAGAAGGATCTCTGGAACACATAGTATGGAACTGTAACCTAAATGAGGATAAAAATTCAAAATTCTTAGATGTTTTGTATAATCATATTTACTCTTCAAGAATTAAATTGGTAAGACCATTCAACTTACAGCAATTAGTACAATCATCGGATATATTTATGTATAATTTATTGTATAAACACGTTAATTGTAACATATCATTGTAAGTAATCCTATGTTTTATCCCAACTGTAACCCTTTCTATCTGAGGCCCTTTCAGTGATGTATTAAAAACGCTTTGATAGGCCCCTAAGCGTGGCATGTGTCCTTGTCTAATCCTTAAATCAATATAAAAAAAGAGAAAAAAAAAGAATTATAAGTTATATTACTACATATGTAGGTATTATATTGTACAATAGATCATGTATTGATAAAAAAATTGGTTGGGATCCATACTTACTCTTCTTTAATAAAAAAAAATCAACTAAAACATATTCGGCTAATGGAGTCTCTTCCTGGTCATAAACAAACAAACAAAAAATATTTGTTTTAATGATGTGGCTTCAATTATTTTTTACAAAAGCAGCGCTAATTTGAAAGGCAAAAAAGTTTTGCGTACATTTATGCCGCATACGTGGCTCTTTACAAAATACATCAAAATAGGTACAGAATTATGATTTCTCATATCCAAAAATCCTCATCCTCAAATTTTTGTGCATCTACGTCAAAAAGCCTCAAAGTTATTGTAAAAAGCGAAAATTAAAATTTCATGTTCAACATATCTCTCTTAACATCAACATTTTATTTATGCTAGTTGATTTAAATCGCAATATTTTGAAGTGAAGATTGTACAGTACTTCCATGTACAATTACTCAAGGACCACCCTGTATATTCTATTAGGGATTAATTACATTTGAAACAATATTCAGTGGGTATTTAATAATGTAACGTTTATTTTAATTTATATTTACAATTAATTTATATTTACAGATTTATATTCAAATACAGTCCTTATTTACTAATTTATATAATACACTAAACACACACTAACTATAATTTATATGAGAGTCGTTTAATAAACACTTTATCGAGGCGCGATTGCTTTCTTTCAATATCAACACTAACTGACTAACTAACTCCGCTGCGATGCTCGTCGCCTATTTATACTCGCACGACTTGTTCTAGAGAACTCTCGAACTCGAAGTTCTGGTGGATGCGCTGTGTTTTTCTAGATGTTACGTATTCCAGATCATTCTTGAAAATAAGGCGGAGGAGCCATAGTCGTATCATATGGGAATTTCATTGGGGGCACTAATTGAGCACATTAATGCAGCAGCTCGCGTAACAATAACTTGTTCAACTATACTTTCAATCAGATAAGTTTTAAGATAATACCAGTCCCGTTAAGGGTAGTCAACTATCTTCTTATCTAATACTATGCGAAGGTTTAGAATATTGCAAGAACCTAAACGAAGAAAGGAAGGTAGTGGTGTGTTATATTTCGTAATCTGAGGACTGACAAACAGTGAAGACGTCAACAAGCTACAAGAGGATATCGTAAACGAAGGAGACTGTATCGAAAAAGTTAAATCCATTCTAGATACTGCGAAAAAAATTCCTGTTCATATACATGGTGGAACTAGACTTGGAAGAGAAAAGGAAGATCGGGAACGTATGCAACAAGTTGATGTAAGATGGGAAGAGGAAATGGACGCGGTCCTAATAAATTGTAGGTAATATCTACCCACCCAATCATTGACCGAAATGGAGTGTTGGAACCGTGTTACAGCTATGACATTAGGATTTATTATAAAAAAATTTATAATGCATTTATTAAGAAAGTTGGCTTTATCTGTAAACAAAATTGGTAGCAAAATTGAGATTGTTTGTACAACTTGTCTTACAATCTAATAGCAATACTGGCTAACGAGCGTATAATGATTAGGAATTAATATTCCTTGATTTTTCAAAAGTTACAGTGTCTTGTAGACAAAAATGTAATTTAGTAAACGCTCCCAAGTGTGTCTAGCGCATTCGCCATAATTTAGAGTCATTCCTGGTGCCTGGCACCTTCGCCATAATCTGAAGCTCTGTGCATGGTGTCTATCGCATTCGCCATAATTTAAAATTGTGAGTATATGCCTTACTTTATGGACACATTTGTAAGTGTCTAAGAGATAAAGAATATACCGTAAACACTACTAAAAATATGACCATAGCATCACCAGATAAACAGCAACATTACATTTTTTACCGTTATATATAAATTCAAAGATTATCTTGAGAATTTTAGTAAGATTGGAAATGAAACATATTACCATCAATTTAAATTGAAAACATTTAAAAATTACTGTGTCAATGAAAGAACTCTAGACATGATATGTGACGTTGGAAATATGAAGGGTTTGAGATATACGAGGATGTATTGATATCTAGTTAGCCTAGACCAGTTCCATGCATAAACAAAATATTGCGTTACCATAGCAACGAACAATAACTCATTAGAAGTGTCAGTGTGAAGTTGGACGTGAAAAAAGTAAACCAGAGCTACGCAATAAATTAAAAGAAAAAAGATGTCCACCGAAATTGTGAAAATCGAGAAATTGGAATATCGAGCCATCATCAAGTACCTGTATATAAAAGGGTTCAGAGATGAGCAGATTTACGAAGATATGCTTAATACCCTTGGTGATCAATGTCCTTCGTCCTCTCCATGACATAAGAAGTTTCGTGTCCAAAAATCTACTGGAAAAGTTCTTGCTCCAGTTTTTTGGGATTGCCATGGAGTAATCATGATTGATTTTTTGGATGAGGGTAAAACAATAAACGGAGATTACAATTCGACAGTACGCGGAAAGCTATCCAAAGGTGTTTTGTTTTTGGAGGACAACACCCCTGCACACAAATCTCATGTTGCCATGCAAAAAGTTCGTATTTAGGGTTTGAATTACTAGAACACCCCCGTATTCACCAGATTTCGCTCCTTCCGACTCATCTCTTTCCTCAACTGGAAAAAAGTTTGAAAGGTCGTAAATTTTTTTCCAACGAAGAGGTAATAAAAGCTGTGGAGGACTGGTTTGCAAGGCAAGAAGAAACATTTTTTTGAAAGGTCTAGAGACGGTGCAGGTGCGCTGTAATAAATTTATCCAATTAAGAGGAGAATATGTTGAGTAATAAAATATTTTGACATTGAAATTTTGTTTGGTTCTAAAGTAGGCTAAGAATTTTTCTATATACCTACATATGTATCTACATGACAATTTGTTGAAAACACTCCACTAAAAAAGAACTAAGCATAATGTCCTGTAATTTTTTTTGCATTTTTGCCCTGCCTTTACCAATTTTAAGCAATTTATTATACAATTGCCAAAATTTCTATTTCCTAACATTCAGTTTAGCTAAGATTTCTGTAGAAGTGTTGCTTTTATTATTTATTATGAACTTCACTTATTATTCTATGCCATTTTAAATGCTTTTCATTTATATATGAATATACTACACTTTGATACTTCATACTGTTCTAATAATTTCAAGAACAATTATTAATTTGGAGCACATTGTTAATATTAGTTATGACAAAGGTCAATATTCCCTTGTTTATGTTTGCAGTAAATAAATATTTATGCATGTTGTATCTCCTAAAGCCGCTATTTACGCTTGAATTTGGTGACTGTGTTGTCTTGTACTAATTGCTTGTTAATTATTGAACAATTTACCTCAGAAAACAACAAATATTATCCTAAAATACTAATAACTTTACTGGATAGTGAAGTAAAATTGTTACCTTAGTTTTGTTCCAAAATTCAAATACGTGTTGATTGGGAAATGCCTCTAGGGAATTGTAAGTTTTTTATTGAAAAATATTATAAACAAATGGAATGAAGATAAAAAAAGGCTTTCAGTTTTCCGCAAATAGCTAAGAAACTATAAGAAGCTACCAAAATCTGAAAAAGGATTCTTAAAGAGGAGAAAAACTACAGGAAATACTGTGGTCTGATAATGTGATAATGATATATATTTGTAATGAATTGTGACAGTTTTAGAAATAAAGAAAGTTGTTATATAGGAAGGAGCAGCATTGGGATTTAAAATGCATGCAGTAGTCTAGTTATTAACCAAAGAGAGCTGCAATTTCAAGAGATACAAAATTAATAGTCTCAAATATCAAAAAATTGTAGCAATTAAAACTAGTTCCGTGTTTGCATTACTTCACTCAATCCTATTACACAACCAAATTTAAAATGAAGTCGGAAAAAAGTTTCTTGAAGCTTTCGAGTATTCTAATTGCTAAATTTATTCAAAACTCCAGAGTCCTTCGAAAGAATGAGCTGTTCTGTCCATCAGATTCTGTTGAAAATAAATTTAATCAAATACTTGCCGGTTGCGGAGTTTGTTTAAATTGTTATTTCCTCTCTAATTAGATGGAAAAAAATACAAAAATGAAAGGACTTGCGGGACTAAACGACTCAAATTCAAGCAATTCATCCGTGAAAATGTTTAATTAAGTTCCTTTGAGTCTGAAAATGTAGCTTTCGAGTTAATACCGAATTAAGTGACATATTATTAAATATATACCTAGATATCCAAACCCCGCCCAACTTTTTTTTCAATACCAATGTTTGATATCTCTTAAGATAAACCATAAACTAAACTCTCCTACAGGAACCAAACACTCTGAAAGCTTGAGAAAAACCCCAAGTATCTTTCAAGCGGAAATCCACGCCGTAAGAAAGTGCGCCCAGCTCAATATTGATAAAAGATACAGAAGACAAAGGATTATCATAATTTCGGATAGACAAGCAGCCATTAAAGCACTTAGCTCTTGTGTTATCAGTTCCAAAATGGCGTGGGAATGCCTAGACAAATTCAATGAACTAGGCTAGAACAATATAGTCAACTTACTATGGATTCCTGGACACACTGGAATAGAAGGAAATGAGCAGATGAGCTAGCAAAGAAGGGGACTGAAACAACCTTTGGCAGAATCAGCCCCAATGTAATATTGGAAGAAATAGGTAAAGCCGAGAAGCCATTGGAAAGACCTAGTAGGGCTTATACAATCAAAGACTCTTCTGGTTGACTACATTCTGTTGAGATCAAATGAATGCAATGTCGAAGTAAAACTGCGCTAAGAGTCAACAGGGATCCTAACGGGACATTGTCGCCTGAATGGGCACCTGAAAAAGCTCAAAATAGTGGAGGAAGAAGGATGCAGATTTTTTGGCATGGAAGAAGAAACCACCATCCACATACTTTCCAACTGCACAGCACTTCAGAATCCCAGAGCACAGCACCAGCGATATGACTGGATTGAAGAGGAACATTTACCTAAGCTGAAGCCTGCAGACATCCTAAAATTCCTCAGGGAAATAGGAACTAGTTTCTGAGACTCTCCTCAGAAACTATGTAGAAGTAAGGGGGGACAATAGATCTTTTAGGTCTCAGTGAATGTCACTCCAAAATACATACATACATACAACTCTCCTAAAATTGGTATACCTATCCATAATTTTCCATGCAATATTCCCTAGAACGTCATCATTTTATTTCTACTATTGCTATTTCTCTTTTGAAAATTGCTCTGCTTTGCAATCAGTTGATATTTCCAAATAATGCTCACGTCATTTACAGGTCCATTTCTAATGATACATTTTCTGTGTGTTGATGGTGAAGGTATTAAACGTAATGTCAAAATAGTAGGGTAGGAAACCCATTTGTAAATGTCGCAGAGGCACTTGAGGATATAAATGGTTGTGGGATATATTACTGACAATTAATTTCGAGACCCTAACAGTAGAATGTACATATTATGAAGGTGAATATGCATTCTAAAGTAAGAGCGTTAAAAAACCAGAAAACACAGTGATTTAAATTCAGTGAAAGAACTTACAAGATTTGTACTAGAAATTGGATACAAATTTATTCGCTCAATTGTAAAATTTCACCAGTAGATATCCATCAATGTGCGAATAAAACAATCCATCTGTAGTTTCCGAATACGTTGAAATTATCTTGGAGATTAGAGGCTGGAAATACACACAGACTAACGCTCCAGTTTGGTAGTGGTGCGCGATAAAGCGAAATGCCTATTCGGTATCGAATATTTATAAAGCCTAAGACTGTTTGTTACAAGGATTAATTAACAACAGACGGTGGAGCATTCATTATTCGATCTCCCATATCTATTTTTTATTCCATTCAATACATTACCTATCTATATAGTGAGTTCGTAAAGTATGGAGTTAATTCGATATTTCCCAAACGAAAGTTCGCAAATATGGATGTTAATTGATATTAATTCCCCTGTATTTTTTCAAATAAGTTGCTGTTATTAAAGTCAATAAGTTGCTATTATTAAAATCAATAAGTTGACATTATTAAAATCAATAAGTTGCCATTTTTAAAGTTAATAAAATTGAATCATTAAAATCAATAAATTGCCATTATTGAAGTTAATAGGTTGCCATTATTATAGTCAATAAATTGCCATCATTAAAGTCAATAACTTGCCATTATTAAAGACAATAAGTTGCCATTATTAAAGTGTATAAGTTGCCTTTAGTAAAGTCAATAAGTTGCAATTATTAAAGTCAATAAGTTGCCGTTATTAAAGTGAATAAGTTGCAATTATTAAAGTCAATAAGTTGCCCTTATTAAAATGAATAAATTGCCATTATTGAAATCAATGAATTACCATCAATAAAGTCAATAACTTGCCATTATTAAAGTCAATAACTTGCCATTATTAAAGTCAATAAGTTGCCATTATTAAAGTGAATAAGTTGCCATAGTTAAAGTCAATAAATTGCCATCATT
>CAJUYG010000024.1:534871-555565 GCA_910591675.1 Galerucella calmariensis | reverse complement strand
ACTCACTCAAAGTCCGCGTATATATAGTCCTTCGCATCTCTAGAACTTTCTTGAATTTACCGCCTTCTACGCTTTGAGAACAGTATGGAATATTACCTGCGAAAGAACCTTTCTAGTAAGGTCGCATTCGCCAAAATATATAGTTTGCGACAGAACCGGCTTCTGAATCACGGAGTTCGTAACAATAGTTTTATAACGCCTCACAGAACCTTTGAAAACCAAAGAACAAAGACCGTTTACTTAGAAGCAACAACCACTTCCCTTGCTATATGCCTCGAAGGATATTATCAAAGCACTTCACAAACAGGTCGAGTGATTGTAGGTCTATCATTGACTCCAGCTTTATTCTTTCTGGTCCTCTGATCCTTTGGGCCATAAATCGTAAAGTGAGTTTCATAAAAAACAAAAGTTGCGAAATTTGACTGTCTACAATAATGGTTTCAATGCCTTTTGCCCTAAAGTGTGCAAAGTTTCCGAGATATCGGTCAAAAACGTTTTTTTCTAGATGGAGCTTGAAGCTCTTCCGGAATCTGACAGCATTTTGTGATTTTATGCTCAGTAAGAGATCCTAAACCTTATAAAAAAATGGATCGGAAATTTAGAGTAAGACAATAAGAAAGAATTTGAAAAAGTCTTGATTGCTCGACACACAGATAACCAGCTCTGCAGGGGGTCTATTCACTAACAGAGAGAGCTCCTACGAGAGTACACACTTATAAAGTGCGCATGCGGTCTATATCATAATTTGCAATTTCGAGAGATCTCGCATGCGCACTTTATAAGTGTGTACTCTCGTAGGAGCTCTCACTGTTAGTTAATAGACCCCCAGGTGATAAATTCTACTGTATACTCGTAAACCTTCTGTCATTTATGCGCTTCTAGTTGCCTAGTTGAAAACTCTATTCAAGTCATACCATTAACACAATTACGACAAGGAGAATATGAGAAAAACTACTTGAAAGAGAGAGAAGAATGATTGGGGGCAGTTAGCGATGGGCGTATTTAGTTCCAGAGGCTGGAAGAATGTTCATCGCCCCCTATTTTAACCTGCCAGAAGCACAGGTTAATTTGTACAAATTGGGGGGGGGGGGCGATGAACATTCTTCCAGCCTCTGGAACTAAATACGCCCATCGCTAACTGCCCGCAATTATTCTTCTCTCTCTTTCAAGTAGTTTTTCTCATATTTTCCTTGTCGTACTTGTGTAAATGGTATGACTTGAATAGACTTTTCGCAATCTGTATATGTACATTCAAAATTGATGGCTGTGAACCCAATTTATTTTGCGAAGCAGAAAAAAAAGCAATCACGCTTCTTCTGAAATCTTATAAATCGTTTTTAATCCTGAGTGAATTTTTGGCACGATAAGAAATGTCAGGTATTCCCTCCGGTATTTGGAAAATTCAGATTGTGAGTTGAACCAGCGTTAATAATTATTTTCCGTATATTAAAAGCGCTCGAAGTGAGGTTATGGTTCTCGAAGAAATATTCTTGTAGCCATTTTTATTAATTATTGAACAACTAGGTAGACTGAGATTGATTGAAAAATTGATGTAAATAGTTTTTATTAAGATGCTTCTAGACGGGCAATATTTTTAGTGCAATATGTAGCTGCAAGACACTGGCTGCCAACATTGCCAGCAATAACAGCCACACTAGGTAATATATTGACAATATTTTCAGTGTGCCCCGGCCATATAGCAACACATGTTTTGTGTTGCCTATGCATTTAATTGGTTGCAGCAAGAGTTGCCGGACGACCGCTTGGCCAGCGAATATACTCTGCAATTTTACTTTGTTTTGGTGCTCGTTTGTTGTTGTTGTTATGAAAATTTTGGAGGTTATAGTTTATAAAATGACCAATACTTGGTCGAATGGAAAGATTATTGAGTTTATTAATGAAATACATTTACATCCTGAGTTATACAGTGCTATTCAAAAGTCCCCTCCCCCCTCGTATCTTTTGAACGGCTACACTTACATTAATAAAATTTGGAGGGTGAAAATAAAGTGTTGTAAACTTCTCTACGAATGGTAACAGGTGACGTAATAGTAATAGATGACGTCACAGGGCCACTCTGGCCAATAATTTTAAATAGGAACTTATGGCAAGTGATATCTCGTTTGAAAGGCATTGACATTGGCTACATAGCCATATTAATTTTGTTTGGGTTTAAACTAATTTTGACGGATAAATTAAATAAATACCAAAATTATTGAAATTATTTTTTTAAATTTAATTAATCAAATATCAACAATGGATTCTTATAGCAAGTGTTCGAAATGTGCTCCGTCTACTTCCTGACAGTAATATACATCCTATTAGTAAACTCTTGACGTACTCGTTCGAATGTGTCAGCTGAAATTCCATTGCATTCTTCAATAATTCTTTCTTTCAAAACGCCAATGCTATCTGGTGCCGTAGTATAAACCTTGTATTTCAAGTACCCCCATAGAAAAAAATCTAATGGTGTCGATATTCTTCATCCAGGTAACGTCTTACTGCACCATAATAATGTGCAGGAGCACCATCTTGTTGAAATGCTATTTCCAGATGGTCGAATTCATCTGAATTGTCTTCCAGAATTTCAAGGATTAACGGCTCAATTGCATTTTGTAACATCTCCAGATACATTTCACCACTTAAATTTGAATTTAGGAAAACAGGACCAACTATGTGGTTTCCCAAAATACCTACCCAAACATTGACTTTTTCTGGAAATTGGGTATGTTGTTCACGAAAGGTGTGAGGATTTGTGTCGTTCCAATACCTTCACATTTTGTGTATTCACATTTCCATTGAGGCAAAAAGTACTTTCGTCACTAAAACAAATTGTTTTTGTATAATGTGGGCTTTGACTAATTTTATTTGTCATACATTCACAGAATTCGAGTCTTCTGTTGGGGTCGTCATTCGAAAGGTGGTGCACCATTTTTAACTTGTATGGATGAAATTTATTTTTAGCCAACACTCTTTGTACTGTACTTTTACTTACTTCAAAGATAGACGCAACTTTAGTTGAAGAGGAAGTAGGGTTTACTACCATTTCAGCAACTATATCAATTTTTTTATCATCACTAAATGTTGGTCGACCAGATCGCTTGGCATCTTGAACACTACCTGTTGATTCAAACTTGTGAAGAAGCTCCCTCAAATAAGTTCTCGAGATAGGGCGATCTGGGTATCTCTCATTAAATAAAAGTTCCGCTTCATGGAGACTCTTTCTAGATTCACCAATTATTAAGATAGCTGCTACTGTGTCGGCTTGAGTACATACCGTTTTGCCTATGTAAACTCTTAAACGTCTCGTTAAACAATAATAAAATTAAATACTTTAGCTATTTAGAAAAACTTTGCAAAGCAACAAATACTATTAAATTGATAACGTCAATTTTTTTGACAACTAACCAGAGGCGGATTGAAAAATCTTCAATATTTAAATGTGTAATAATAATTTTGGTATTTATTTAATCTATTAGTCAAAATTGGTTTAAACCCAAACAAAATTAATGTCAATGCCTTTCAAACGAGATATCACTTGCCATAAAGTCCTATTTAAAATTATTGGCCAGAATGGCACTGTGACGTCACCTATTACCTACTACTATTACGTCACCTGTTACCATTCGTAATAGTATATTAATAAGGCTTGGAAAATATGCACTAAAAAATACCAAAATATGCATGCAAATATGCTCTAAAAATAGGTCAAAATATGCAGTTAAATATGCACTTGTGCTCTTAAATATGCACTTTTCTCCTTTATATAGGAGAATGGAGAATGTTTTCTAAAGACAAGCAAAGGAAAAGAAATCCCTTCCCCAAAAGCATATTTAATAGTTTGAAAACTGGTAGCGGGAATGAATGAAGAATATCATTTACGAGCTAGCAAGGTTATTTTATTACGACCCATGGTTTTTACAACCACCGAAATATTTAAGCCGGACGTGAAGAATTAGTATTTGAAAGAAATGTAAAAATGTATTTATTGATTTATTTATTTATTTATTTTTATTTATTTATTTACGGGCAAGCCCATTTTAGGTATAAATTACAATTTTAAAATTATAATTAAAATAAAATGAAAAAAATATGGAATAATTACATGTCATACAATAAAGAATAAGTAAAAAAGAGGTTAAAAATTTAAAAAGACAAAAGACAATAGACAATAGACCCATTTTATGAGACCATCTGTCGTTTAACACAAGAACGGCAGTAAAATAGGAATTAGTGGGTCCTAATCCCGATACAAAGATGAATTGCGGCTACCTGACAAGCCGTCGCACTGTGCCTTGTTGTTCTAAAAATGCACTAAAAAATTAAATTTTTGCAAAAATACGGTAAAATATGCATTATTTTATTTTGCATATGCATTATTCAAAAAATGGCGAAATATGCACATATGCACTTAACATGCATTTTGCATATTTTCCAAGCTTTATATATTACATATCTAGAGTGGTAAGTGGCATATTACGTGCGAGCGGCGAGTGCGGTAATTCTACGAGCATGTAATTGCCCTTACCACTCGAGTTGTGTACTATACTTTATCTACGACGAAATTGATTTTTTTTCTTATTAATTTTATGGAAAAAGTGCTTGTATTTTTTGACGGATTTGTAAGTATTTCTTGCAAATGTCATAAAAACTGCCGGATACAACAAATGACCTATAAATTTTAGTTTTAGTATCAGGAATATTAATAATTATTGATTTTCCTGAATCCTCAATATCCTCCATTTTAATGTTTTTTAATTCTTGTCTACGACAAGCACCAGAAATCCCACAAATTAATATTACCTAAAATTTAAAATAGTACAGTACCTACTAGTTTAAAACTAAAAAAATAGTTATATTAATATACTTTTATTCAAATAGAAATTAAAAATATTTTTTGTAAAAAAAAAAATAAAAAAATGAAATGCCGCCTGCGGGGTGCGATCCCGGGACCGTGAGACCTCTGGTTTCGAAACCAACGCTTAACCATCTGCGCTGTCAGGCTTCGGTACGAATATTTGCTCTAGCCAAGTACAGTTTTAAAAATTATTATTTTTATTTTCACACACAACTTGTTGTTCTTACTTTTAATTTTTTCACTGTTTTCTTTTATCTAAAAGTGACGAATTTAATAACTGGGTATTCAGTAGTGACAGACAGCACAAAACACAGTCAGAACTACCAACATAAATTTAGTATTATACTAAAATTTCCTAACGGGTGCATGTAATAACATTACAGCACACTCATTACCGCACACTTGCTGTAAAGTTCAACTTACGCTTTTAGTAAGGAGGTAGGTAACTAATACTTTACATATAAGGAGTAGGTAAAGAAGTTTACAACACTTTATTTTCACCCTCCAAATTTTATTAATGTAAGTGTAGCCGTTCAAAAGGAACGAGAGGGGAGGGGACTTTTGAATAGCACTGTATATGGCAGAGCCATATGCTACAATTGAAATGTTGTCATGCTTGCTGGGCTATAGTTGCCAATATTGCAGCCACATATTGCACTAAAAATATTGCCCGTGTAGAAGGTGCTTAATATTATATTGTAAACAGTAGACTCTGTTTCGCATAAGAAGAAGTCTAGAAGTTGCAGTCGTATGCGCGAGGAAGGTGCACATAACAATATCTAAACTCTTGACTTCTAGTGGGTTCTTCTTATGTGGAATGGAGTCTACCACTACAAATAATGTAGATATTAATGAACAATTTTGGTTTCAGGATTACAACGACGACATTAGACAGGAACAAATGTGGGAAATGCAAGTTTTGTCCAATCAAAAAAACAGTAAAAGTGACGATTCAAATGGTGGAGTTCCACATAATGAAACCGGGGAAGATAGATTAAGCGATGGAGAATCCGGAGAGGCCAATAATACGTTCGGAACTGATTCACAGAACTCAAAAGACGATACTGAACATCCAGCAATGAGAGGCATTCAAACAGGTAAACGAGAGAACAAAGGAAAATTCTATGAATAAAATCAGTGACTTAATTGAAAACGTTTTGTATTATTAATGGATTCGGTTTGATCTTACCAAACCTTAAAATTAGACGCGATTCTTTTATAGCGAATTAATTACGTGAAAATTTAATTACGGTTAGGAAATTATGTTCTTTCAACAGAATTTGCAAGAGATTATTCTATTTTAAGGAGTGACTATAGAGGTCCGCTGGAGGAACTATGAATTTAAAATTAGAATTCTGACTTGAGGTGGAATTGTGTATCAAATATACAGAAATCTGTTAAAAAAGATATAGCTTGCGCAAGCGTGGCGGAACAGTGGCGGCTCGTGGTTAAAATTGTAATTTTGAAAAAAAAGTTTGCATTGTAAGGGGGTTGTTTTCCATCGAGTTTAGTTAGAATAGATGGGCGTGGGTAATGAAAGAGATACGACTTTTGTAGAATATTTCGGGGATCTGTATCTGTAAAATAGAGATGGTGAGTGTAGGCTCACAGCACTTAGGTCTGATTTGACCCATTGTACATCCTCCCGAGGAGTTGTCCTCCTAGGTTATCGTCCATCCTGTCCTTCCCAGGAAGGTGGACAGGTCACTAGGAGACATCTCCTTTATATCGGCAGGTGTAGGCCAAGACTCACCGAACACACACTATCCTATCAACGATAACTCCGGACACTCGCCTAAGACATGCCTGACAGTTTCATCTTCCTGTTCACACATCCTGCATAGAGGGGTGTCCACAAGCAGGGACGTATATAAGGGGGGGTTTTGGGGGCTCAAATCTTACCCATAGAAAATACAATAAAGGTACAATAATTTTTTATTAGCATAGTGCCGCAATATGAGTATTCATCGGGATGTGGCAGTAGAAATAGATTCAACAATTGTGAATAATTATTTAGCTGAAGAGGTTAAATTTACTTTTATGAGATTGATTTTCTGTTTTAATAAAAGCTTCAATTTTCAATCATCTATCACTTTTTAAAATAGGTGCTCCCAAATTAATATACAGGTAACATCTCGGCTGGTATGAGAATGCGGCGAAGAACTTAGAAGACTGGCGACTCGGAACAGTGTAACACTGGATGGGTCCCAGGTCACAAAGGAATCGCTGGCAATGAAAAAGCTGATGAAGTTGCAAGAGCAGGATCGTCAACACTGATAAACGGATCCGAACCATCTGTGGGCATCCCCAGATGCTCCACTAGGTCATGGTTAAAAGGGTGGGTAAAATAACAATCCATAAAACTCTGGAAGAATACGCCCAGGCAAACACATGGGAAGAAATTTATGAAAGAACCATGAGAAAAAGTAGCAAAAGAACTGCTCTCAATGAGCAGGATCAAACTACGCACCATAACGGGGCTTCTTACGGGACACTTTCCCACAAAGGAGCACCTGAACAAAATAGAGCTGTATAACGGAGACCTCACATGCAGGAGATGCAAAAAGGACACTGAAACAGCTCTGCACATATCATGCAACTGTGAGACGCTGGAACACAGGAGGCAAAAACTAAATGGAAGACCCCAAATGACTCCAGAAGACTTCTACAACCAACCAGTGAAGAACCTATATGATCTAATACAGGGAACGGATTAGCTGATTGGCTGTAGTCAGAATGTTAGGAGAATCCACAATAAGCACAAGAGACTGAGGTGGTGCCGGCGAAGGGACGGCTCCTTTAAAAATATATATACATGGTTATAACCATTTCAGAAGTAGGGGGCAAAACGAAAAACGATGTTTAAAAATACTTTTAGATGTAGCCAAGTCAAACAAATAATTAAAAAAAAACTTAACATTATTTCTTGAACTTGAAAAATTGCCTTAGGTCGTGGAACTCGATTTTTTTTGCCTTAGGCGGCGCCTTCAATAAAGCTTCCCCCTTCTAAACCTATCAGATGGAAAAAACCAAAACCCTCCCCATGTAAAAGCTATAGCTACGAGACTGTCCACTAGCCCCATAGTATGGAGGTGTTTCCTTAGTTGACAGAGGCCAGTCAAAAATCCTACTGTTAAACGTAGGTTTTTCCTGGTCATCTCCAAATATTTCTTCGACGTCAGCTTCCCAGGGTCGCTCAGGGTGATCCTGACAAGACTGCATCCTTTGGTTCCATCCCATCTCCTAAGGGATTGAGCATGGGTGTAACGTTTGAATAGTTCCGCAATTGTCGAAGTCGTTAGGCCGTAGATGTCACTGGGTACTAAAATTTTTAGTCCAGCCGCTTCCCTGGCTAAAGAATCGGCAATGCGATTACCTTTACTCCTGTCGTGCCCTTTAACCCACCTAAGGATAAAATTGTTATCTGCCGAGGCATTAGCTAAATTTTGGTGACACTAGTATCAGCCCCGATATAACACGTATCAGGGATATTGAGAACATTAGCGGATAATATGGATTTAATATATAGGGAATGTGGTGGAGAAAGGTGGAAAAATTCGACTAACGCAACAATACTAAGTTATATTTATAAGGTATACTTTGGCAAGTTTATCTGAAGCCGTGAAAGGAATGCAGTCGAAAACTTTCGATATTGCCACGTTTAACTATGGAAAAGCTAAAGTGCTAAGTATGTGGTGATAATAATAACATTATTTTTTCAATTCATGAATATTAAAAGATGAACACTTTTCCAAATTTGTTACGGGCTTCTTCAAGCTCTGGCAGCGTTGTACGAAACCCATAATTACCACACCCTCCGAATTACATAATTGGTGATTTTTATCGAAAGCTGACTTCTTATTGGCAAGCGCGTGCATGTGTTCTTTCCTCTCACTTCGTCAATTGACTGATATTGATTTATCCAGTGGCGTTGGTATTGTCAGTTACCTTTGTATTTTCAATTTTACTTGGTAAAATATGTACCGTACGCCATTTGTAGGTTTATGCCATATATGGCTCGCCTCTTACCGATTCCCCGTAGCTTCAGATAAACTTGCAAAACTATAGTTCAGTGGTAATAAAAAGTAACTCATTATTACAGTGAACGAGCCCAATACTGCCGACAAAAACTATGCTTTTTTGTGCTTGTTTTAGAAATATTCAGTTCTCTCTACAATTTAAAATAAACCTTGTAGCTATTAATTTTACTTGATTTCAATGACATATAAATGAAAACCAAAGTTGAAATATGAATTAATAAAATAGAAACTTCGATATAGGTAAACTTCAAAACTTTCTACCTAAATTTCTTTTTATGTCCTCTCAACTTCTATTAAGTACGTCTTAGGAATTTTCATTAAAAGTATATTAAAACTATATTTCAAGAGACCTTTCTTAGGACACTAATACATAACATCGAATATGAAGTAATAGTATGAAATTTGAAACAAAAGTAGGTACCGGGTGGCCAACTAAAAACGACCGTCGGCCATATTCCAGGAGTGGATTATAGCACAGGTTCCGGAAAAAAAAATTTATAACAAAAATGGCCTCGAGAAATGCCTGGAAATTATTTTCAACATTATAGGTCCGCCGCTAGAGGGTGTATTTGACAGTTAAAAATTTTAAATGCAAAATTTTTCAAAATTTACTCAGTTAAGGAGCATATTAAATATTATAATCAAATTCCTGGAAAAATACTGCATGATTTAAATATTACAAGTTTAGGTCTATCTCTCCAAATAAGGGGTAGGGGAGAGTGGAAACCAGTGTTGCCACTGCTGCCCCGTACGGGGTAGATCTACCCCTTTTAAGAAATATCTCACTCCCACGCTCATCTCAACAAAATCTACCTCGCTCACAACACAAAAGTTTGTTTATTGGTAATCGTATCAACAAAGGATTCATATTTTTAGAGAAAATTCATGGGTTTCTACTATATTTCACGAGAGTTTATTTTCCCGACATATTCCAACGTTGCCAAATTCAGTAAGATAAGTATGTAAATTTCAGAAAATAATAAATGGAAATCTAAAAAAAACAAGAAAACCCAGGCCCAAACCCAGTTGATCAAAGTGTAACTATGCATAAAGATATCAGAAAATAACAAATAAAAAACTAAAAAAAACAAAAAAACTTAGGTCCTAACCGAGTTTCGAATCTACGACCTCTGAGTTGCAAGCTCAATACCCTACCAACTGCGCTAACCAGCTCACACTCAGTCACATTGAATAGAAGGTTAAAGGCTGCTCGTACGCATGCGCACCTCAACTACTAAATTTGACGTGGTGGGTGGAATATGCCGGGAAAATAAGCTCTCGTCTATATTTCCACTTGCCCTAGGAGAGGAAGTGCGAGAATAGAGTAATATATGGCGCAACCGGTCTAACGATTTCGTTTTAAATTTTGATGCGCCAGCGTATGAAGAATCTTTGCGCTTCATGCGATTTTTCGTGACATATGACAAGTATTTGATACAAACGGGATGGGAGAAGAGACCTTTAATATTCTTTAGCATAGGCAACTTCTTAGAATTTTTCAATACAGGAACAAGTAGATAGGTGGCACTGCAAAATGTCAACGTCAAATTGACACCGTCAATTTTCACAGTATTTGAATATTTCAGTTGTAAGCAGGAGTTATAACTAAATATATATTTAATAAAATAATCATAAAAATCAAACTTCTCACAAAAATATGTTTGTTCAAAGAAAAATATAGAAATGATAAATTGAAATTTTCAGTAGTAATAACCCAAGGACATTGATAATTGTTCGAAAAAATTATATGACAGATTTCGAAAGCTTGTTGCTTGGAAACAGACCGACGCCGTAGGCGGAGGTCTGTTGCCTACAAGCAACAAGCTTGAGAAAGTTGTCATAAAATTTTTGAGCATTTATCAATGTCCGAGGGTTATTCGGATAGAAAATTTTTTGTTTCAGTATAACAACTAAATCGTGACATTTCGAAATATTAAAAATTCGAAACTTCAAAATCGGCATAAATCAATATGTATCCATAGCAACGTAACGTGAAAATTGCCCATGGTCTGTTTTCAGTGTAATGTTGACATGATTGGCTGAGATTGTTCATATGATATAAAATGAGGAAATTTTATTGGTTTTTCGAATTGTCAAAAAATTTTCAGTCAAAGTACCCCCCAAAGAACCAGTTTTGCCACGCTATCATGCGTTGGTATACCCCGATAAAAGAGGAGCTGTTGGCAACACTGGTGGAAACCTTGTTACGAAAAAACGTCAGTAATTCGGGTTCTACTTTACCGATTTTAATAAACTTTATGTTGTTTGTTGAACAATTGGAAATTTGTAAATATCTGAATAATAACATAAATGCTAGAGGGCGCTGTTTTATTTTTTTTTTAATATTGTGTTTTCTCGTAAAAATTTTAAATGGAAGCATAGAAATTGAAGTAGATCTTTAAAAAGTAGACTAAATTAGTAATACGACGGCCGTTCTTAGTTGGCCACCCGGTACATACTTTCTATGTATTATTAACTACGAGGGGTGATCAATACAATTAATACAAAGACTATACACTCATTGAGGAGTTATAATATTAAAATAAGTTTTACTTGAAGCGCGCTGAAGCTGAATCTGCAACTGTATATAAATATATTAAATTTCATTCTATTGTTTAATGCTAGTAATATTTGAAAACGTTCCACATTCACTGTTGCTTAAATAATTCTAGAATAAGGTAGCTACGGAAAATTATATTTTATAGATCTCATTTCCACTTCTCCTTGCATTCGTACACTCCGGGGAAATACCGCTATTGCTCAGGCTAGTTTTATTGTATTAATTTCACGCTACAGTTGGTTTTGCATTATTATAATAAAGATGTAATTTGTATTTCTAATTTTCAAATAAAATATTGTTTTTTAACGCGACAGTAGTCAAATATAAACATAAACAAACCAGCAATTTCGGTAGATGTTTATTTGAAAGTTTACTAATAAAATTTCCCCTTGTACAGCTTTGTTTTTACAGCCAATCTCTGCTACGACCGAGTCCAAAACATTAATCGAAGAAGAACCTCAATAGACAATTTTGTTTTTGTTTCTGTGTTAGTTAATTTGTCTTTTTGCTACTTTCACAAAAAAGTATAGTATTTAATAATTTCATTCCTCAGAAATGGAAGACTTTAATAACAATACAATCTCCAGAGTTATTTTAGTAGAGAACTCAAAGGATATACAGATCGCAAAAAGTCTGTTCGAGCCATATATACGATTTACACAAGTACAACAAGGGAAATATGAGCGAAACTACTTGAAAGAGAGAGAAGAATAATTGTTCGCAGTCAGCGTTGGGCGTGTTTTCAGTTCAAGCTACCAATCTGATATGAAAGCAGCGTTGCCAGTTTAAAATATTTGGTACTTTCTAAGGAATAATTTATCTTATTTTGCATTCAACTTTTAAGACGGGATAACGCCGTATTTATTGGGAGAAATTCGAGATTGGTAATATTATTGACTTTTGAAAAATAAATGAGATCAGCACAGATAAGAATAAAATAATATAGTTCAAGAAAATAAATGGACAAATTACAATCTGCAATAAATAAAATCTATACACTGCTTTCGATTTAACAATTATTGGTATTTAACATTGTTGCCGACAAAAATTGGGAATAACTTTTACAGATAAATACATTTGGCAACAGCTGACTGCGCACAATTATTCTTCTCTCTCTTTGAAGTAGTTTTGCTCATCTTTTCCTTGTCGCACTTGTGTGAATCGTATGGCTCGAATAGACTTTTCACAATCTGTTTATATAATTTCGTGTAAAGCACGTGTAGTTTAATATTGTTTCCGGCGAAAATTACTAGCACAAAAGCAACTATTTCGCGCGTAGTTGAATTTGAATTTTTCATCCAAACATCTTGTTATCTAATTTTGAAAAGATATGACATAAATGTTGCTATATGACGATTATTAGATACTTTTTTTAAGTCTTATTACAGTGGTGAGACCGGAAAAACACTAATTTTCGGGTGCGTGACGGACAATATTTTTTTCAAGACCGACCAGAAAATATAGACATTCTGGACAATTTTTCGTCCAGAAAATAACGTTTTGCCGATCAAGACCGGAAAATGGACGTCAGGGACCGGAAATAGTATATTGTGCAACTAGTGGGGAAAGTTCAACTTTTCTCACAAGTGTGGAAGTTTGTGGCACGAGCCGGAAGGGTGAGGGACGCAAACACACGAGTGAGAAAAGTACTTTCCCCACATGTTGCACACTATACTTTAAGACGGACACTTCGATATACATTCAATTCTTTATTTTAATTTTTATAACAAAGTGATAAATGAAACTAAAACCAGATAAAATAATAAGTTTGACATAAACGCCAAATTAATAATCAACGAACTGTCATCACTCGACAATATAACGAAACGTTGTTACCATAGTAACGAAATCAAGGTAGATTGTATTATAAAAGAGCGATTGGAAAAATGAAAACAAAATGGATGTCGGGATTTTGCACGAGGATGAAATTTGTAGCACGAGCCGAAGGCAAGTACGAGTGCAAAATGGCCATTTTGTTACGAGATGCATACTATACTTTTTCTATGACAACACATCGTTCACGTTTAATACATGCATACATTGCAAAAACTTTGAGAGAAATAAACTGATAATATTTTATTACTCCGAATTCCCCGCTAATGAGCTTTCTATCAGAATTGAAATATGAATTAGAGAAGTATGTAAATTTTTTTATTGCTATTTCTAATAGGTACACAGAAATAGAAGCCTATAAATATGTATTTGTAGAAAACAACTATGAAATTACTCGTTACCTACTAAAACTTTGACAGAAACGATCTGCTGACATTTCATCAATTGCTACTGTCATCTTTTAATACCTACTTGTCATAAAACTGTCAGATTATATTGGAAGTTTTTAAATTCGAAAAGGTAGTTCCAAATAACAGAGAATTTAATGAAAAGAAATGACGTTCTGAGTTTGACCATACAAAATTTCACCATCAACTATAATTTTGAATGAAATTATTCAACAGTTTAGAGATGGGATACTTTTAGTGTTGTTTTTGTTTTACTAGCCATAGTTACTTTACTTGTATTCTTTAAATTTGTGCAGTTGTAAAGAAAGTAGAGAATGTATATCGAAGTGTCCGTCTTAAAGTATAGTGTGCAGCATGTGGGGAAAGTACTTTTCTCACTCGTGTGTTTGCGTCCCTCGCCCTTCCGGCTCGTGCCACAAACTTCCACACTTGTGAGAAAAGTTGAACTTTCCCCTCATGTTGCACACTATACTTTCTCTGACATGACAGTTCGTTGATTATTAATTTGGCGTTTATGTCAAACTTATTATTTTATCTGGTTTTAGTTTCATTTATCACTTTGTTATAAAAATTAAAATAAAGAATTGAATGTATATCGAAGTGTCCGTCTTAAAAAATATTTTTCAAAACTTTCAAAATTCAATATTCGTCGGGGCCTAAAGCTCGGGAAGTAGTTGTCGCTTCTTATATTTTTCAAAATGTATAAAGCGTTGGAATCATTATTGTTCTGTGATAGATACTTTTTTGTTATAATAAGTAATAATCTTAAAATAAAACAATCATTGTATTATTTGTCCCATTAGTTTTTTGTAAGGATTAAGAGAGAATGCCGGGTATAATGTCGGGCTATGCCATTGTTAGTCTTTCCACATATACAAGACAACATAATTCCGTAGGTACTTAGTGAAAACAAAGAGTCGGGGACTCGTGTCGAGCACCGTTACTAATTGGGACACCGTACTAGTTAAATTGAAGCTTTTTTTCTTCAAGTGTTTTGTACCTACATGTTAAAGTTAATTTTTTTCGTTACCACTTCAATTTAAAATTCTCTTCATTCATTTTTATTTTGTGCAAAATATACTAAGTACTTAAAGTTGGTTCACATTATAAGATTTTTGTCTACCTCTTTATCCAAAATATAAAAGATGAAAAGCATGCATTGTTTTCATTTGTTACCTAATTGTACCTATATCATATATTTTTTCAGGAATTTCTACATCAATTGTATCAACGGACATATTAGCTCCCATAAACGGTACAGCCCAACAGTCACCAACATCTGCTGAAGCCGGTGGTGCTTCAGTTTGTCCAGTAGCCGCAGCCGCTGCTTTAGGAACCCGCAAAAGGCCACTTTTAGCAGGCGGACCTCGAACGTCAATGACTCCCACCAAAAGGACAGTAATGAGTCTTTTAGCTAGGGCACGAGCAGCACAAGCGAAGCAATTGCCAGGAGTTACCGGATCCACTACGTTCGCGAGAGGAGTTTCCCTATTTGACGAGTAAGTATAGTTTTAGTTTTTTTTTTCTTTTTTTTTGTAACTGTTAAACATGGATGTGAAAGCAGTAAGCGAGATTTTTGATATAATCTTTCAAAAATATCATGGTTAATGATAATCCGTTGCCTCCACCGGTTTTTAGGCTGTGCTAATTGCACAATAACAGTTTATAGCCAAAAAACCAAAAATGTGCCTTTTTTCGACATGTTTCCGAATTTTACTCGAAAAGTTTCATATGTATGGAAACAAAGTTTTAAAGCGTGAAATTTGCTATAAAATTCCGTGATTCAAAATGTCAAAATTCCGATCCCTGCAGCCACAGTGGATGAATAAGTAAAAAATATTGAAAAACAGCTGTTTTTCAGACGCAAAATACTAATGCAATTTATGAAGCAATGTCATTATTTGTCTCATAATACGGTATTCATTCACGAACTGAATGCAATAAACGCGTCTTCGACATCTTATTTAGTTGCTGAGTAATCTAATTGTTGATAAACATTACTGACTCTTACAGATACTAGAAGGTATCATATGCAATGATTTAATCAACAATTTTTTCGGTTTAACTAACTCAGATGTTAGTTTAAAAAAGTGGTTAAAATGTCACCTTAGTAACAATTAAGATATCTGTGCGTTTTTTTATTTTAATTGAAATCTGGAAAAATCTACATAAAGGACTTGGAAAAACACAGCTTTTGGCGTTTTGAACGTTCAATTCGGACCATTTAATCCCGAGTTATTGAATCCCAAACTTGATCAACGATTTTAGGCAAACGAACAACAATAAAACGAAGAAAAAATACTATCATGCAGGTCCTTCTGCATACTTCCCAGATATTTTCCAACACACCCACCTTTCATAACTTATCAACAATTAAATCAAATATAAGAGAGAATGTGTGCGGAAAAGGCTCTCGGCGCTGTGATTCCCAGGGGAGGGCATGGATGAGTATAGCGGAGTATATAGGAGTATATAGGAGATTATAATATGTGGCTAGAGGTTGAGTCGTACCTGCATGTCGGTATTTTCTTTTTCGTTAGCTTGTTGATCGTTTGCCGAGAACCGTTTATCAAGTTTGGGATTCAATAACTCGGGATTAAATGGGCCGAATTGAACGTTCAAAACGCCAAAAGCTGTGTTTTTCCAAGTCCTCTAAGTTGGTTTTTTCAGATTTTAATTAAAATAGAAAACCGCACAGATATCTTAATTTTTACTAAGGTAAAATTTCAACCACTTTTTTAAACTAACGTCTCAGTCAGTTACGAAAAAATTGTTGATTAAATCATTGCATATGATAGCTGCAACCTTCTAGTATGTGTAAAAACATTATTGTGAGTTTAAACAATTTTTTGTGGCATATGTCTTTATGCTAACAATGTATATTTCTTTTACTCAATGTTTATTAACAATTAGATTACTCAGCAACTAAATAAGATATCGAAGCCGCGTTTGTTGCATTCAGTTCGTGAATAAATAACGTATTATAAGACAAATAATGATTTACATTGCTTCATAAAGTGCATTGGTATTTTGCGTCTGAAAAACAGCTGTTTTTAAATTTTTTTTTTACTTATCCATCCGCTGTGGCTGCAGGGTTGGGAATTTTTACATTTTGAACCACGGAGGCAATTGATTTTCATTAACCATGATATTTATGAGGGATTCCATCAAAAACTGCTCTTACATCCACCTTTAATGCTAACCCGACTGAACTAACATTACATTCTCCAGCCTGGGATTTTAATAATTAGTACCTATGCCTTTTTTGGGAAAGTACTTTGTTATTATTTTCAAAGTACCCACATGTAACCATAGCACTGGTTTATAACTATAAAAATGCCTATTTTCTCAGTTTAAATTGTTGACCTGTTTAAAACGTTATACTGTCATTCCACGAAAAAATATACATCCCGTGTGGCATGCGAAGATAAATATACCATCTGCAAAACTAGACAACGTATTTTGCTGCTCTGCCGACTACACCGAACTCCCTACATAATACATCAACTTGTTATTTAGTAAATTCATACACACAGGACAAGAGGGAACAAAGTGATATGCAATCACCATAAAAAGAATAACGCGTTTTCCACATATGTAACTAGTGAAAACACTTTAATTTATGTTATACCTAACTGAAATATTGAACACCTACAATACTAAGGGTGTCAAAATGACGAGGGTTGAAAGAGGTTAACATGTCTTAAACCTTAGGTATATCCGAAATCCTTTAGCACACGCTAGACGTCTCATTAGTCACTTACAACTCCCCATTACTGATCATAAAAAATTGAGTAAGATAATTTTTACAATAAAAAACTTGATTTTTCTTTTCTTTTCAGGCGTGCACCAACCTTAGTCCCACTTCTGAGGGAGGATTACATGAGCGCAGTTAATCTGAACCTAATTTAAGATCAACTGTCACTTTCCCTAGAAAATTTTTCAGTATTGTAAAGCAGCAGCTCAAGTAAATCGTAATTTATGAACTGGAGTGATTTTTCCTTTTATTTTTCTAGCTAATGTCTACAATAACATATAAGTACGATATTGTGTTCCTCGTTGTCCAATTTTTGTTCATACGATATTTATATTAGAATATTAGATGCCTATTTAGTAAGTTTGTATGTGGCAAGGACGTTTAAAAATAAAAGGGATGTCTATAGTACCCGGCTCCTCATCAACTGTATTTTCCATTAGGTAAATTTACTACTGAATCTTAAAAATATTGTTGCTGCTTTTTTGTAATCTATACTCACAGCTCCCATTTTTTTTCACTCAAACCCCTTTTCTTTCATATAAATTTCCACAATTTGGCTGATAATTAAATCAGCAATTTCAATCTGGAGAATCATAGGTAAAGCCCTAATGATGTAAGATCAGGTGATCGTGCTGGCCATACTATCGATCCTCATCAACCTTTCCACAGATTGGGAAATATTGCATAGAGGTACATTGGGACATTTTCTGAACAAAGTTATATGTTTAATATACGCGATGGCACCCTGTATAATATAATTAAGCAGTTGTCACTACATCAATTAATGCACGGACCAAAAAACAACATAACATAGTTAAAATATACGAAAAGTTCAAAAAAACATTTAAAAAATCTATTATATTTATATTTATTATGTATTATATATTTAACGTTAATTAATTTTGAAATTTATATATCTCTATATCACAACGAAAAGCGTTTATATCGAGTAAACCCACATAAATGTTAGAAATCAAAATAATACTCATATTATATTTTAGACAAATTCTGGAAAGACTTTTGGTGTTTGGACTCAGAAGTAGCCTGATCGTTAATAATGTGAGATTAAAAAAAACACTCTAGAATGAATTTGAAATCAACTATACCCTTTCATTATTGTCAAACTAAAAATAAATAAAACAATCCTTTCAGTCATTGAAAATAAAGTTTATGTTGTAAGCATGGGATAAGAAATATTGGTAAAACTAAGCTTTAAAAAATAAACCAATGTAAATAAAAAGAATAATTGATATTGGCCGTCAGGTTACTCAATAGTATAGGATGTTATAATATGTTAAGCCCTTTTAGTACATTTTAGATGGTAACATTTGTTATTAGATACATATATGTATAGGGTGTAATTGAAATTATAAAAAATTTAAAATGTATAAATATAAAAGTGTTCAATGACACTCTGTATATAAAATAGTAGTGCCAATTTCACTAATTAGAACGTTTTGTGATTAAATTAGAAGCTAAATATTATATCCAGTGGCTTTTCATGAATTTGAATGTTTGTTTTTTTTTTAAATTTTTATGGTCACTGTAATTTAAAATTTTAAAATTAAATACAATTCTAATTGTAAAGTGGAATCCTTAAAATTATTGAGTGTACTTTTAATAAAATTGAATGTTAATGTTAAAATTAAAAAGTATGCGGCTTTTGAATATAATTTTAATTAGAATTATTCCATATGTATAGATTTCAATGGTTTAAATTTCCTGCTTGAATTATAACTTTGTTTAGATCTTTGTTTTGATGACAAGAAAAAAGAATGTCAGGATAATCCCATGCAATTTTTATTTTTTGTGTATTATTTGTTCAACTCCACCTACTTCTATCAGAGTATTTAAAACACTTTTGTACCTCCTAATTATAAAGTACTTTGCAAAAGTTGCATGGTTTTATAATAATTTTATAAAAAATAATATTCAAAAGGCCAAAATTTTTCTAAGTGAAAATATGCACATGGTTCTCAATCAAGAGGATTTGTTAATAAATGTAACTTTTATCTTATAATGGATAAGTATGATAAATTCTGTATTAATAAATGTATGTACCTAATTAATAATAACTATAATGTGAATCACAAATATATTTAAAAGCGATATATAGTGTTTTATTTATAGTTGTAAGTTTTTAAATATTTTTTTAAATGAAATGATGACAAGTGATTTATAAAAAATAATTTAATAGCAAATCAGAAGAGAGATTAAACTGATAAAATAGTTTTACTTAAAACAGAAATGGTGTCAATAAAACATAACATTAATACATATATCTATAAACTTGGTGGAATATCACTAAAACTGCATTTGTCAATTACATTAGATCAATAACAAGAAAAACACGACGATGAATTATCTGTGTAGTTTGGAAAAGAACAATTTTTACAAAATTCTTTATCACATGTTGAGCAAACATTAGTACATATTAAACACAATAAATTATCACAAAAAGTACATTTGGTACTCAAATCTTTTAGTGTAGAGCACTGAGAGCAGCTTCCAGAGCTTGTACTTTTATCAGATAACGGAATAAATTGTCTAGAAGATCCCATGTATAGAAGCTGCAATGTTTTTTCTGAAGCAATGGAGCGAATACCTCTTATCTTAAACGGATTCACAATTTGTTTCTTAACGCATTGATCTGTCTCATTAAATGGACAACTTCTCTTTGACATAATGTTTAAAATATTTATTTATGAGTATGAGATAAAAAATAAATGATTTTAGATCTATATAAACTAGATATTGAGGTTATGATCACAACGAAATTTGTTTACGTAATGTCAAATTCTTCTGCTTTTTTAAAATTAGATAGATATTGATGACATAAGTAGCTGTTGCCGGATACTGTAAGGCAAGAGGCCAAGAATCAGAAGAAGAAGTAGCTGTTTGACCATGAGAACAAGTCTAGTAGTTCAAATACATCAAATATTTCATATGTCAAAGTTACAAAAATGTGTCAAATGTCAATTCATCGAAAGTCAAAACAAGTGGCGGTAAGATAAGAGAGCTAAAATATGTAAGCAAGATTAGCAAGAATTTAAATAAATATTATGGTTAAAGAAACGGTTGAATCAGTTACTTACAAAGTAGTTTCATCACTTTAAAACAAGACAAAATGTCTGCTTTAGAAGAAAAAATTCCTGCATTTTCAATGTGGAAAATGTTTAATGATACTGTTCCTGTTATAATAAAAGCAGAATGTTGGGAAGCAAGTATAAAAAAATTAG
>CAJUYG010000024.1:468970-529871 GCA_910591675.1 Galerucella calmariensis | reverse complement strand
AATTAGCTTCAATAATTCAATCAAAGGAGTACTCTAATATTTTATTTATTTATTCCAAAGAATGCAATATCACCAATGAACAGTATCAAGAAATTCAAGAGAAATATAAAGCATTTACAGTGTGGCTTCTTGGGCAGTTTTTTAATTTATTAGGCTATGAAAAATTTCGCAAAGTACATGATATTATTATAGACATACAGTTAAGTATTTTGGACCAATTGTTCAGTACCCAGTTACATGTATTTGAAGAGTTATCCAATGAATACAAAAAAATATTGAAGTTGTTAATTGACTATTACAAAAATATGAAAGAAAAGTTAGTGTTACAAGTGTTTGTACCAGGAAATTTAGAAGAATTGAATCAAGAATTAAATTTAAACCCAGTTTTCATGGAAATCAACTCTCCTGCTAAATGTACTTTAATTTTATTAAAGTTATTAAAATTTATAAAGTACATATTAATGAGAAAATTTACTTCATGTGGGATTGATGAATACACAATTTTAATACTAGATCAATTACTATTTTTATTGTCCAATACCAATGAAGAATTGCAATTGGAAATTGCAGAAGTTTTTATTGAATTGTCAACAACAAATACAGATTCAATCTTTCATCCAGAAGTAAAATCAAAATTTATGCTATTTTCAAGTTTTTTCGAACAGTTTGTGTACAGAGCATATGATTCAAACAAGATGAATAAAGAAAATTTGGTTAAATGTGAAAAGTGCATTCTAAAGTATTTAAATAGTAATCAAAGGATTAAAGAACTATTTACAAATACTCCCCAAATCACCACATTTATTTTTAATATCACCATCAAAGGAGTAGTAGGATGTGCACCTTCTGAAGAAATACAATTGATTGCTGCTAAATATGTGGGCAATGTTTTAAAAAACAATAGTATTGAATATAGATTAGAAGCCATTAACTTTTCAAATGTTGCTGTTATTTTTAGCTTCAATGAGCAAATTTATAAAGATATTGAAGCAGTTGAAGGTCCTTTTGATAATTTAAAAGTGTATTCAAAAGATGTGAGTGAAATTTGGTCCAGTATATATAAAATCATAATACAAAAACTTACTGAGATACATTGTGGAAATAACTGCAATCTTTCAAGATTTATGAAGTTTTTCAGAAGTTTGAGTAAAATGTTGGTTCAAATAAATTTAAAATTGCTGAAAAGTAAGAATCATCCAATTTCTGTTAAGTATTTTGATGAGATGGAACTGATGGTTAACTTTATGAAGAAATATTTGAACCATGCCAACAGTTGTGAAGAGGCCAACAGAACAATAGAAGAAGCTCTAAACTTTTTTATTGAGTTCACTTCAGTTACAAATTCAAAAAACGTTCATATAATTTTTCACATAATTGGTTTCCCAATGTTCAAGACTTTTCTTTATAAGAATGAAAATCAGTTTCCTATAAATATTATATCAGAAGGAATAATGGGAGATATAAAGATGGTTATCAGATCTTTTTACAGATACTTATGGTCACAAAACATTTCAAGAAGTATTTCTCTTAAAGCACTAAATAAACTGTTATTAATTATTTCAAGTAAATTAATATCTCTTAAACAGAGTGATGTGAAAGAAATTGAAAATTTGTATTTAAAATTGTGTAAATTGGAGTTCCAATCAAAAAATTTGGAGAATATGCTACTGGTAAGTACTACTAATATTTTCTACTTATTAGTGTTACTGATACAACAAATTCTATTCTACCTAATTGTGCTGTTTGACATATCATCACCTTAAATGCAAGACCTTGCAACTCCAAAACCTTGTTTTTTTACAGTGGTGTATGTATTTTTTAATGTACCTAATGGCACTAAAATATTGATTTACTCGTAATGTGGAGTTGGGAGGTTTTATAATTAAAGTGATGATATTTATAACCTTTGTATATATTTTTTAGGTGGTTGAAAGTGCTCCTCACATTTTAACAATATTCGAAGATACCGATAGAATTATATCTCAAATTATAAATCCTGCCATTTTATTACAAATACCAAAACTTTTAGAAAGCTCCTTACATACCTTACCAAACGTTTTATGTAGCGTAAGCTTAGATTTTTTAAAAATTGTAAGATGGGATGATGATAGAAATTGCTTACAATCTGAAGTCTGTTGCAAAAAATGCACTTTACAAAAAGACGATAATTATGATGATGTGATATGCCAAAAATTTGGGCAAAGTGCTGTTGCAATAAAGTATAACAAAATCCAAGTTGAACAGCATATACTGTCATCTAATTTGAAGCATGTCCTTCATTCCATATCTGAACAATCTCTAGAATTAAAAATGGCAGCCCTTGAAACATTACCATCTTTCTCAAGCCACCTCTTACAATTTCATTCAGTTAATGTGACAAAAATTTGGATTCAACTTGCTTCTGACCAAAATAAAGAAGTCAGGGAGAAATTTGCCCAAGTTATTGAACCAGTTGTTACACTATGCCATGTAAGTAAAGATTAATGCATAATTTCTTTTGAAAAATATTTTAAATATTGAGTTGTTACAGGAAAATGCAATTCTATCTGAAGACATAAAAAGTGATATTTTAAAAGAAATCTTTACTGCAATTCTAGATTTCACAAAAAAATCTCTCAAAGAATCCAATTTTGAATTGCAAGAAACATTATTATGTACCATAGAAGCTCTCAGCAAAGTAAAATCCAACTATGTCACATTAGAAAGTCTAAAACTTCTGCTTCATTTCATCATGACACCAACATCCAAATATTCTGGAGATGCTGTTGACAGATGCTTTAAACTAGCCGAGTACAGCAATACTAGTACAACAAATTTCTATAGTCAAAATAAAAAAGAAATTTGTGAAGTCATAACTGAATTATGTTGTATAGCTGGACACCCGTTGGTGATATCTTTAGAGCAGGTGTCACAAATGCTAGGATTTTATGGATCTAAAGATTTCGTTAGTCAAGAAAGTAACTATCTACTTCCTTTTTTTGTGTCTAAGATAGTAACAATGCCAGAAGTTAAAAATCTAATTCAAGAAATAGCTATGATGATGGATATTGAGCTGGGAGAGATGCTGTCATCTAAATATGGATACATCTTTATACATATATTTTTAACAAATATGTCAAATGAAGATATCAAGCAGTGTATGGTGTATTTGGAAAGATCTACTCACTCCAGTGGTGTATCTTTAAGAAAACGGAGCTTCAAAGTAAGTATTCAAAATATTATACAGAATATCGAATAATATAAATCTATTTCTCTATCATTTGTTTGGTTTTTAGATAATTTTAAATGAGTTACTTTTGAATTTCCACGAAAAAAATGATAAAGTATTACTAGCTCTGCGATTACTTTCTAATGAAGATTTTGAAAACAAGGGCAAATCACAATCTATTCAAGATTATCTTCATTTACATTTTCTAGGAGTTCTGTCATATTTTGATCTTAAAATGATATCGAAAAATACGCGCAAAGACAAATTCCTGCTGAGTTTGGCTGACTTGTTCAAGTAAGTTTTTAAATTAATTACATAATATGTAATTGTATTGCATTCATTTTTCAGGTTCATGGGATCAAAGCATATAATGCCCTCGAAATTTAAAATCATTGCAATGCTCCAAACAATCAATTATAAAAAATCTCCTCGTTTGACTAGCGCAATTTGGGATGCCTTTATTCGGACTTGTGAAATAGAATCTCTGGGACCACAATTAGCTGTCATATGTGTGTCTATTTTGCATTTAATCGATCATTGTACCAATGAAGTGAACAATATTTTGAATTATCTTATTATACAGAATGAAGTTCATATGAAGAATCATATACCAGATTTATTTTTTGTTAACCACAATAAGATTAATGTTGAAACTCTACTGGTTATAAGGAAATATTTGAAATTGTTTGAGAAAAATAATTTGAAAGAGAAAATACAAAGATTCTCAAAATACATAACACACGAATCTACAGAAGTTGCAATACAGGGTCTTAGACAACTTAAAACTTATTTAGAACAGGACAGAGAAGCTCTAGATCAAATGATTCTTGATTATAATGGAATCGATTCTACGATTGTTGAACTCATTGATATTCTAACGACGAGATGCAGAGACAAGGATGAAACGTTAAAACTAGCTTGTGGAGATTTGTTTGGTGAATTGGGAGCCATTGAACCTAGTCATCTACCTAGAAGGTATATATGTAGTTGTATTGAAATAGCAACATTTAAGTTGAGTAATATTTTTTTCCTACGATCACTACCCAAAGTAGGCTTTTGGACAATCAAATCCATGGTGTAATAGAGAAGAAGGTGTGCTCCCTACACAGCCACATCTTAGTTGTTGTAGTTGTTCATTTTTGTAATAAATTGTGAACTCTGAACATTGGAACATTAAATGAGTGTCTTTATTGTTAAATGCACAGTTCCTGGGAATAACAGTTCCTTGGATATCTAACAGTTTCCTGGAACACAGTTTCTTGGAGCACAGTTTTTGGAGTTCCTGAGAAGAACTGTTTCCTGGAACACAGTTCTTGGGATACAATTTCTTGGAGTACCTAACAAGTTCCTGGGATACAATTTACTGTATCAAACAAACTGTTTATGGAATACATAATACAGTTTCCTGGGATAGAAGTCCCTTTGTAGTAACAAGTTTCCTAAATACCGGTTCCTGTACAGTCCGTAGTACCTACATCAACATCTTCATCATCAACACCGTCTTCATCTACAATATCATCTTCATTATCAACGTAATCTTCATCATCAAACAATTGTATTTTTGATAAGTATTTTTTTTATTTGCTACTAACCCTTTTTTTATGTAAACTTAAAAACCGTAATTATATACATTTTTTTTACTCTGTTAGTTTAATTTATTATACAGTTCTTTATAAGTTCTTTTTTTAAACAGATTAAAAGTTAGCTGACCTTTATATTTGATTTTCTTTGTAATTTTCTTTTAGGAAAGAAAATTAGTGGTGCCCTAAAATAGCTTTTTCTGTTTTTCTAGTGTTTCCAAAATTAATTTGTTTTTCTTAAGATTAATAAGGTAACAAAGCCCTGCGAACTGGTTAATTTTCGCCACTAATTTTCTTTCCTGAAAGAAAATCAAATATAAAGGTCAGATAACTTTTAATCTGTTTAAAAAAAAGAACTTAAAGTTTCTGTATAATAAATAAAACTAACAGAGTAAAAAGAATGTATATAATTACGGTATTGATATTACAAAATAGATGGGTTAATAACAATAAAAAAAATACTTAGCACACCAGAACTTTTGTTTGTGAAGATAAAGTTGTACCGTAACTATTGATGTAGGTACTACTGATGTATTCTTATGGTCTGTTTACTCCATAGGGACTTGTATTCCAGGAAACCGTATTATGTATTCCATAAACTGTTTGATACAGTAAATTGTATCCCAGGAACTTGTTAGGAACTTTCTGTCTCGACTGCCAAAGTACTACTTTCTGCTCTTGATACACAAATAGCTATTCTATACACTAAGATTTAAATTTTCTATTTTAGATATGCTCAAGATGATAGATCATTCTGCTTTTATATAAATGAAGATGTTTTTATTGTAAGCTCTCTCAACGAATTGATCAAAGCTTTGCAAACAGAGAAAAATACTCAGGTATTGTCAATTTGTGTTTATATAAATCAAACTTTTGTTTGTATTTGGAAATATTATTTCTGTTTTATTTGCTGTGTGAACTATCTATGCCTCCCTCCTTTATAATTAAAAGTTTTCAGAGTGTGGATCGATATGCGATAGCTATTCAAGAAACTTTAAAAGGCTATGAAATATCCCCTGATTCACATAGTAACAAGCATTATCTTTGGAAACAATTTCCCGAGACTCAAAGAGAGGTTATGTTGCCTCTCCAGTCTTCTAGATATATGATTGCCCAACCAGTATTAGCAACCAATTTGACGACTCCTATATATGGATCTACAGCTGGAGCTTCATTCCAATCTTGGTTATATAAGTAAGTATTATTATTAAGATATATTGTTTGATGCCAAATGCAATTACATTTTATTTCAGTTGGATGTGCAGTTTAATATCTAGTCTGCCAGATGAACGAAAAGAACTTTTAAAAGTGTATCTACCAAGTATGAAGCAAGACAGACGTATTCTTATGCATTTTATGCCGCATATTCTTCTTCATGCACTTCTAGAAGGGAACAATAGAATTGCAGAGAAATCTTTCGTAGAAATACAAACTATTACCAGTTCATTTAACTTAGAAAAGCCATTGAATGTAAGTTTATTTTGTTGGATATTTCACAGAAAAAATAATAGTTAACTGTAAATTGTTTTTTGAATGATTTAATAAAAACTTAAATGAAAAAATAATAAAGTTGAAACTTGGAAAAAATTCAAATTGATCCGTTATCATTACTATTTTGTTTTAGGTACGTCCAGATACAAATACTGAAACCCCAACAGTTACTCCGGAAACAATCAAACAAATGCAATGTACTAAAGTTGTATTTTTACTTTTGGACTTCTTGGATCGTTGGGTTAGAGAATGGCAATGGCAAAAAGGAATGCAAGGATCAACTGAACAACACTTTAAGATCGTTACGGTATATACAGGGTGTATTCAAATGACACTTACAACGTTTGCAAGTAGATTCCTCTCGTAAAATTGGACAAAATGATATAAGGATTGGGTCCAGCCTCTTTACTTTTCGAATTATTTAGTTAATATTAATAATTAGTTAATCTTGACAAAGGTAGCTGGAACGCTACCGAAACGTCAAAATAAAAAAATAAAAAAACATTATTGTGGTTTGATTCCCAAAAAATAAGAGAAAAAATAATAAATAATGCCACAAGGAACATACAGAAGATATACAGGGTGTTAAAAACCATTTATTTCGAAAAGAAAATGTGTTGGACCCCTTAATCCTTAAATCATTTTGTCCAATTTTACGAGAGGTATCTACATGAAAACGTTGTAAGTATCATTTGACACCCTGTATATTCTTATACCACCTAATAGATTACTCAACTTTTTTGATTGTTTATAACAAAGCAAGTTATTATTGTGTGGCATTTTATTGTAGCACAGTATTCAAAGTTATTCGACATTTGTTATAAACATATATCATTGAAAATCTTGTTTTTTTTAGGGTTTTCTAAATGAGTTATGTAAACTACAACTCGCCAAGTGCAATTATCAGTGTGGAGAATATCCAAGAGCTTTAATGTACTTGGAAGATTACATCATGGACAATAAAAGAGAACTTCACAATAATTTATCATTTTTTGCCGAGGTATGTATTTATTATGCGGTTTTAACTGATTATTTTAATATAACTGAACATTCAGAGATGACCCTGGGTGTTTTCCATTAGCCCTACTCCATACAAACGATATTTTAGCCGGCAGGATCCATTAAACATTACAGTTACAGACCTGATCTCCTGCCTGTCCATGTTTAGCGGGGTTTCTGCTATCTGTTTTGGAATTTCTTTGACTAGTTTCGAGCAGAGTATCTCATTCCTTGCTTTGGGCGCTATCTGATACAAGATAGTTTTCTTTGCCAAATTTAAAAGGATTCTAAGTCTAAATCAGTCGGTCTACGACTTCTTTACCCAGGACAACTCTGATTTTCGTATATAGTCATTCTCTTTTTAGATTTATGCACAATTAGAAGAGCCAGATGGAGTGGATGGAGTAATGGCCTTACAACCGAATGAACCATCTTTAGAACAAAGAATTCTAGCTTTAGAAGTTGCTGGGAAACTTGCAGACGCAACTAATTGCTATGAAAGAATGCCACAACCCTTACAACTTCGGCATATACAGGTTAAGTTAGTTTTCAGAGTATTTACTTATTATTACACAATTAGCAACTATAAATATGTATAAAAAATCAATTAAGATAGTAAAATCGTAATTGTTGTGTTCGTAACCTCAAAATGTCTATTTCTATATCTTAATAGACGGACAATTAGCCTTTTTCCTGGGAAGGTTTAAAAACTTCTGCTAGGGGCAGCACCAGTGGGGGGTACATATTTTTTGACGTACCCCCACTGGTGGTGCATCTTTTTTAAATCTTCCATTAAAAAGGCTAACTGAATCTTTATTTTCAGGGCTTAACACAATGCTACTTGGGACTAGACAATGTAAATACGGCCTTAAATTTTGTAAAAGGAGCTTTAAATGGTCAACATGAATTTGACAATATGTTATTAGAGATGCAAGCTGAGCCTTTATGGAGATTAGGCCAATATGATGAATTGGATACTTTGGTTAAAAATCCCAATTTATCAAAAAATAAAAGTTGGGGGGTGCAGGTGGGAAGAGCTTTGTTACATATGAAAAATGGTATGTACCCATACAAAAAAGCTAATTATACAGGGTGTTTTCAAATGACACTTACAACGTTTGCATGTAGATTCCTCTCGTAAAATTGGACAAAATAATATAACCATAAGTACTTGGTAATTATTGAAAAAAAAAATACAAGAAACATTTTTTTTTTAAATCAATTATTAAAAAGTGATCTTGCAGACTTCATGAAATCATTAAAGATCTTGAAAACTACAAATTTTTTGATATGTAAAGGTTATTCGTTTTTCACGTGAAAACCATTGAGGAATGCAAAATTGAATAAAAATTGCTTCAAAAGTCAGTGGCGAAAAAATGGGAGGGAAAAGTTAACTTATTCTTCCAAATCTACACCACTGGATCAAAAATTGAAAAATATGTTTCCATCAAAATATGCCCTTTTACATTTAAAACTAATCTGTCAAATGTCAAATCAATTTTTTCATTCATTTTAAAGTAATCAAATTAAAACATTTAATTTTTTTAAACTTTAACACCCTGTATTTCGAAAAGTAAGTGTGCTGGACCTCTTAATCCTCATATCATTTTGTCCAATTTTACGAGAGGTATCTACATGCAAACGTTGTAAGCGTCATTTGAAAACACCCTGTATATTATTTATCTTATGATAATTAGACAAAAATTTGTTTCTATCATATCCATGTGCTTATTCAGGAGAAAGAGATTATTTCAAATCGACAGTAGATGGATTGATGATGCAACAAGTGTATTCTTTCGGTGGTACGAGCTTAGAGGAAGGAGCATACAAAAGTGGTTATGGTTGTGTTTCAAAACTACATGCCTTAAATGAGCTTCGGCAAGTAGAAAAACTTATTTCTGATTTACTGGTTAGTCCAAATAATAGAGAGTATGCAGAGAATATTATGAAGAAACTTTCAAATGAATTGTCACTAAGAATAAAAGTAAGAAACATTTTTTTTTTAAACAAAACATAGTGAACTGTTTATTTTAGGTTGTCCAAGAATCTGTTGCAATTATAGAGCCCATATTATGTTTGAGGCGAGTCTCTTTAAATTTAGCCAAAAATATTGCAGAGGAAAAAGTTCAAACTGCAATACCATTCTTAAATTCATTAATTGGCGAATGTTGGCTTTTGAGTGCTAAAACTGCAAGATCGGCAGGTGTAAGTTTCCATTTTAAAGGTTCATATATTTTTTTAAACCTTATTTTATTAGATGCATCAGCAGGCCTATACTTATTCAATAAAAGCTGAAGAATATGCGCCACCCACGCTATTTTTAGATAAAGCAAAACTTCATTGGTTAAGAGAAGAGCACGAGCAGGCACTGCATTGTTTAAGAAGAGGTGTTGAAGTCATAATGCCAGAAGGCAATTCGCCCGATATGCTTACAATTGAACAAAGGTATGTTGTGGTATTTGATGTATCCAAATTTGGTAAACTGTGTTTCAATATTTGTTTTTAAATACTAGTTTTTTTTATTTTTTTTAGAAAATTATGTGCTGAAGCTAAACTTCTTATGGCGTCATACAATGAAGAATTATCCAACGTTGACATCGATGTCAATAGGCAGATTTTTAAGGAATCTGTAGAAATGTATAAAGAATGGGAAAAAAGTCTGGTGAGTACTGACATTCTAAATTCCAGATAAACATTCCGATTTATTTGTATGAAAATTTCAGGTTTGTCTAGCACACTTTTTAGATAAACTTTTCCAAAGCTACAACAGTTCCGAACAGGATTCCAAAGGTAGCGATTTGCAGCTGCAAATGATCAATTACTTTGGTAAATCATTACAATATGGGTCACATTACATTTACCAATCGATGCCTCGTATGTTATCCATATGGTTCGACTATGGTACTCGATTATTAGATGTGCAAAATTCAGTCAAAGAAGAAAGGAAGCCTATTTTGTTACGTATGACTAAGTTAATTGATTGTTTTTTGGAACGGCTACCTTCTTATGTATTTCTGACGGCATTTTCTCAATTAGTATCAAGGATATGTCATCCTCAGAAAGAAGTTAGTAATTTTTTAAACAGACTAGCAGCTTATCATCTACACACTACTTGATTTTTAGGTTTATATTGTGTTAAAATCGATAATAATTAAATTAGTTCAACAGTATCCCCAACAAAGTTTATGGATGATAATATCCGTCGTTAAATCCAGTTATTCTGTGAGGTCTAAAAGATGTGCCGAGATCCTTTGTGATCCTAAATTAAAGACTACAAGCCTGACTAGGTTAGTTCGAGATTTTACTAGTCTGGCAGAAAAATTGATTGAATTGTGCAATAAAGAAATACCGCCTGATGCTAGTACTGCCAGTGTCAATACTTTACTTCGAACATTACCAAGGTAAATAATTGTGTAACTGATATTTCTAGAATTTTAGTGGACCATTATGGAAAATACTATAACTTTTCAGATTATTGGCAAAAGATGATTTTAGTGAAATTATGATGCCTACATTTAAATTAAGGAAACTCATTATACCAAATCCAGATTTCAGTAATGCTCAACATAACCCTTTTCCAAATGCTTATGTCTATATAATAGGTATCGAGGATGAAATTAGCATACTGCAAAGTTTGCAAAAACCACGAAAGATTTCTTTAAAAGGTTCAGATGGAAAGAGGTAAGAAAACCTTATTATTATCAAGTATAATTGGATTTGCTTACGTTATTGATAATCTAGTCATTTTGAAAACACTTATCAATTCTCAATTTATTTTACGAATGCAAGAAACAAAAAATAATAGTGTATCAGTTTATATTAAACTCAGTTATGAACAATTCATTTGATGGTAATAATTTACAAACTGACATTAACAATAAACATACATTTATAATAGTTACAAAATAATTAAGAGTTGTAAACTTTCTTTTCTACATTATTTGAGGATGTCTATTTGTTTATATTTAAGATTTTTTGAATAAATAAATAGTTGCAATTTGCATAATTTGTCCATATTATGAAGCAATAAAACATGCACTCTCAAAATAATTAATATGTAGTACATTTTTCATATAATTGCAATTTCATTAATACAATAGGACAATACTATTTGTTATAGTTTTACAATTGATTTATAAAAATTACTTAATAATCTTATATTGTAATATACAAGAGTTTTTATTTGATATTGTTGCATCTAAAGTGTAATTACTTACTTGAATTTATAAATTAATTGGAATCCATTTTTTTTTCAAATATATTAATGAAAGAACAATATTTATTTATCATAATACGTTAAGTTATTTCTTTATTATATTGTCTTTTACATCACCGCCTTTCAATGCTTCTACTTTAACATCACCTTTCACATTCTCTACTTCAACACCACCTTTCATGTTCTCTACTTCTACACTACCTTTCATGGCTTCTACTTCAGCATCACCTTTCATATCTGGTGTAGTTAATGTATTTGTACCAGTAATATCATCGTCGTCATCTCCCAAATCCTTGTTATATAAGCTTGGATATTTTTGCATACACCCCTGCATAGTCTTAAAAAGGTCATAACAGTCACTGCCTTTCGGATCTGCTTCAGAATAGTGAAAACAGCTAAAGGCGTTTCTAAATTCGACACCACATGGTCCTGTTGCCATTCCACCTAAACAAGGACAATTCCAATTTATATCGCCGTTGTCTAAGATCAAGCCAGGTTGAGGTTGTACTTCGGGTAGTTTGACTTTGCTAGGTATTTGGTGATCTTCTTTTGTGGCGAAAATTACGATGTCCTTATTGTTAGGACCTAATTTTCGACAATGCGACATTGTTTTTGGTACCTTATTTTAATTAAATTGAGTACAAGAATTACAGATTATAGAAAATTATTTCAAATGGAAAAATCAGACGTAACCTTATTCTTCTTCTTTTTCCTTCACTTCAATTCACTTGGTTCTTGGTTTATGTTTTATTCTACCAATATGATGTTTTGTATGGTCTTGTCTGTTACAGTTATTAACCAATGTAGTATTTGGAGCTACCGATCAGTACGAGACCAATAATATAACCGGGAACATTTTTGAACAAAATATTTTTTCTTTTAGGTATATCTACATGTTAAAACCAAAAGATGACCTGAGAAAAGACTTTCGACTTATGGAATTCAATGATATTGTAAACCATTTGTTAGCCAGAGAAGGCGAAGCGAGACAAAGGCGATTAAATATTAGACTATATTCTGTAGCACCTCTCAATGAAGAATGTGGATTAATTGAATGGGTTCACAACCTTGTCGGATTGCGACCAGTTTTATTGTCCTTGTATAAACAAAAAGGTTGTAATGAACATGCTGTATATTGTAACTTATAATAAAAATATCAATTCCAGGTTATGTGATGAAGGCCAAAGAATTGAGGGACTATTCTTGTAACATTAGAGATTCTCTTGAAAAGAAGAGGGAAGTCTTTTTGAAGAAACTTCTGCCTCGACATCCTCCGATATTAGGTGAATGGTTTAGAAAAACGTTTTCTGATGCACAAGTAAGTACTTATTGCAATATCACGAGTATTAGTAAAAGCATATTTTGAATAACTTCAGATGCCTGAGCAACCTAATGCTTTTAAAAGCGCAAAGTGTAAATATTTTATATAACCAATACCTCCTGGGATTCCAGAAATAATATGTCCAACTCTCCTTTCAGAGCTGGTTAACAGCACGCACAGCGTATGTCAGAACCACAGCTGTCATGTCAATGGCTGGATACATGCTAGGATTGGGAGATCGACATGGGGAAAATATACAGTTAGATTCTACGTGTGGTGATGTTGTGCATGTAGATTTTAATTGTTTATTTAACAAAGGTTTGTTATTATTTAATAAGATACTTTCCCAAAGATTTTAATTAAAAAAAACGGATGACAATCATAGGAGGTTGAAAATAGTGAAGTAATTCAATTGGGCCACACACTTTTTTGTGGTCTTTATCATTATCGATTGTTATTTTAGGAGAAAAATTCGACTGGCCTGAACGAGTACCCTTCAGACTGACACAAAACATGGTGGCAGCTATGGGTCCGTTGGGAGTGGACGGGGTTTTTAGGAAATCGTGTGCCTGTACCTTAAGAGTGCTTAGAGATAATTCCAACACTTTAATGTCAATAGTAGCCCCATTTGTGTACGATCCGCTAGTATCTTGGCCGAGACATTCCACTTTACCTAACGTTCACAATTCCGAGAGGACAAATGAAGAGGTAATAACCTTTTTATTCGTATTTGTTTTCACTATAACGTTGAATATTGCTTTTTAGGCTGTGGATCATATAAAGAATATAGAATTACGACTTAAAGGATGTGTTAAAACTAGAAATAGGACGATAACAATGCCTCTGTCTGTGGAAGGACAAACGAATTATTTAATAAAAGAAGCAGTGAGTGTTGATAATCTTTGTCAGATGTATTTAGGATGGGGTGCGTATTTGTAATTATTTTAAAAGTTTATGTTTGTATTGATTGAAATAAATTTATATTTTTAATGTAGTTTTTTATTAAGAAAGCCTTCAATCCTTACTATAGCAAGCTGCAAGTATACTTTGAAAAAACTGGTAGACTACTTCGCGTCCTTTGGAATTTTATTTCATTTTTTTGACAGCTTACTTCAAATAAGGCAGATTAGAATAAAAATTTAGCTGGATCATTCAGTAATTGCTTTAAAAATCACGATTTTATTTAAAAAATGGTACTTTTTCGGCACTATCTAATGCTATTTCACGATGAATATTTCCACTTTGAACTGTAATCGTTATTATCTTTACATATAAGACAGTCTTCGGCGCGTCTGTCTGTCTGTTCGCGATAAACTCAAAAACCACTACATTGATTTTTATTATGTTTTCACCAATCGAAAGAGTAGTTCTCAAAGAAGGTTTTAGTATATGATTTGTTAAGTTTTAATATAAATTCGCTGAAATATAACGATATTTGTTGGAGGTGTCTGAAAAAAATTAGCCGCTTGGGAGCTTTCAACGAAAATGCTGCCTAAACCCTTCGAGATATAACAAAATAATGTATGGTGGAATTGTGTATCTTATATAGGTCGACAGAAAAGTCCGCCATGGCATATGTCCATCTCTTATTAAGGATAACATACTATATTACATTTTAATACTTTTCCGTCGACCGTGTATCAACATAATATGCTATTAACGTTCTCAAAATGAAGCAAAATCATGATTTACCTACATAAAGGTACATTTACATTCAATTACGCGCGTGCTTAAGCTTAAAATTTGCTCGCTTGATATATGACGTCTCCATGTATCCATTTACATTGAAAATTTCACTTTTGCTTAAGCTTGAGCGGGCTTGTTCTTCTGCTTGACAAATGCAAGCAGAAAGACAATTTCATTTAAAATTTTAAGGTTATCTTATGATTGTTAAGAAAATTTTATGATCATTTTTGTCTCATTAAATTCCTTTGAAGAGGAAAAGCTTAATCACAATTAAAAAATGTTGGCACTTCATCTGCAGTATGGGGAAGAAGTTTATTGCTAAATAAATGTCTAGTACCCAAAACCTCCTTTTTGCGAATTTTCTTTCTCACACAATTTTTGGGCGGTTTTTTATGTAACGTTATTACGATAGATGCTAGAGAGCATAATACTAAACTTTTAATCTTATTCTCGTCCATTATTTTGATTTTTAAAGGTATCCATGTAAATGTACCTTTACTCAACGATTTTCTGCAGGCAACATAACGCACATTTTATGTTTATATTGATATAATATTTATATTGACAGTTGGTACCTGTGGTGCAGACAACCAAACATACATTTTAATTTTTGACGTATGAAACAAATAAATATTGAGAGAAACGAATACAACTTACAGTCGACGGAAAAGCTTTGTAACTAACACGAGTATGAAAAGTGCAATTAACAATCTCGAACGTTAATGGCTCTCATTAATACACTTGTTGGTTGAATAACTATAAACATTAATTGGCAATTATATTTATTATCATTATTTAATTAAATCAAGTTATGGTAGATGGAAGTATTTTGATGCCGAAAATTTTCCATTTCAGTTTGAACCCTTAATAACGGACCACTCTGTATATTGTTTTGTTTTTCACTCAAGTTAATTAGTTTACTTTCTATTAATCATTAAGTCTGTCGATTCTGATAGGGATATTGAAACAAACTTATTAAATTATTGTTTTGTCATCGGTCCTTGATAAAACAACCCAATGTGACCGCCGCTTAAGTGAGAGCTGACAACAGCATATAACATCTAACGATCGTCAAATTAGGTGTCTTATCAGGGCTTCCTTATAAAAAAAATGTTCACGAAATCCCGTATTTGAAAGGACCCTCCGTTACAATAAAACAAGCATTAGTACCGAATAGTAATATTCGGTGATATTAGGTACATGCTTACATAATATAGGTACTGGTGAGCTAATAAAGGCGTAAAAAAGCATAAATTATTACAAAGTATACAGTTAAATCAATAACAGTAAGAAATAGTTTTGAAAACTTACATAGCAAACATCGACGAAAGCCATTTCCTTGGGCAGCAATTTCACCATTACTTCCATCAAATTGTTCGTAAAATCAACAGTTGTCTCTAAGTCACAAAAATCGGAAGATAAAATTTAATCATTGTAAATAAAAGTCTTGAAAAACACTCCCGATACAAATAACCGCCGGTTGTAAAATTTTTATTATAAATTAAATCGATCTAATATAACAGAGTTCGAGCGAATAGCCGAGTCTTTGTTTGTTACTCATAGTATTGTAACGTTTTTTGTCTAAACAAAAAAACTAGTTAACTGATAAACCGAGTTGGTTCTTGTTTCTATCGTCGCAAAAAAATGTAAAATTGAATATTAATGTCCGAAGACGAAAATTCTACAACAAAAATTGCGTTGTATTACTTTCAACAAAATACGAGAAATTGAATGTGACGTATGCGATATTTTTTTAAATAAAAACCAAAATAAATGGAACTATTTGACGCCGCGGAGTAATTATGTTGCATGGCCCGCGGAGTAATTACATTGCTTGACATAAACATAGCTGCCAATCAACTTTGATTAATATAAAGATAATCTATGTAAGCTGTAATATACCAAATAAGAAATCCTTCGATCTTTATTTGATTATTATACCCAAACTCACAAAAACTAAGGTATTTTGATGTATATGTACATGATTTCATATATTGGATACTCTTCTTGACCTTGACCACAGATCTATGAATAATATCCACTGTTATCAACTTAATAAATTCAAATAGTAAGAAATAGGAATATTATTATACCGATTTGGTAGCACTGCTATTCGAAGGATTTTTGAGATTTATTAGGGACCACCAGAATGAACTATTCTCGAAGGATTTATTTGAAAAAGTCTGCAAAACGACTGACCAAATTTGATTATATTCATAATATACCATAATATTCATATACAAATATATAACAAACATATATCGGTATAATGGCCTAACAAATGAACAGTAAGGTTTGTACCTACCCTGTAATCGAATATTCCAGCTATTCTATATATTATATTGGGGAATTTGCCTTCCTTTATGGTTTATGGAGTACGACAACTTCCCATTATCTACACTTTATTTATTTCTACTTACAAAACATTACATGGGCTGTGTAAACAACAAATAATGTTGGTATAACTTTGACATTATTGAGTGAAATGTAGATGGCGGCACACTCGTTACAATTTTAATTACCTACTTTTCTACTTCTACCTCGTACCTAATCTCGAAACAGGCCGCTAGATCGCACCGCAATACAATCCACCGCTACAGAAGATACCCAAGATCCACCGCAACATTAAGAACCTATATAAAACAATCGTTGTGATACTTAAAAACGGTCGAACATAGTTAAACTTCGAAGTTGTTGATCTCCATAGATAGAAAATCATATAATTTTCATTGATAAATACTCCATGACCTGGAAAGCTCGAATTTTCTACGATGAATCACCGGGCCAGAGTTAACCTCAGTTAGGCTATGTCTAATTCATTTTGCACAGACAAAGCCTAGGAGAGGCTACCCCTTAACCCTTCTTTTTTCTGGTAAACGTTCTTCAATGTAAATAACTGAGAAAATAAGAAAACAAGTTTTATTTGACTATATTTACTTATTGATATTCTCATATCGGGAAACAATATAGAAAATTCCATTATACTTAGAGGGATTTCTTAACATCCCATTCAAATATAGTTTAAAACTCAATAACGTCCGTAAACCAAACTAGCCTGGAAATTTTAAACGACTGACCATATTATACTTTAAAATTCTTTACAAAAAAATGTAAATATCACTAGATGACCTCTGCCCATAATAAATATCACCTTCCGCGTTCTGGTTTTGAATATTTTGTTAATTAAAATTGGAACTGTCTTAAATTAGAACATTTACCTTTTCTTTACACAATTGATTCGAGATCTAAAGGTGTGCGCCGTTAAAGATTGCTCGCTCAGCCTATTTATTTACTAATTAATTAAACCAAATCAATTTTCCTGAGAAAATTTGTCATGCCGCTTTAAATAATCTACAAAAAAATTACCTCATATTATTATTACACTTGATTTCTTAAAAAAAATTTCAAACCTTCTACAAAAACCACTTAAATAAAATGCATTTATATAAAGCATTATTAAAAAATTATGCACTATCTTATCACTACACCCTGGATTTTTCTATTTACACTGATAAAAATGTATTCTCACTTCCCGTCTTCTTTAGTTGGTCATCATTTGATAAGTGTGACAATTGAAAAATAAAAATCACATTCTGTTGTGTACTCCTCCCCTCTTTTTGAAATAGAGATGGAGCGAAGATAATAAAAAATAATTTAAAGTAACAGCGTTAGAAACAAAATGTCAGTATAAAAACTATAATTTAACTACGAGGGATATCGTTATGAAGGCTATACTTTCATTCCGTTGCGAATTATATACCTTACTTTTTCTACGTCTTTAACAAATAATATGTTCATTCATTCATACGCTCGGGTTGTGCTCAATAACAGCCCAGGGTACTTAAACTCAATCTTTGTACCATTACCCAATCCCATGTTATCTATACCTACTTCCATTCCAGAAGCTTCTTGTCTTCTATATAGGCAACCAGTTCATCTGGAGGGATCTTCAGTAGTTGTGTTGGTTGTTTTATTTCCACTCCAAAGTGCTTCCGTCTGAGTCCTCGAAAGTTCTCACAGAAGCAGAGTACTTATATGAGTATTCACATTTTCTGCACATATAGGCTCGCTAATTTTGAACGGCTACACTTACATTGATAAAATTTGGAGGGTGAAAATAAAGTGTTGTCAACTTCTCTACGAATGGTAACAGGTGACGTAATAGTAATAGATGACGTCACAGTGCCACTCTGGCCAATAATTTTAAACAGGACCTTATGGCAAGTGATATCTCGTTTGAAAGGCATTGACATTGGCTACATAGCCATATTAATTTTGTTTGGGTTTAAACTAATTTTGACGGATAAATTAAATAAATAGCAAAATTATTGAAATTATTTTTTTTAATTTAATTAATCAAATATCAACAATGGATTCTTATAGCAAGTGTTCGAAATGTGCTCCGTCTAATTCCTGACAGTAATAAATTCTATAAGTAAACTCTTGTCGTACTCCTTCGAATGTGTCAGCTGAAATTGCCCTGCATTCTTCAATAATTCTTTCTTTCAAAACGCCAATGCTATCTGGTGCCGTAGTATAAACCTTGGATTTCAAGTACCCCCATGGAAAAAATCTAATGGTTTCAGATCTGGTGACCTAGGTGGCCATTCTATAGGAACTCGCCGGCCGATCCATCTACCTCGATATTCTTCATCCAGATAACGTCTTACTGCACCATAATAATGTGCAGGAGCACCATCTTGTTGAAATGTTATTTCCAGATGGCCGAATTCATCTGGATTATCTTCCAGAATTTCAAGAATTAACGGCTCAATTGCATTTTGTAACATCTCCAGATACACTTCACCGCTTAAATTTGAATTTAGGAAGACTGGACCAACTATGTGGTTTTACAAAATACCTGCCCAAACATTGACTTTTTCTGGAAATTGGGCATGTTGTTCACGAAAGGTGGGAGGATTTGTGTCACTTCAATACCATACATTTTGTGTATTCACATTTCCAATGAGGCAAAAAGTACTTTCGTCACTAAAACAAATTGTTTTTGTGTAATGTGGGTTTTGACTAATTTTATTTGTCATACATTCACAGAATTCGAGTCTTCTGTCGGGGTCGTCATCCGAAAGGTGATGCACCATTTTTAACTTGTATGGATGAAATTTATTTTTAGCCAACACTCTCTGTACTGTACTTTTACTTACTTCACAGATAGACGCAACTTTAGTTGAAGTGGTAGTAGGGTTTACTACTATTTCAGCGACTATATAAATTTTTTTATCATCACTAAATGTTGGTCGACCAGATCGTTTGGCATCTTGAACACTACCTGTTGCTTCAAACTTGTGAAGAAGCTCCCTCAAATAAGCTCTCGAGATAGGGCGATCTGGGTATCTCTCATTAAGTAAACGTTCCGCTTCATGGATATTCTTTCTAGATTTATCAATTATTGAGATAACTGCTACTTTGTCGGCTTGAGTACGTACCATTTTGCCTATGTAAACTCTTAAGCGTCTCGTTAAACAATAATAAAATTAAATATTTAAGCTATCCAGAAAAACTTTGCAAAGCAACAAATACTATTAAATTAAAAACGTCAATTTTTTTAACAACTAACCAGAGGCGAACTGAAAAATCTTCAATATTTAAATGTGAAATAATAATTTTGGTATTTATTTAATTTTTCCGTCAAAATTAGTTTAAATCCAAACAAAATGAATATCGCTATATATGTAGCCAATGTCAATGCCTTTCAAACGAGATATCACTTGCCATAAGGTCATATTTAAAATTATTGGCCAGAGTGGCACTGTGACGTCATCTATTACTATTACGTCACCTGTTACCATTCGTAGAGAAGTTACAACATTTCATTTTCACCCTCCAAATTTTATTAATGTATGTGTATCCGTTCAAAAGATACGAGGGGGGAGGGGACTTTTGAATAGCACTGTATATAATATTTAATTCAATTGGAAATAAAAACAGATTCCAAAAAAAACTATAAGTTTTAGCGTGAAGTTTTTTTTATAGGTAGTATACATATATACATAATATTAAATGGGATATCATTTGTTAACTATGCAAAGGGCGACGAAATAATTTGAACCAGTTTACTTCTGCATATTTACCAAAAAAATAATTAATAACAGAATGAAGCAGATATATAACTTATTTCGAAAATAAACGTCCATCTCTAATACATGACACATTAGATTATTAGCAAACGAGGGAGTAGAACTTTTGATTGTGTTAAAACAATTTAATATTTATTCATTGGCGTACGTGATTAACAATGAGGAAATCCGCAATTTCTCGGCAAAAGCAGGATACACATAGAATGTTTGTGGTACACACAGTGGGGGAATTGATTTAAAAAATTAACTAGTGTATAGTATACACTTACATTTAAATAATAATTATAAATATACATATGAAGTACTATATCCAGGATGTGAACTTTAATCAAAGTAATCAGTAGCGTAGGCTATTAGAATAATGTTTTGCTGGGTGGTCTCAATGTTTGGGTATTAATTATTCAATATTTTCTAGAATTATTATAATATGTAAAGTTAATATTGCTTTTCTCTTTACATTTTTTATACCTCCCTATTTATTTTAAATTTCCGCAGTTGAGCAGTCCTAATAACACGAAAAGAATAGCATTTCCCCGCAGGAAATAAGGGAGGGAACTTCTAAGACGAGAGAAAATTGTTAAAATTAGGCAATATTTTGAATAAATAGACTATAAATCTGTATTATATGTATAATCTATTTTCAAATACAACATAAAATAAATTATGTAAATAACAAATATATGAATATTCTTAAGCATTATTTAAAACTTTGAATAATAAACGTAAAAATGTCTAGCGTTATAGACAGGGAAGGCGTCAGACATCCTTTTTGACAATCACTGTATGTTGCGTATAGGTTCTCGACACGATATTTCACCGGAGGCTATTTATTATTCGTACTTCCGTATTTTTTTTATCTCACACAGCAGCCTACCTAATAAAATTCGTCACTGAATACAAATGGAATTTAATTATTTCGAATTTTTTAAGAGTAGTTACTTTTTTATAGATATTTCGAGAATTTGACTTCAGGTTTAAAATCCGGCTTATGGCGCCACAGGTATATGATGTCATTTTAGTTACGTAATCAATACATACCTTCGACTAACATATTAGTGAATGCTTCTATTATGTTGTGAGTCTATTTATAATAGTATTTTATACGAGATTTTACAAAACTATTATATATTCTACCTTGGTAAGATATTTACCTAAAAACCCTTATTTAATTTATTTCTGACTTATTGAACACGTAGCGCCATCTATATATTTTATCTTCTACAACCCAAATTTGTTTTTGAACCAATCTATATTATTTAACAGTTATTAATTAATTTTCTTCAATTATATATTTTTTTTAATGTTAATTGTTAGGTTATAACAAATTTCTTAACTGAGGGCTGGGTTCTTTATTAAATTTATCTTTTAAATCGCATTTATTTTAATTTCATATAGATCTATTCAAATTAATTTCAATATTACAACAAATAATTTAAATAAAATGGCCCGGATTTCCTGCAAAGCGCGCAAAGTTCAGTATTCCAATAAACAACATCATAAAGACAGAACCTAAGGTAGCAATATTTTTAAATTCTCGATGATGTAAATATCATAATATTGAGACCAGGCGCAAACAACCTTGCTAGGCGCCAGTAAAATCGTGAAAGTCGTGAAGATGATCGAACTTTAAACATAGGTGGCGATTCAGGGTTTTCAAAAAAGGTTTAATTTAATTTTATCCCCACCAAAAGTAGCTAAATACGAATGGAATTCAATGAAACCATATTTTTCTCTCTACAGAGTAAGGTATTAAATTGTAATTAAGTTATAAGTACGGGAATTATCCAATTTGATGCAACAATCTTCTTACAAACTGTCCCTCGCCTAAAATATACAGGATATAGATAATGGGAGCTGTCATATGCATGTCATATAAAGGAGGAGGTCCGATGGTACAATAAAATGCAAATTTTTACACTTGTATAAAAAATAATCAATATTTATTTTGTTTTTTTTTTACAATATTTAGGCTAATAAAGAATGTTTCTTAAACCATTTACAAGTTATATCTAAATTATTATTATATTTGGAAACATATTAATCTTGTGAAGGTTCAGATGAAACGGCTTCTCGATTTTCGTAAGCCCAAAATCCGTGAAATTCTATTACAATACTAACAAACGTTTCTCCTTGCCCACATACTAACAAATCGGCAAGAGTTATTTTTTCGGGATCTTTAGGTCGCACCATGTCAAACAATTCATCTTTCACGTCTTGAAAAGACACGGGTTCTGCTCCGTGGGCCTTCATTTGATCCTGTATTGCTCTAAAATATAAAATAGCTGCATTATATGTTTCATAATGTAAGCAAATTTCTTACCGAAAAAAATAATTTAAAGTAAAAGCATCAAGAAATCCACAGTTCTTAATATCCAATATCCTAAACAAATATGCTAGTGCCTGTGGTTCACTTCTATTTTCCAAAGCAAGGACCAAATCTAAATAAGTTTTATAATCCATTTCACCTGCATATGTTAGACATGTCTGAAAGACCCTATCTAAAAATGGTTCTGTAAGTGTTCCTGACCCATAACCAGACAGTTCTGATTTACTCAACATTCCATTATGGTCTCTATCCAAATTCAAATAATGTCCATAAATTCTTAAAGCTGAGGGGGCACTAAACCAATTTTGTTCTTGTAATTCTTTACTTAAATCCTCATCTCGAAGTTCTAACAAATCATCAAGAAATGAGCAAGCTAAAATATCTAAAATTCTCACTCTCCCAGCTCTAACCACATCAAGGAAAAATAAAAATTTTCTGACTGCTGTGCAAACATAAAAGCTGTGGAAAGATTTTTCTAGACCTTCTAGTTGAGGGAGAGTTGGTAATAATTCTGTTATATAGTTTTCTAAATCTGATTCTGTGAGGTATCCTTGACCAGTAGCATCATACAAAGACAACCCTATTCTCGTTTGGTCCAACCATACTTTTCTCATAACATAGTTAAATAAAGACATTGTAGAAACTCTACCTTGACTATCACCTTGTTGTAGCTTGGCAAATACCAATGATGTGAAATAGGGTTTCACTTTTTGGCCCGCTAAACTTGCCACTTTTTGGAAATCAGTATAATTAATTAACTGGTCTTCGGGGTTGCTTTGATTTTGATCTAAGAGTCCCCATAATTCTTTTAATTCGTCATTGTCCAAAAGTTGTAAATTCTTTCTTTTTAATAAATTTGACCTACTTTCTTCACGTAATTTGGCTCGCAAAGGCTCATTCTCTTTAGGAATTTTATTATAAAATTTTGGGATAGCTCTTTGAACTGCAGTGTCTTTTTTGCACCATTCATTTAAATATTTTGTAAAGTAATGACTTTCAATTTCTTCGTTTTCTCTCTCCGTTTTATTAGTATCTAAAATAATTTAATTATAAACACATTATTTCTATTATAAGATTGCATTCACCTTCTAGCCGCTTTAATTTTTGTTTTAATAAATCTTTTATATCCATTTTTCATTAGTATTTTAAACTTTGTTTATTTACAAATTGGTTCCTGCGGATCATGGATCATGATCCCAGATCCTGCCCTCTCCTGTCACACGTCAAAGAGCTGTACTGTAGGTTGTCGCAGAGTGAGGTCTATGGTCGCATTCCAAAGTTGTGACAGGTGGTTGACACAGCTTGACAAAATAGCAATCTGTATAACTTTAAATAAAATATTTGTTTTAAAAATATATTTAGTACTATATTTAGTGATTTATATGGGAAAAATAATCATTCACATTTGTAATATGTTACAGTATTATTTGGACCATTTACATACAATTTTTTTGTATATTTAAAGTAGTTTTTACAATGAAAGGAGGTTAGGAATGTGGAAAGTAGCCCAGAAAAATACTGGAGAGCACGTAAGTAGTTAAATAAGGGATGATTTTTTTATATTATTTTCCTCTGTAATACATAAGCAATATAGTTTATTCATTTTTTCATTCAAAAATAAATTTCCAAATATTGTTACAACTAACTTTTAAGAATCAAGTTTTATATTTTCAATTTGTATTTGCTCTTTTTTAAAAACACCAAATTTTATAGTGTTTACATCCGTGCAAAATGTATATTTTCAACTGTTTTTGTAATTTTCAGCATGAGGTGATACATCCAGAGACATGGCAGAATTCTTGCCACTATGTGACTTACTATTCAACGTAGTCTCCCTTGCAGCATATTTCTGTGATTTAGCTTTCGACATCCTAGTGGTATATGCTTTGTATGAAAAAGGCTTAATGGTGCTATTTTCACAGTGCTTGGGTGCCATAATATTAAGTATATTTGTTTCACAAATATTATCTATGCATTGGTACTTACAAAGCAAATCCAGCAATGGTTGGCAAAAATTGGTTGTGATAGTATTGCATATACTACAGCTAGGTGTTTTATGGCGGTATGCCCGACTTCTTGTACCTGTTCATTTATCTAGTGTTAAACGTGAAGTAAGAGACTTGTGTATTTTGAGATTAGTGCATGGGTTTTTGCAAGCTGCTCCTATGCTACTGCTGCAACTTACTTTGTTACCAGGTAAGTTTATGGAAAATAATTAAAAGGTATTCTAAAAACTGCCACAAAAGTTTGAATAACTCAATAAATACAAAAAGTTTTAGTGCAATTATAATTTCTAATATTGTATTGTCCCCCACTGGTTTTCACTCCTTACTATTTTATTTATTATAACAACCTGATACAGTAAACATTTTTTTAGGGGCTGAAGGTGGACCCCAAACTGACTTAATAAAAGTGTCATCTGCTTTATCACTTTTTTCAATATGTTGGGCTCTAGCTTCATTCAGCAAACATATACAAAGCATAGATAGGCTTGTACTGACTTGGTTGGGAGTGGTATCACAACTTTTATGGAGAGGAGGCACTGTAACAGCCAGAGTAATTGCCCTTTCAGCTTATGCAGCCAGCTACAATTCCTGGGTGTTTTTGGTTCTAGCTCTACATTGGGCATGCATGTTCCTATGGTTACTTTCTCCTAGAAGTCCTTTTCATGGTCAAAGAGGGAGTAAATTGGGAGTATGTGCCTTAATGGCAGCCATTTACATTTTAGCTTACATTAATCTCCAAGACAAACCTCATAGAATAACAATGGGAATATTTTATGTTGTAATGTTATTAGAAAATTGTTTATTGGTAGGTGCATGGGTAGCAGCAATATGGTTTGTTCGTCCTGCACATTGGGAATTGATACCTATCCTTACAGTGAGTATTTAGAAATTTAGTTTCAAACCTAAATAATCTCCATAATTTTTTTTAGGTGAGTTTATTTGCAGCTGGCATAATATTTATGCTTGTTTATTATAAATTTTTTCATGTGAAACGTCTCATGGAAAAACCTTCTCAGCCACCTGGTGTGTTCAACTGTCGATTTAGTAGTTCATCTGCATCTGCTTTATATAGAAAGAAGAAAAAACCAACAACTTTTGTACCCCCTCCGGGATTAGGACCAGTAACTGTTCCATTTTGGAGACGACCTTTGCCATCTTCCAGTGAAAACGAAGGTATGCAATAGTACACATGTATATTAGTAGAATTTTTCTTTTTTTTTAACTGTTGAAGTTGTACACAAGTTTTTTAGTTGATAAAGATACAAGGTTCTATTTTAGGTAGTAGCGTTGGTTCCAGAGTAAATATTCACCAAAAACTACAAGAAAAGAAACAGAAACAGTTAGCTGAATTAAAAATAATTGAAGAAGAAATAAAGCAAGGTAAATTAGTGGGTCCTGAAGGAGCAGAATTCGATGACAGGCAGCCAATACCAAGAGCTAAACGTCATGTTGAACCTCAGTTACTCAGCTTGGCTTCTTTAAACAATTTGGCTAGTTATGGGGTGAGTTTTTCTGTTAATTATACATTTATAAGCATTTTTTTCAAAACAGTTTCTCTTCATTTGGCAAAAAAATAAATGCAACTAGTAATTTATCTTTAATCAGGTGCTGACACGTAGACCTCCTCCCAGAGCACCTAGAAGCAGGACTCCCGAACTTCTTCTTGCTCCTCGCTACCTCTACTGTGAATGTACAATTCCAGAACCCGAAATAACTGAAGTACCAGTACCACACACGTCCTCGGATTTAGAGAGTCAAGTTTCACTGCCTCGCTCTTACACACTTCCTCGTGAATTTAAGTACTACAGAAGACAAAGAATGGGGAGACCGATTCAGCCAATTCCTTCTACTAATAGTAGTGATGGAGATGTAGATAGTGGAGATGATGAATCTGACTGTAATCCTCCTCCTCCTACGGTTGTAAGGCCGTTAAGAAGACATTTTAGACATGAAACTAAATTGTAGTCAAATTCATAAGCAGATATCGTGTAATTTTGGAGTTTAAGTTGAAATGGCAGTATTAAAACAATATTTTTACTCAAAATTACATGATTTCAAATGGATTTTTTGTGATTGTAAACATATTTTTGTATTTAGCAGCGTTTTATACGTTAACGTTCAAGAGTCGCGAAAACAACAAATTTTTTCTGATTTTGTGGCTTTTTTTCGTTATCGTACTTATATATTTTTATTAAATTTTATATTTGATGAACTTTTTGATAAACATTTTATTGTATTTTTGTATTATTTATTTGATTTTGTAAAGCTAATATACTTTTATATAAATATATTTTATAAGTAAACAATGACAAATGATTTTCTTGCAAACATCCCTTTCACTATTATTTTCAAGAGAACCCTATATAGCTTTATACCAAAGATTACAGAATAAAAATATAAGATGTTTCACTCGTTCGAATTTATCGCGTAAAGCACCGATGCCGCAGGTGACTTGGATGGTACAGTACGTCGCTACGTCCTTACTTCCATTTAATTTGGCATATTATACGGGACGTCGCCCGTCCAGCGCTGTTATTTTAGAACGGTGTTTATTGGTTGTTCGTGTTTTATATTTATGTTGTATAGATTTTTTGAATTTATTAATTAATTGTTGAAATGAGCAAAAAGTCATACTAATATTTTTCTCTTTAATAGCAAAGCTTAAAAACTAAATACCTATTTGTAATATTTGCTAATACAAAATTACGGATTTATTTTTATAATAAGGATATTATATAAACAAGTGCATTAAGCAAGAAAACACAAAAATTCAATTCTATATCTAACCAAAGGGGAATTGGTCAGTTCCTTTTGAACGAATTTACTAAATTTTCTCTTCATCATCCATGTAATCAATTTACTTTCAAATATTATGCAAGTCTCCATACCAGAGTCCGTATATATTTTACTCTCAAATGTATATTGAAAGATTTGAAAGACAATAGATTAAATTTAACACATAAACCAAACTTAGTATTTTACATTTATAAAATTTTTTAATAAAGGTATCCTGCAGCTGCCTCTCTTTTTACTGTTTTATCCTTGTCAATCCAAAAAATACGCATTATTTAGAGATCAAAATTTAATAAGATTTAGTGGCCCTATTATTCTGTTGGCTAATGAGTATATTTAATTGAATTTGTGATAAATATCTGCTAGATTATCAATAAGTATCACAAAATTACCAAGATGCTTATTATTTATTTTTTACTTACCTTTTCAAATTCATATCCCCCATATAACATTTTTCGAAATATTTAAAAATAAATCTTTGTGATAAAGAATCCTATTAATTTAAATATATATTTCTCTAATTACCCCTGTATAGCTTAAAATAAAATAAGCTTTTCGAACTTCTCTGGTATCTACCGGTCTCGTTATTGACAACAAAAGCGAATTGTAAACATAATTTATGAGAGCGGCGTCCGTTTGGGCAGCAACTTGAATCAAACCGCCCTGGAGTGAAACATCTTATATTTTTATTCTGTAATCTTTGTTTATACTATCTTTACGTGCAGGATGTAGGGCAAGAAATGTTTTTTTTGCAATAAAATTAAATATTTGGTATGTGTTTTTTATTAAATCAAAATAACCATAACTAGGAAATATGTACAAAATCATAATAGTAAACTGAAGTACATTTTTTTATTAAAATATCCGCATTAATATTAATCAATTGACTTGGAAATTGTTAACAATACATTATTTTTTCGAAGTTTTACAATACAATGTGAAATTACGTAAGACCAAAACTATATACACACAAAAATTAATTTAAAAAAATAGTATCGATACTTCATATGCACCACCAAAATTGAGCTTTACAATTTCGCAGCACTTAATCTAGAATCTAACCTCAACAATCGTAAAAATAAATTCCTAATTTATTAAATTTCTGATTCATATATATTATTAAAAATTGTAAATTATAAACAAAATAATGTACATTCCAAGTGGAACAGCAAAATTAAAACAAAAATAATTTAATACATTAAAAAAATACGTTCAGGAACCAGCAGAGATATTTTAATTTGAAAACAATTAGACTTTAAATGCTTAAAAAGAGAACTGCACGTTTCTAAAGTAATTTTTAATTATCTTATATTGTATTAAATAAAATAATAATAGCAATCATTCTTTTTATCTGAATTAATTAATATAAATCAGCAACAAATATAGCTATAGTCACCCATTTCAAATATTTAATCAACATTCTATTGCGCTTGATACTTTTAAATTGAAAGTATTTGATGAAAAGCAAGAGTGATGCTATCAGACATATAGTTTAATCCAATATTATTTAGTTTCGAAGATTTATAGCGAAATCTGCTATATTTTAGGCTTCCATCATCGTTTTAAAACTATGTCTACACCATTAAAAAATGAAAATACAGGCTTAAGTCTTTTGTCAGTTCTATAAAAATTTGGTATAGTTTGTACGAAGTCAATTGGGAGAACCACTAGACTTTTAAATAGTTGTATCAGTTCATGGTACAACCCAAAATAGTTTTTTTGACAAAAGATTATATTTGGTTGCTTTAACCAACCGAATACGGTCACGACGGACCTGAGAAGTGATCAAGGGGCTTCTGCATATAGATATAATAATGACAAAATGTCGAGAAGTGAACTCAGTAACCGAATGGAAAGGAAATTTCTGCTAAGGAACTCAGAGTAGTTACGTGTGAATATTCAACAGATAGAAATAGAAACTATGCAAAACTACGATAACCCTTACCCATCCCACCAAGAAGCATAATAAAGTATGCTAAATAAATTTTTTTTAGAACAGTTTTTTCGAAAATCACAATTATTTTAAAGGGTAACATGCATCCAACAAAATGCATTCGTTGGAGACTATACATCGTGTCCACGGATGAAGTATCCTATGGGTGAAAAATTTTTAAATATTAATTTAGTGAAAAATGTTATTCTTGATAAAAAGTTTTGCTTGTTCTGAAACCCCTTAAGATGAAATAAAATTCAAGTTTTTCAAAACCCGTCTCATTTTATGGCTGACTGACTTTTTGACATTTCTTCACTTATTGGCTAATATCTCGGGAACCTTAAGGTTTGCAAGGTCCCAGTCTACGCCATTCGATTCAGAATTGAATTTTCTATAATAAGAGGAATTTTCCACAGAAAAACCTTAGATATGGATTTTAAAATTTTCAGGTTTTGAAAATAAAAAATTGGTTATTATCAATTTGATAGCTATTGCTATAAACTAAGTGATCCTTTCAAATAACTGTTAATTTGACAATTTAAAGAAATAAAATACATCACAAGGGATGGAGTTGTACAAAAAGGAAGTAAACCCAGTTCCTTTTTGGAGAACACCATCCTCGATAAGTTTTTCAAGGAAAAATGTCAAACGAAAGGGCTGTAATTAAAATATAGCAAATTAAACATGAGATATAATCATAAAGGAAATTAAAAAAATGGTAATTATCAATTTGAACAGCCTTTATCTCAAAAACTAACCACAGTTTGGCTATAGCTATAGGTTTTAAAAATTTTTCCAAGTCCACACCGAAACTTATTCTAATTCGCGAAGACTCATAATTTTCAAAATTCCTCTTTTTATAGAAAATTCCATTCTGAATCGAATGGCATAGACTAGGACCTTGCAAACCTTAAGGTTCCCGAGATATTAGCCAATATGTGAAGATATGTCAAAAAGTCAGACTCCAGGTTTTCATAAAACTGGCCATAAAATGAGATGGGTTTTGAAAAACTTGAATTTTATTTCATTTTATAGGGTTTCAGAACAAGCAAAACTTTTTAATAAGAATAACATTTTTCACTAAATTAATATTTAAAAATTTTTCACCTATAGGATACTCCATCCGTATAAGGAGACCGGACGCAAGATTAAATCCAATACCAAAAGCATCTGACAGTAAAACAATAACAGCCAATCATACACTTTCAGTTCCTGGTGTTTTATTGGTTGCTAGCACATTTGACAGTTTTTAAAGAGGTGAGTGAGGTTAGAAATCAGAAATGGAACTTTTTGTGAGTCAATTTTTCCGTATTAGCTCGATCTTCTTATGGTTTTACTGTTTGATTTCAGTTCCTGGTGTTTTATTGGTTGCTAGCACATTTGACTTTAGGTTTGTTCCCGTAACAAGTTCCTAACCGTTATGGACATATCGAGTCTGCGCAGTATCAAAAAAGCGTTCCAGCAGAGCCTGAACTCTGATACTGCGCAGACTCAATATGTCCATAACAGTTAGGTTAGGAACTTGCTACGGGAACAAACCCAGTATGTTAAGAAGGTGAGTGAGGTTAGAAATTAGAAATGAAAAATTTTGTGAGTCAATTTTTCTGTTTGAGCTTGATCTTCTTCTTTAGCTTCCATGTTTTTACTGTTTGTAATTGTGTCTGATTTTTGACAAGTGTCAAATTATGGCAGATCGAGTAAAACGTCAACTGTCTACTTAGATTTACTGTTCCAATCAAAAAGTAGCTTCGCTGTGTAACAGTATGTGTGACTAAGGCTAAAAAAAACTCGAATCAACAAAAAACCAAAAAGTAATTTGTACTAACAGATGTCCTGACTAGAATCTAGATCAACATACTTCATATTATTTTAACAAAAAGCTGTACCGCAATTTTACTAATACAATATACAAATAAATAAATCTGGTTATAACAGTTAAAGATAAGGTGATGGATTTTTTTTTCAAATTTTATATTACAGTGTTCTCCAATGTCATCACCGCTGAATGTTTTACAATATATTGCTAGAGGTGATTAAAAGCACGCTGGTTTTAAAACACAACCAAAACATTTTCTCGATTGTGTTTTAGGTCATATCTGTGAATAGTATTACTCTGATTACGGGAACCTCCAATAGAGTTCAGTCTAAGGTCAGTGTGGCCAACAAAAGTGGTTTTTTCTGACAAGAATGACAGTTGAGGTCTACCCTTCGAAACAAGATTTTTGCATGTTTTTTATCATTGCGAACTTGTATATTGCTTTATTAAAATTATGAATACGTATTTCTTGAAATTTAAAATGAATTTTTAGCTGAATACTCAACATATCGGTAGCCAATAACAATAGGAACTTTTGGCAAGTCACCATTTCATTTCTGTTATTCTGTCACTAGTTATGTCAAATGTCAGTTATATTTATTTTTGTTGATATTCGTTCAATTGTGTATGTCCATTTTCGATTAGATTTTTGTAGGATTTCTAGTTAGTTGTATCTCTATTCTTCTAATTACTTTTTCCACTGACATAACTAGTGACAGTGTGACAGATAACAGAAATGAGATGTTGACATGTCAAGAGTTCCTGGAATTATTTGCCACCGATATGATGAGTATTATTCAGCTAAAAAGTCATTTTAAATTTCAAAAGATACGCTTCGAGGGTGTATTCATAATTTTAATAAAGCAATATAGATGTTCGCAATGATAAAAAACATGCAAAAATCTCATGTTTTGAATGGTAGACCTTAACTGTCATTCTTGTCAGAAAAAAAACACTTTTGTTGGCCACACTGACCTTAGACTGAACTCCTCCATTATTGAAAAAATATACACCATTTATTATTGGTATTGGAATACGTCGTAGAGTGTATTAGTGTTTTTATAACTTTTAAAAAAAGATACAATTTATATCGAGGAGAAGCTGATTGTTTATGGTTTTGTGGAAAATCAAAGGGAAAGAAGCTCAAAAAAAATTCAAACCAACTTTATTTAAAAACCAGGACGAGCGATTTGAATTCAATTGGGCAGCACTTCTTAACATTAACATCAGCTAATAATTTCTCTTTTTATAACTTACCCACGACAGTGCTGGGCTGTAAATATTTTCCAATCAGTGCCGGTCCCAAGGCTGGTTAATACGGGGAGCCAAAATCAATTACGAGCTACAAAAATTGGTTGAATACTTCTGAAGTTAATAAACTTGTTATTCTCCATTATGGTATTTGTAGTTTCCAATGGGATATTTTTTATTCATTGAAATAAAAACGAAGTTTTGATGGGGAGAGGGCGTTGTATACTCAGTCTTGTTTTGGTAGAAACATGAAAAAACCTCAATTGAGCCACAATACGTTGCAACATTCAAACTAATTCGAATGATAACCACACCAATAACATTTTTAGACGTACCCAATTGCAAACAACCACACAATTTAATAATAACAGTAACAATTCAGATTCCCTTAATCGAAAGATATCAGTATAAAAAAAAATCTTCCCAATCGATCTATCCACAAATCGACCTATATTTTTAATAGAAATGTTCGCTTTAAATCTGTGCCTCGGCACAATGAGCACTTGGCGAAGTTAATTTACAGTTTACTCGTTTGAATTCACTGTCAATCCAACACAACCACTTGCGGATCATCCATTTTGGTTCGCAACTGCCTCCAAGGTTTCCTGGCGCCTCTTCGCAATTCCGCTAACGTAATTTGCCGTCTAATTTTTCTGTAAAAAAAAAGCGAGTACTCGGTTATCAAATCTTAACTTCCTGCGGGTTCTTTACGCCATTTCTTCCCATAGTTCCTTCCAAAACAATAAAGTTTATCGTCAGTTTGGTATACTTACTTATTAGCCTCTGTTGCTCTAAAATAAACATCATCGGGTGCGTCCATCCAGCTTATGACTTGTTTTCTACCGGAACCGGTTCTCGTCATGTGTGCGATTTTCGGTTTACCATTTATTTGTGCGATGTGACGAGGTAACGGTTGAGAGGGTAGCATTTGAGCGGCCATAAGAGCCTGGAACTGATCGGGTCTTGTTACTTGGATGGGTTCCTTGGTTATTCTCTTTGACGGAGGCGGAGCAGTCAACGCAACACCTAGTTATGTAAAAAAAACAAATGAATCGTTTAAAATGTGACAGGTAGTCTTTTGAGATTGGAACCAAAATGCGTTAACTTTAAACACCTAAACTCGGTTTAATGATAACTGACTTTTGTATAGTCTATTTTTATGAATGAGAGTATTAAAATAATAAAGCATTCGTAATCCATAGGCGTATCACTTTTTTTAATAGTCAGTTTAGGTGTTTGATACAACTCGCCCTTAAATTACTTATTTTCTTCCAGAGATTTCAATAGAGGAGTTCAGTCTAAGGTCAATGTGGCCAACAAAAAGTGGTTTTTTCTGACAAGAATGACAGTTAAGGTCTATTATGAGAAACATAAGATTTTTGCATGTTTTTTATCATTGCTAACATCTATATTGCTTTAAAATAATGAATACACCCCCGAAGCGTTTGTCTTGAAATTTAAATTGACTTCTTAGCTGCATACTCAACATATCTGTGGCCAATAATTCTAGAAAGTCTTGGCATGTCACTATTTCATTTCTGTTATCTGTCACTAGTTATGTCAGTGGAAAAAGTAATTAGAAGAATAGAGGTACAACTAACTAGAAATGATACAAAAAATCTAATCAAAAATGGACATACACAAGCGAATATCAACAAAAATAAATATAACTGACATTTGACATAACTAGTGACAGAATAACAGAAATAAAATGGTGACTGGCCAAAAGTTCCTAGAATTACTGGCCACCGATATATTGAGTATTTAGCTAAAAAGTCATTTTAAATTTCAAGATATATACGTTTCGGGGGTGTATTCATTATATTAATAAAGCAATAAAGATGTTCGCAATGATAAAAAACATGCAAAAATATCATGTTTCGAATGGTAGACCTTAACTGTCATACTCGTCAGAAAAAAACACTTTTTGTTGGCCACACTGACCTTAGACTCAACTCCTCTATTGACATTACAAATTATAAAGCATTTTAATTGTTCTGTGACAGGTATACATGTTTATACCCATTTTTGAACATTAAATTTTGATTTCGATATAAATTTTTTGCAAGTAAACATTGTAGATATTTTAACAACTTACCATCGTCCCAATCCAAGTCAGAATAGAAGCCAGTAAAAAATACAAGATATTAAACAACCGTAATTTAAATGGTACATTTTTCTGTTTTGTCTTGTCACACTTGTCAGTTTCATTAGACAGTTAAAATGTTGTTATAATAATGATACTATGTAATGCTTTTGATACTTACTATCCATTCCATTCATATCTTCATATGCTCTCCTTTTCAACGAAGGCGACATATTATTTAACGGTATTTTCTCAGCTTCAGGCTTATTAGGTACCTTCTCATAAAGCAAACTACCATCAGCAGCTTTTGGCGGTTTAGGAAATGCCACCCTATCCGGCTGAGGTAGCAATTCTTTAGCTGTTAATATCAGCCATTGCGGCACCACCGAACCCGGTCTACCCAGTCGAGTAGCTATTGCCGTTACACTACCTCTATTTTTCTTCCGATATACAAGCAGCTGTTTCAATTCAACTATCGTTTTGCCTTCCTGCAAACAAGATTAATAAAAATAAATGGATCTGTTTTGCAAAATAGAAAATTTTACTTACCATTTGTACACTACATTCCTGTTTGACAGCTTGTATATTTATGGCAAAGTATGGAGCTCTAGCTGCATGTCTCGGTTTCATTATGTGCCTGCACAATCTTCTGGAAATCCTCGTTATCGGAGTTGTGTATAGATAAAACGCCGTTCTTGTTTTCATTATTGGTCTAGGTGAACCGGACCTACGGATAAAAATATCAGAAAATCTTTAAACATTAAAAAAAGTACTGTAAGCTTCAGGGCAATACAGTCACTTAGTCAAGCAGTTATTAAAGCATTGTGCTCTTGCGTAATCAGTTCCAAAATGGTGTGGCAATGCCGAGGCAAACTCAATCAACTAGGTGAGAACAATATAACCTTATGGATGGGGACTAAAACACTCTTTTTGGGTGACTACAGCCCATTTAAATCAAATGAATTCATGAGTCGAAGTAAAACTGCACTAAGAGATAACAGGATCTGGGCATCCTGAAAAAGCTCAAAATGGTGGAGGAAGAAGAATGTAACTAAAAGAAAAAGGGAGAGTGGAAGAGGAGAGTAAGAAAGCAGGGGTGAATGCAAGGATTACACCACTCCTGCGGGTGCAGAGAGGGATACTCCTGAGAGTGGTGCAGGCGTACAGGACAGTGGGTGAACTGGCAGCAGCGTTTCTGTCAAGGTCCTAGGAAGTACAGGGCCAGACAGAAACGCTGGAGGGGTGCGACCAGAGAGGAAGTACAGGAATGGATGGATGAGGAAATGGAGAGAAGGCGGGAGCGATTGGGAGCAGGAGAAATTGGGTGGACCAGAAATTCAGGGAGGTGAACTACTTCTTGACGCAGGTGCTCGCAGGGCATGGGTCGAGAGTGGGTTACCTCCACAAGATTGGAGTGTGCGAGAGATGTGAAGTGGAGGATGATGTGGGACATGTAATTAGATGTTGGAAGAACGAGGAAGTTTTGAAGAAATTGGAAAATAAACTGGGAGAGGCAGTGTATTGGAGGAGGCGGAGATTATGTTGAGGGGCGAGGAGGAATGGATGGAGATAGGTGGCGTAGTAGAGAGCATGATTGGGGAAAGAGAAGGACTCGACATGGCATGTGAGAGGTAGGAGTGATAGAAGGGAGAAGATGACGGAGAGTGTGTAAGGAACCGCCGCCCGTCTTGAAGTATGCTAGGGTAGTGATTCCAAGGCGAGTTTGGGGTGGGTTTGGTTGGTAGGCATTCCCGTGGGGATGAGTCCAAGACTGTCTGGGTACTGGTTAAGGACCCATTCGAACATGAGTTTCCCATCTCGACCCGAAAAAAGTAAAAGAAAGAAATATGTAAAAAAGGAAGGATATAAAGTATCTTGGAATATAAAATTCAGTTGGTTGTCGGATATATGATTGAAAATAATATAAACATTAAAAACAACACAATCTAGACCAGTTAAAATGTACAAATATCCATCTAACTACATTAAAAACTAGTCTAATAATAATTACGGTAACAAAATAATAATATTTATCCATTTACCTGATAACCAGTCCATGGGCAGTGGCATAATGTCGTCCTAAATGTGCTTTAAGTTTAAATTCTTTCCCACATCCTCCGATATTACATCGATGCGGCCTGTGCGACATACCAGGTAATCGTTCCTCTTCCACATCACTTCCGGATTTCTTTTTACCGCCGTTTTCAAAATCACCATCACCAAATCTTGTTGGTATTTTCAAACCGCCATATTTTTTCCAATAGTGCCAGCATACTTGGCACAAGCGGCATTGCATATGCGAAGGGCCCCATGCATACCACTGATTCGATACAGTAACTATAATACAATTGATTGTGTTAGTATTGGTTTCATATAATAAGAAATATTTCAAAATAAGGGTTCAATAAAGTAGAGTTTAAACAGTAAATAAAATAAAATAAGAAATAAGATCATGCAACATAGGTTTATAGAGATCACTAGAATAAAATAAGAGATAAGAATTAACCAATCAAATTGCAGATTTTTTGACAATGACTTTTGTGTTTTGTGCAAGTTTAGAAAATTTCGTTCTAAGTAAGTACAGTACATAACCTCAACCTCGCTATTTAGTTGTTATTTCATTTATATTTTTCAAAATTTCCTATTAGAATCATTATAGAAAATTTATAGTTTTATTAATGTGAAAAATAAAAAGTAATTGGTTATAAAAACTATACAAACTAATGACATAATCAAAAATTTTCATTAGATTTTAGGTTAGAAAACTAGAACTTGTCAAAAGTGTCAATGCGGAAAATATTGGGGAGTGTATTTGGGTCATGCCCAACATCATTTTCCAAATAAAATAAGCGAAAAAGATAAAAGTTGGCCATCTCTTATTCTTATTCCTTATTTTAGCTTATTTCCTGTATAAACGCTGTCATTGAAATGCATCAAGTGAACATTCTTATTTTATTTTAGTTCTAATTTTATTTTAGTTGCTGTATAAACTCTGCATAAGTCTCCACATTGTTATTTATTTGACCCAAGTAGGACCAATAAGCTTGCTGCTTGCTGCTACTAGTTTCATCAGGCTATATAAAACATGTATGACTGGAAGAGAAGGAATAGGAGTAACCTATTATCATCACCAAAATCAAACTTTTGAGATGTTTAATTTTATCAGTAGGTATAGAAAAAGGTAAAAAATGGGTAGATCACTTTCAACAGAGGAGTTCAGTCTAAGGTCAGTGTGGCCAACAAAAAGTGGTTTTTTCTGACAAGAATGACAGTTAAGGTCTACCATTCTTTTTTTTTTTTTTTTTTCTTTCAGTTAGATGGCTTTGGCAGAAACCAATTAGCCAGATCAATTTTTAGTTATTTACGTCAGATCAATTTTTAGTTATTTACGTCTTAAAATTTATTGTTACACAGTTTTAACAGCATTGACATCGTTTTGTTAATGGTTAGTATTGTGTGTCTGTAGTTGCTCTTTATAATGAAACTTTTTTTTTTCTTTTTTAAATTTCTACTTTTTTTATCAATTTTTTTTTTTCATTTTTTCATTTTTTTTTAATAATTTTTTTTTACCATTCAAAACATAAGATTTTTGCATGTTTTTTATCATTGCCAACATCTATATTGATTTATTTAATTAATGAATACACCCCCGAAGCGTATATCTTGAAATTTAAATTGACTTTTTAGCTGAATACTCATCATATCGGTGGCAAATAATTCCAGGAACTTTTGGCAAGTCGCCATTTCATTTCTGTTACCTGTCACTAGTTATGTCAGATGTCAGTGGAAAAAGTAATTGGAAGAATATAGATACACCTAACTAGAAATGCTACAAAAATCTAATCGAATATGGACATACACAATTTAACGAATATCAACAAAAATAAATATAACTGACATTTGACATAACCAGTGACAGATAACAGAAATGAAATGGTGACATGCCAAGAGTTCCTAGAATTATTGGCCATCGATATGTTGAGTATTCAGCTAAAAATTCAATTCAAATTTCAAGATATACGCTTCGGGGGTGTATTCATTATTTCAATAAAGCAATATAAATGTTCGCAATGATAAAAAAACATGCAAAAATCTTGTTTTGAATGGTAGACCTTAACTGTCATTCTTGTCAGAAAAAAACACTTTTTGTTGGCCACACTGACCTTAGACTGAACTCATCTATTATGATTACACTCAAACTGGGTTTTGATTGTCTATAATATAAAGTTAGGTTAATAAAAAATACTCACCATTACATGATTCACATGCTTTACCACCTAATGAAACTGCGAGATCTGAGCTGCCATTACTTCCATTAACAACCCCTTTATTATTATTTAATGCTGCTGGATTTGGTTTATTGCTAAAACATTTTTATTTCATGTGTAATGGATAACATGATATAATTGTAATAAATGGAATTAAATTGTTTTTTTATTAATAAAATTGGTAAATTAACTAACTCATTAACAACTGAAAACAGACATCAGCTACATTACTTTATTAATTAAGCCTAATGCGCTAATGAACATCCTGTACCTAAGGTTGCTTTCTATTAGACATTTTTTTGAAAAAAAAATTTAAAAGTATGGAAAATATGGCAGTGAGAGAAGCATCAAAAAGATGGAATGGAATGAAATAATTTTATTATTAAGAATAAGCTATTTGGTAACAATGCTTTGCATAAAAAGCAATTTATTTAATATTTGATAAAATAAAAAGTTTTATTGATAAAAAAAATACAATACCAACTCACTAGTTAGGAATGTAGACTTGCTTCAATTTGGATTCTGCCTCCACGGCTTTGACTCTTTTTTGTTGAACGTATCTGTCTGTAGTTTTCCACATGTAATAATACTCGATTATATTTTTTAACGTTTTCCATGGAAGGAAATCCTGACGGATATCATTAAAATCCTGAAAATTCATAAATTTTTATTATTGTCTACTTACTAATACAATGTATCATAATATAAACTTCAATTAATTTAAAAATAGAAAGTATCAATTTGAATTTGCATGTTATATTGATGCATAATATCTAGCCACTCAGAGAAAAAAGTAAAAATAGGAAAATAATATAATATAATATAATAGTTTATTATAATACCTAGTTTAAAATCTAATTTATATCAAATTTACTGAATCTGTATTATGCACTAATATATTCTGCAATCAGCTGCAATGTAATTGTGTGGGGTAGAGCAAGCAAAACTGGGCGAGTATTTATTCTCCAAAAGAGATTTATTTGTTTGATCTTTGGCTTAGACTACAAGGAGTCCTGTAGTCCTGATATTCACTTGAACAAATTTAGTCGTTCTCAATTAAAAAAGTCGCCAACATATGCCGGGGGTGAATTTTTCAATCGGTTACCAGATGATATCAAACAAATAAACCATCTCAAAAAATTCAAAACTAGTCTTAAAAATTTTTTAATACAATATTGTTTTTACTCGCTAGATGAATTTGGTAGGTGGCGTAACATCTCTTAATTCCTCACCTAATTTTGGATCTTTTTGTATTTCAAACTTTGAAAATGTAACTTTTTATTTTATTTTATTTCATTTATATTTTTGTTTATGCCAAATATTTGTTATATGCTGTTGTCTGTATACATTTTAATTCTAATTTTAATTGTTTTAACTATAGTCTTATACAGTGTCTGACTTGTCTTATGTCATATGTGTATGATGGTAAAGACTAATAAATTATCTAACTATCTATCTATCTAAAAATCCGAGGAATCAAGAAGCCAATATCATTTATATGGATACACTGTTGAAATACTAAATTTCACAAAAAATGTTCTATAGAAATAATAGAAATTTGATAAATTTTTTTCGAGTACTATAAATATCAAAGCAAACATTCAGTATCAACGGATTCTGAAGCAGCCGCCATCTACACTGTCAAAAAAAATAACAAAATACTAAGTTTCACAAAAAATTTTCTATTTTCTACAGAAATCATAGAAATTTGATTAAAATTTTTCCAAGTACTATAATAATCAAGTATCAACGGATTCTGAAGAAGCCGCCATCTAAACTGTTAAGAAAAACGAAATATTAAATTTCATAAAAAAAGTTCTATTTTCTATAGAAATCATAGAAATTTGATAAAAATTTTTCCGAGTACTATAATAATCAAAGCAAACATTCAGTATCAACGGATTCTGAAGCAGCCGCCATCTACACTGTTAAAAAAATAACGAAATACTAAATTTCACAAGAAATGTTCTATTTTCTATAGGAATCATAGAAATTTGATAAAAAATTTTTCCGAGTACTATAATAATCAAAACAAACACTCAGTATTGACGGATTCTGAAGCAGCCGCCATTTACACTTAAAAAAAAATAACGAAATACTAAATTTCACAAAAAATGTTCTATTTTCGGTAGAAATCATGGAAATTTGATAAAAATTTTTTCCGAGTACTATAATAATCAAAGCAAACATTCAGTATCAACGGATTCTGAAGCAGCCGCCATCTACACTGTTAAAAAAAATAACGAAATATTAAATTTTACAAAAAATGTTTTAGATTCTATATGCACAATGGAAATTCAATAAAACTTTTTCTGCATACTCTAAGGACGATTCTGTCCGGCTACTTACCTTTCCGTATTTATCTAAAGCCTCTTCAAAGAGGTTGGCTTCCGAGGCGCTCCATTCCTCCATTTCATCTCTACAAAGCACAGGTCCACTAGAGGGCACCAAAGAACACAACGCGCCTGACAAATTGTAAGTATGCCTATGTAACGTATCCATGGCGTGAAATAATGTTATATCACGGCTCGCCGCTGCCGCGGACATATGCAACGAAGGCTGTTTAACACTCGAACTACAGTCTAAAGCTCTTGCGAACGTGCCAACCGACCGAGACACTACCAAAAACTGATCTATTTGTCTATCACTTAGATTATGTTCCGGCGTCCATACCAGATTTTCTAGTTCGTTTAAATTTCGATCGTCTTCTTCTGGATCCCTAAGCATAGGTGGTACGTCACACTGGTACCGAGAACCGACTCGAATTTCTCCTTTATCCGCTAGGAGTGTTTTTTGGGTAGGATCGAACACAAGGCAATAAAAGAACATATCGTCTTTGTTTAAATATGAAGCCAAGGCTTCGGTTTCGTTGAACAGAGTGACGGAACATTTCCCTCGAATGTGCGTTGCCGGCAGAGTTTCCACTTGACGAGACAGAAAAAGCTCTCGATGTTTCATTTGATGCCTTTCTTTCGAGCTGAGCAGTTCACTTGAGCGACCACCCATTTCGGGTATTGGGCTTTCTCCGGATTCGTCTAAGGCACCTGAAATAAAAAAATCAATTACCATATTGCAAAGCTGGGGGGAAAATAAACCACAATCTTCAAGAAGGGGGCCCAAGCTTACTATAATGATGAATCAAAAACAAAAAAATGAGTAGGAATTGTGGTTTGAGGTCCTAAGGATTAAGAAGGGTTTGAGGGAGATGGAAGGTAAGTGGGTGGATAGAATTAGAGTCTCAAGGAACAGGGAGGTGGTTATAGAGGCAAAGAAAGGGGTTGAGGTCAAGGGAATTCTGAAGGATGTGGAAAGGGTAACAGAAGCTAGGGCGGTGGAAGCGGGAAGGGGAACAAAAACCATTAAGATGGTGGAGATAGTCCCGAGGATTGAAGATGAAGTGGTGAGAAAGAAAATAGAGGAATTTATTGGGGAAGAGACAAGGGTGATGATAGTGTTGAGAAAGAAAATAGAAGAATTTATTGGGGAAGGGACAATGGTGATGACAGTGGTGAGAGAGAGGAAAGGGATGAAAATGGCGGTGGTGTGGTTGAAATGGGAGAAAGCGGAAACCATACTAGGAAAACGGGAGATTAAGTTGGACTGGAATAGGGTAAATATTGTAGAGGGGAAAGGAGATGCTTTGGATGTGGAGTGAAGGGCCACCAGGTAGCGGGGTGTAATGCCAAGAGAGTCGTGAATATAAGGGAATGCTGGATATGAAACAGCTTGGAGCACATGGCCAGAGACTGTCGGCAGTCCTTCCTTTGTAGGGTATGTGGGGAAAGAGGACACAAGCCAGGGGAGACAGAATGTAGTAGGGAAAAGAAGGGAGTGGATAAAGACTGAGAGGGAAAACACGGAGGTACCCTCTGGACCCCTCAGAGTGGACGAGTCTGGGCAAATAGGAGGAAGGAGAAAGCAGACCGCGGGAAGAAAAAATGTAGAGGATGGATGGAGGATGTTACAGATGAATATAGTGGAGAGCATGATTAGGAAAGAGAAGGCATTGAGAGGTAGGAGTGATAGAAGGGAGTACATGATGGATAGTGTGTGAGGGACCGCCGGCCGGGTAATGGTTCCGAGGTGGGAGTAACGGCGAGCTTGAGGTGGGTTTGGATGGTAGGCATTCCTTTGGGGATGAGTCCAACACTGTCTGGGTACTGGTTAGGACCCATTCGAACATGAGTTTCCCATCTCAGTCCGGAAAAAAAAAGTCCCAATTCTGCGATATCAAAAGCCATAGGAACCAAGAGATTTTTGAGCTACAAAAAACGCTTCAAGTCAGCCAGAATATGTCTCGAATAGGAAATCTGAGGTATTATTAGGTAATCTTAGGTAGTATTAGGTAATCTTAAGTAAACACAGATAGTATTAAGTAACCTGGGAAGTATTATTTAATCTAGAAGCTCATTCAGTCTTATGCCCTGAAAGAATTTTAGGACATCTGCAGGATATAACTTAGGTAAATGTCACTCTTCTATCGAATAATCTCCTAGATGTTGTGCCTTAGGATTTTGAAGTGCAGTGCAGTTAGAAAGTATGTGGATGGAGGTTTCTTCTTCCATGCCACAGAATCTCACTTCACTTCCTCCAATATTTTGAGCATTTTCAGGCGACAATGTCCCGAAGGATCCCTGTTAAAACTAGAGCAGCTTTATTTTGACTTAGGCACTTTCAGTTCATTTAGTTTACCTAGGCATTCCCGCGCCATTTGGGAGCTGATTACACAAGAACTCAGTGCTTTAATGGTTGCTTGACTATCCGACATAATGATAATAAGAGCTAGTAAGAATTTAATTTTAAACATTTCTTGATCCTCCCTGTAACCATCTATATTTTGAATCAAAGATCAGTATGAAATTAAAGGTTTCTAAGGGTTTCTACAAGGTAGCGAGAAAACCAAGTATTTTTCTTGGAAAATAATAAACATATAAGGTCTGTTCCAACTGCAATCACAAAATGTTGGAAACTGTCAGAGAATAGCCGACCATTGCAATCAGTGATGAGAATTACGCGAAAGTAAACTCGTTGTTTGCTATGACTAGTTGTTCTCTGATCGTTTCTGACAGTCTCTGATTGCGGTTGGAACAATCAAATTTTAGGGTTATGAACAGTGTCATTTACGATAAGTTTGCAATAACAAAACATGACAGATGTTTTACATCGTTGCCACGTTGTAATTTTTTTCCATCTGTTGGCATAAAATTATGTTGTTTATTTTTTAAGATTACATTCAACTCAAAAATAAGAGCAGAAATTATAAAATTTTGATAAGTAAATTCATAAATTTCAAGATGTCCAAGTTTGAAACCCTAAATTTAACTGAAAAATGTTATTTTCATGCACATGTTGAATTGCATCGTTATTGCAGTATTAAGTACTTAACAATGTATTTATTAAAAACTTACATCTCTCACAGAAGTAATAGGAATTACCGGTCCACCGTTATCTCGTTATCTCTCAAAATATGATATTAGGGATGCTACTATATCCTTGCAACTACTTGATAAAAACTCATGCATTGCGACGCAATGTTCAATACACTCTTTTAAATAGTTAAGAAAATATCTTACGCAGTAAATAACAAACTATAAAATGCGAATGAAAACGACAAACCAACACAAAAAATTCTGATAAAAGTGTCTGATTTTGACAACATAAGTCTGGCAACTCCGGACACGGCAGCCAAATTTTGGACCGTAACTTCCCTCTTCATATGATTAAATATTCCATTTACATATTGGATATTTAGATTTTGTTCAGAGGCTGAAATTGTTACTACAAATGTCAAAATTGCAAACTTATCGTAAATAAACAAGAGGAGCTGCCAAAAAACGAAGAATACAATACCTTTTATAGCCCCAAAATTTGATAATTATAATATGTTAATTCTTTTCAAAGAAAATGACTTGGTGCCAGACTTTCTCGCTACCCTGTATAACTATTAACGTCCTGTATCTCAAAAGATTGCACCTAAATACTTTTGTTCAGGATATCAAACTCTCTCAAACTTTCAATAAAGTAGTCCTAAAAGACACTGTTCAGTATCATGTATGGTAAAATATGTCATAATTTGTTAGTGTCCAATACAAAAATAATGACACACCCTGTATTACATAGATTACATATTACATAACAGATGGTAGCAACAAAAAATTATCCTATGACAAATTTTGTAATTCACCGTTTAGATTACAATTTAAATATCGACTAGTTTCCACGTTGTTCTGAAAACAATATTAGTTACAATTGTTAACTTTTGTTTATCTCTAACAAAAAAAAAACTGATTAAATATTATCGTGTGAATAATTTATCGATGACGACGTGTTCAAGTTTCCTGACAAAAATGCAGGTCAACGTTTATCAGACATCAATATTACCGAATGATTTTTACAGGGTGACCCACAAATCAAGTTGATGACCTTGCAAAATAAGGGATTTACTTATAGATCGAGAGATTGTGATTTCCTGATTGTTTAAATATAAAAAGAGATTTCATTGCTCGTTTTCCTTTGTCACACCTGTACTCCACCTACCCACTATCGCAAAAAAATATAGTGCATGCAGTATAGTTCATTTACGATAAGTTTGCAATTTTGACATTTGTAGTAACAATTGCAGCCACTGAACAAAATCTAAATAGGTATCCAAAGTGTAAATGGAATAATCAATCTATCTATAAAGGGGGAAGTTACGGTCCAAAAGTTGGCTGCCGTGTTCGGGGTTGCCCGACTTATTTTATCAAAATCAGACAATTTTATCAGAATTTCTTGTGATGGTTTGTCGTTTTCATTGGCATTTTATAGTTTGTTATTTACTGTGTAAGACATAATCTGTTATTTTCTTAACTATTTAAAAAAGAGTATCCAACACTGCGTCACAAAGCATGAGTCTTTATCAAGTGGTTGCAAGGAGATGGCATCCCTAATATCATATTTTGAGAGATAACGAGATAACGGTGGACCGCTAATTCCTATTACTTCTGTGAGAGATGTACGTTTTTAAAAAATACAGCTTTATTCGGGTTTTTGTTTCTGGACAGTCCGTAAACCAATCTAGAGAACTAGCTACGTAGTTTATTCAGTCCTAAGGACTATTTTCGGACCGTTTAAAATTATTGAACGAATGTTGAAAAAACCCGAACATCCCGCATGGTCTATAGAACTGAACTAACCCAACTAAATTGACAATTCAAGATAACTCATCATCATCATCACTGTGTATTTAGGGACAGTCTCTTCTACAAAGTTTTTGTTTGTGATAATAGGTACCTTGTAAGACTTCTGGAAATTATAAGATTATTGATGACATCAAGAAGAACATCGTTTTCACTTGGTTATGATGATGATGAACTATGTTCAAATATTTCTCCATTTGGTAAATATCAAATTTGAATAATAAAAAAAAAAACACACAATAAACAAACCTCTACCTCTAGCCTCTGCGAATTTTCAAAATAGCTCCCACCCTGCTCTGAGCATGCATTTGACTTATCCAAATTTAGTAGTAACATAACAATATTGAAATAAAAATATGTAAATATCAGAAATATAAAACTAAAAAAAAACAAGAAAACCCAGGCCCAAACTCGGTTGATCAAAGTGTAACTATGTATAGAAATATCAAAAAATAAGAAATAAAAAACTAAAAAAAAAAACAAAAAACCCAGCACCTAACCCAATATTGAAATAAATATGTAAATATCAGAAATATAAAACTAAAAAAAAAAAAACAAGAAAACCCAGGCCCAAACCCGGTTGATCAAAGTGTAACTATGTATAAAAATATTTAAAAAATAAGAAATAGAAAATTTAAAAAAAACAAAAAACCAAGCACCTCACCGGGTTTCGAACCTACGACCCCTGAGTTGTAAGCTCAAAACACTACCAACTGCGCTAATCAGCTCACATTCAGTTACATCGAATAGAAGGTTAAAGGCTACTTGGACGCATGCGGTGGTGGGAGGAACCGCATTGTATGTTTACCCGCTCCTGGTGTCAGAACCATCCTGTTAAAATATGAACAAGACAATTTCGACTGCGCAAACTCCGGATAGTCTTGGAACAGTAATTGCATGAACCCGAATAAATTGTTCTTAATACTGCAATAACGATGCAATTCAACATTTGCATGAAGATAACATTTTTCAGTTAAACTTAGGGTTTCAAACTTGGACATCTTGCAATTTATACCTATATTTAATCATCAAAATTTTATAATTTCTGCTCTTATTTTTGAGTTTAATGTAATCTTATACAATAAACAACTTATCAGTAGTAATAACCCAAGGACATTGATAATTGTTCGAAAAAATTTGATGACAGATTTCGAAAGCTTGTTGCTTGGAAACAGACCGACGCCGTAGGCGGAGGTCTGTTGCCTACAAGCAACAAGCTTGAGAAAGTTGTCATAACATTTTTGAGCATTTATCAATGTCCGAGGGTTATTCGGATAGAAAATTTTTTGCTAATTATAGTATTACAATCAAATCGTGACATTTCGAAATATTAAATATTTGAAACTTCAAAATCGAAATAAATCAATATGTGTCCATAGCAACCAACGTGAAAATAGCCCATGGTCTGTTATCAGTGTAATGTTGACATGATTGGGTGGAATTGTTCATGTGATAAAAAATGAGGAAATTTGATTGGTTCTTGGAACTGTCAAAAAATTTTCAATATAATTTTTTGCCAACAGCTGGAAAAAAATTACAACGTGGCAACGATGTCAAACATCTGTCATCTTTTGTTATTGCAAACTTATCGTAAATGAACTATATTAGGGCTTCGCCCATATTGTTACATATTTAACCCTATAAGATATGAAAACGTTTCATCCACATTATACTCAAATTATTTAGAAATGAGACAAGTAACATTCCTATTGTAGCTGGAAAAATTCAATTCAGCATAATGCTAATGTAACTGTAGCACCCTTAGTTAATAATGAAAGAATGAAACCGATAGTAATACTGAAATAGATTTGGGATAAATAGAATATGGGAATGGAACACAAACAACAGAATTGATTAGCCTGTCAATTCTTCTCTCCTTAGTCTCCATTCTAAAATCTCTTTCTAGAACAAGCGTCACTATAATAGTATTTCGTTCTAGTAAATTTTTTTCCCTTTTTGGGGACCGCTCTAGAAAATATTTCCCACAAAAAATGTTGTTTTCTATTTGCTTAAACCTATCATGGTAATTTGATTCATTTTCTGGGGTTATACCAATAATTAAAAAACATTTCTAGTATTAAGGACTGATAAATCCGTAATCTAGGTACAATGCTAAGAAAATAGCATATTTAATTTCAAAAAAATGTAGTTTCTATATGCACCATAGAGATCTGATGAAACCTTGTCTGGGTATCCTAATAATCAAATCATTCAGTATCAACAGCTGTTGAAGTAAAAAATAATTCAAAATGGTAACGACTTTCGCGTCCGGCGGCAAGATTCAGCGTCACCTTCTATTTTCTATTATAATGGTAATTTACCAAACCTTTTCTACGTTGAGTTGTTTTGTCCGCAAATAAGACTCCATTGTCTATTCATTTTTGTTCATGCAAAAAAATCCATCTTACTTCGAGTTACTTTGTGACAAATTATTTACAAATAATGTTATTTTTACATCATTTATTTATCATTAGTTGACTGACGTCAGTCTTTGCTGCACCAACATGCCGAAGCAATTTCTCAGCTAAATCCACATACTGTTATAATATTCGTAACCTATTAAGCTCTTTCAAACATCTAGGAATCAAATTGTTAGATCGGAACAAAAGAGCCAAAACAGAACACACTATGAGTTTATACAGAGTTCGGCAAAAGTTCGGGAACGGACAAATATCGAAGAAAATATAATTTTTTTGGAAAATCTTTTGAAATATACAGGATGTTCCAATAAAGTGTAGCGTAACAAAGTTAGATTTTTCTTATTGAACAACCTATATTTTATTGTAAACATTTCGAAAAAAATTAACTCATGGATATAACAAATTCTAGCAAATTTTTTCTTACATCTAAATACTTGGACATTCGTTGAATGTATTCCACGATTGAGTACTAAATATCTCTTTACATGGTGTTCAGAATTTTCAGTTTCATTATTAGATCATTTAATATGCAATATCGGACTTACTTTGAATGGAACACCCTGTATTTTAATAATTCATCATATTTAAAAAAGGTCCTCGTTCGAATGGTATAAATGCATCCTATATCTAGATCTAGGTATTATTCTTTCCGTGCAATTTACAATTTTCTTAAATTTTATACTAAATCAATTTTAAAACATCTGCAATTCTCTCTAAATTTCAAACTAATGACATTGATTAAATTTATTTATTTAATTTATTTTTTAATCAATGCTAATGATCTTGGCAAAGTTGTTGTAAGAAACTAAATAGATCACGTTTTAAGCCTCCAGAAAATATAGGGTTTTGTTATCCTATACCGAGTGGTTGAAAAGATATAGCCACACTCACAGAAAAATCACTATCCACTTAAGACATTTTATGAAATAACAAAAAACAAAAAAGTTTCACACAATACGAGTGTTATGTTGAAGATTAGTTTAATTATTATTATTTAGAACATTCAAATACAACATGAATAAAAACGGAACTAACAACAAACAGCTAAAAGTAATACTTTTGATTTAGCATAAAATTTAAGAAAATTGTAAATTGCATGGAAAGTATAACGCTTAGGAATAGGACACCCTCATACCATTCGAAAGAAGACATTTTTTTGAATATGATGAATTATTAAAATACAGGGTGTTCCATTCAAAGTAAGTCCGATATTGCATATTAAATGATCTAATAATGAAACTGAAAATTCTGAACACCATGTAAAGATCTTAGTACTCAATCGTGGAATACATTCAACGAATGTCTAACTATTTATGTAAGAGAAAATTTGCTAGAATTTGTTATACCACTGAGTAATTCTGTATTTTTAGGTGTAGGGAGCCATTGTAAAGGAGTATTATATTTTTTAAGGGCAATCAGAAAATGCAATAAAATATAGTGTTCCATAAGAAAAAATATAACTTTGATACGCTACACTTTATTGGAACACCCTGTATATTTCAAAATATATTCAAATTATAGTTTAAGTTGTAGTAAAATTTGTGGTATGAAAAGATTTTCTAAAAAAATTATATTTTCTTCAATATTTGTCCGGTCCCGGACTTTTGCCGAACTCTGTATGTGTTCCATTTCCATTATAATCAGATGAATTGTCAAATCATTGTTAGAATTGACGATTTATTTAGGGAATACATAAATAAATCAGCATCTTTAGTTGGTGATGAATTATTCCAACTTGTTTTCTTGTTTATTGTAAAATATTTGAAATAATGTTTGTTAAAATTTTTACATCCATCTTAGTACAATTTCGATATGGAGTGTAGGCATACCTGTTTATTTCTAAATATGCTTCTCTCAAAGTAAACTTAGCAAGTTAAAAATAGAGTTATAACATGGAATCGACATTCTCTGTGTAGAATTTTAAATAGTCGATTAATTATTTCAGGTGGTAGAGTGTACTAAATTCGGATCGGTACAATTCGAAAACTGGCTATTAATATTTCGATATTTCAGCTGGAAATAAATTAATTATGCTTTTAGAATTTATAAATCCAATAATTAATTTATTTTTAAATCCCTTTTATATACCTACCTACAATTATGTAATAAATAAACATCAAACAATATTAAATAAGTGTATTTATAAAACAAGACAAATAAATCCCTTTCGATTCAAACGCGATTGGAATTATTTATTTATTTTTTTCCTAATTGATCGAATCCAGGACAGAATAAATATCTCGAATGCCCTAACACATAGAATACAATACAATACAAAAGCCTCGACTCGTCCACTTTTTGCGTGTAATTATAAAAGTACAGTCTGTCACAAAAGACCAAGCATCTCGCAGTTGTCATAGCGACGCGCTGCGATCATGGTACAGTTGCGGCATGATTTCGCGAAACAAACCCGTGGTGTGGTGGTGAGGCGGTGGGTGACAAGACAGGTACAGTCGGAGGGCATATCGATCGACTAATCAAGAATATTTCGCCCCTCTACTCATTTAGAATGCGTGAAAAAGCAAAGAGAAGAGGAAATAATTGATATTCTCAAATCCAACCGACGTCCGTCGCTTATTATGACCCCTAAACGTTGTACATATTAATAACATTATAATACCCACACTTCAGCAGTCCAATGCTCTATTTAAAAACATACTGAAAATCTCAAATATAAAACTTATAATTGTAATATTAAAAAGTACTCACATTGGTGTTTATCTGCTAACTGAATCAGCTGGCTAGGCAAGTCTCTTCGTCTGTAAAAACACATAACTTTGGCTTCCACATTCCCCGATGCCGTTTTATTTAATTCTTCTATACGCCTGATCTGGTACGGGGATGTCGAAGACGCCTCGAAGTAGACGTAATCTAAAATACAATAAATGCCCCTAATACTCGCAAACTAATGTATTTATTTAGTGGTAATTGTGACCTCAACATAATTATTGTTTGTAGTTTTAAGGTCGCAAATATTGTCTCTATACATGCCTCTACCTATATTATTGTTATATTAGATAATGAATTTACATAAAAGTAATTTAGTGTGGTTCATTGTTCCCGCATATTTTTACCTAGCATAAAAATAGATCTGCATTTGGAAAAAATTATAGTTACAGTTTTTGACGCCAATAATATAATCTACAATGCTTGAAAATATATACTCAAACTATTCTATAATCTAATTGCAACTATAACCTTCATTTTTAATAGCTTATCAATAAGCTAATTCTTTATCAAATATCACACCTAGCTGACCAAATGACACGAAGATCAAAGTTATCTTTCAAATATACAAATGAAGAACTTTGACATATGAAATATATTTTAAATACCCCAAATCAAGAGGACATAGACAAGCAGAGCATAATCATAGCGCAGATGAGAATTTCCTTGTGTGAAGCCGGTTTAATTAAAAACAAACAGGTACTAACCTCCAACTCGGTACATGTTTGCAGCCATTTTTACAACACTAACACTGTAATCCTTAGTTAAAAAACCCCATTAGAAGAACATATTCAAAAAATGTTGATATATTTCCAATGTTTATATCACTGCACGTAATACCACCACCAAGCTCTTGGACGCCATTTTCTCGTATCAAACATCAAAACTGTCTGTTCGCGTCCAAAAAGAATGAAGTTGTCTAACTAAATTGACGGCAGCGCCAAAAGAATCTGTAGCGGACAGTAGCTAAAGTTTTTAAAAAATTATTGTAAAAAAATTTATTTCTGTAAATAAATCTTTTCTTCAAACCTTAACAGAATGCCAGTATTGTTTAATCATTCCAGGTGAAATTAAAATTTATTTTCTTATGTATAAAAAATTATCCTCATTAATTTCTAAAGATTATCTTCGATGTGTGAAATAGAAAAAACCAAATGAGATTTTTTCTACCATTCATTAAAGATTCACTGCTTATTTTATTTGATCATTAAAAAAATTTTTATACATTAATTTTATTTATTTTTCCACCTATAAATTTATTATAAATGAATAAAATTCCTAGAGTCCAATTTTTTTTTAAATATACCTAAATAGGTATACCAAGTAGTGCTCTCTATAAGTACTTAGCTGAAGTATGCTTCAGTAGATCTTAGCACAAGTTTTATTTCTCATTCAATCCAACAGTAACAGCAGATAACGTACTTATACTTTTTATCAATAGATGGCACATCAACATTTTTTTTAATTGTTAATTAAACACGTACGTATTCTTAAAGCATTGACCATAAAAGAAATTGCATGGAGTGGATATTACATTTTTGGACTACCAATTAAATAAGCCCTTGTGCAATGGAACCAAAAAGTCATAATAATTCATAAGTTGTCCTTGAATGGTATTTTAGTCACGGTCGAAAATAATCTGTCAACTGTCACTAGTCAATTACAATTGTGTCAATACTGTCAGTTGTCAGTTTGATATGTCAAAAGTATCTGTGCACGGTCGTTTGGTAATGGTATAATGAATTAGAAAAACGACTGTTTTTAGTGAAAAGTTGTAGTTCTTATGATACATTGTGCTTTTATAAACGTCCAATGTTGTCAATAAAGTAATTGGAAGAACATTTTCTGTTGTAAGTACACTCATAATGCTTTTCGTAGAAATTAGCATCTCATTCACTAGTATCTGTATTCCAAGAATTGCGCCGTAAACTGTGTATAAATAATGAATTGCCGGTGATGATAAAGAACACTGGATTAAATACAGTGATGCTTCCTTTAATTTTTGTAGTAATATTATCTAGGAGTGGTCTTGTGTTTGCGGTTTGTTCTAATGAGGTGAGGCGGTAGATCTGTAGACCAGTCGATCGACATTTTTAGGATAAATTCGGTCATTATTGTTGAGTATCCGCCCGTTAAACTAAACTAATCAATGATGAAATCAATGAACATATTTCTTAAATATTTAATATTAAAAAAAATACTTTGAATAATAAGTTGTACTTGAGTAGTGCTTTTTTTTCAGGTTCGGTACACATTGATTTATTAATTTCATACTACCTAATTAATAACACTAATTATGTCGAACAAAAACATAATTTGAAAATTAATTTTGTTGTAAAATAATCATTCAAATACAAAAAAATATTTGTAAAAATAAAAATGGGAAAATATAATTTTTTTACTTACATTTTAATTGGTTTTCTTCATAGAACAATTAAATATAACAGTACCAAACAAACTTGAAGAGTTTAAGCATTCCAATTTTTTTAAAATTATTCACACTGTAACCACTGGCATTATCATTAGCACTTTCATCAATATTTACTGTTCATGTTTAGTTGATTATAATTTGCAAGACATAAGCATAACCTATTATATTCTTATTTTAAAACAATATTGATCAACAGAATATTATGAATAGCACAGCTAATAACCTAAAAATGCTACTATAGTATTATTATCTATAAATTCAGTTATGTTTCATACATCAAATAATTTTAATATGTGAACTGTTCTGACAATCAAAAGGAAATTAGTTTAATAAGATTACAATACAAAAAAAGACATATAATAAATATAATTAACATTAGACATTCAACCCAAATTTGTTAAGACCAAACTTATTTTATATTAAATGTAAAACACTGGCCTATTGGAAAGAGAGGGAAGTTACAACTCTTATCATTAAGCATTTTCTGTAGTTGAGTGTTTGGTTTATGTTAAAACTGACAAGTTTATTTAATGTTTATATTTCCCAGCAAACCAGACAGTGTGTATCAATGGTGTATTTTTGTAATTCATAAAGGGTCTCTGTAACACCAATATTTCATCGAAACCTTAAAGGTATGCTTTGTTTAAATTATATCCAATCAATTTCCAAAGTAACAAGATCTTTTATTTCCATTCCAGGCTATATTTTTTGAATTGTTTTGTCACAAATATTTTTCAGTTTCTCTTTCATTTGTTCCCTGCTCTAGACTACCTATACCATTACCTACCTACTTATACAATTCTATACTAATATTTTCAATTTACATAATCTAGAATTAAAGGAATGTAGAGAATAAGATTATCAGTGTGTACCAATGACAGAATAATAAGTAAACATTATAGAGTTCTCATTCTATTGATTACTACTCCTAGGAATGTGAATGTGGTGAATCATTCCATTTTTAGTACCTAGAATTTTCATAGCACATATTTAAAGGATGTAAAAGTACATATTTAAATATCTTGTAGAACATATAATGCTTTGGTTGTTGAAGTTTATCCATAATGGATTGCAGAAGCTAATCAAATGTCTCAATATTTACTGTAATTAAGAAATTATACGTGTTTTCTCATCACTCACCTAAATTGTTGAAATAATTTGTGTAGTGATAAGAAAATGTATTTTTTTTTTCAAAAATATTCCTGTCACAATGTGTAGAAATTAATGTCATTTACAGGCAATTTGGAAGTTTTTATGGAGGTCGTTACAAAAATTCTCCGCTAGTAAATAATGAGATATTAGCGAATCAATAGTTATTTGTTTAACTAGGCAGCAAAGTAGTAGATTGAATGCCGAGGCTGAATTCATAGCCGAGCGTAGCGAGGCTAGAAATTCAGCTAAGGCAGTCAATCTACTTTGCTGCCGAGTTGAACATATAATTTTTTCTCCAATTGTTCATAATGATATAGGAGGATATTGTATTTGCAAATATCTGAGGAAAGAAAAGGTGGCCTATTCGTTCAAAATTGTAGTAATTTTACCATCAATGTTAATAACAACTAAACATATTATGTTTTTAAATTCTTGTTAAAAGTGTTATGTAATAATTGCTAATAAATGTTTACGTCAAATGTTTTATTCCAATTGAGTATAATCACTTTGCTGCCTAGGCAGAAATGTACCCACTTTATTGCCTAGGCAGGAAAAGTAATACTTTGCTGATTGATATGTGTCAACAAAATTAATATTTGCTGCCAATCGGAGAAAAACGTATTTATTTGATTTTTTCCATCTGTAAAAAAATAAATGTGTTCTGAGATAACAAAATTGATTGAATTTTCGGTGGTCCAGATCAAGTTTGGAATGAAATGGCACTTGTGAACCAATCAATACTTCTAGGAGATATTACCACTCTATTTTAGCCGTAATGGAAACCACAAAATTAATTGCTAATAGTGAACTACATTATCTGTTGTAAACATCTATTAGTTCTCTAAAAGGTTTTGCAATTGTGATATTCCTGGTACAGGAGAACGGAAAACGAAGTTTGAATGGGACTTTATTGACTCTGGAGGGTTCTCAAAATGTTTTTTTATCAAAAATATAGTAAAACACTCTTAATATTATATATACGAGGAGTCTTAAAAAGAGTAAAGTACCAGAAAAGCTGCTCAGCATTAAAAAACATTTAAAGTAATAAGTGAAGTTTTATATTTTTTATTGGAATCTACGGAAAAAAACGATAAGTAGGGAACATCCTGTATACAACGGTATTTTTAGTTACAAAAACTTTTTATCAACAAAACCTTTTCTTTCCTGTAAATTTTAATATTAATCAGTTTTCAAATCTGTGGAGAACCCACTAATTAACGCTTATCTATGATTTCCAATGTAGATACCGGGCTATATTTTCATTTTTTTTATTTAGTTTGTTTTTAAAAGGTTTTGAACTATAAATTTTCTTGGGTGTTGCCAGGTGCAGGAAATTTAGTAGTAAAAGGGAAAAATGTTCTTAATTACCTCGAAAACAGGGAATTTTAACATCAAAAAAATTTAAAGAAATAAAATTGTTTGCAAAATAATTTTTTTTTGAACAACATGGTATAGTGAATTAGTCAGCTTATTACGTAGGCAGTGGTTTCCGGACTTTGATAATATTATAAGTTGTGATACGATAAACCTTATAAAATAGTTTTAAAAAAACTCGAAATTCTAATCAAAATGAAAACCTTAAAGATAAGTTTTCAATTTGAATTTGGTTTCCTTAAACTATTAGCCAGAAAATCGCATTTTGTAGATTGACGTCATACATACTTTTTGCGTTTGAATTAAAAACCAATTTATCTTTTGTGTCATCTTTCCTAATCTATCTATAATTTACGATTCAAATGTTTTGAGACTTATCATTGCATGAAGATAATTATTAGTACTTTTCCAGAAACATGTTTGGAGTTAATAGAGGAGTTCAGTCTAAGGTAAAAAAAAATGGGGCCAACAAAGTGTTTTTTTTGACAAGAATGACAGGTCTACCATTCGAAACATAAGATTTTTGCATGTTTTTTTATCATTGCGAACATCTATATTGCTTTATTAAAATAATGAATACACCCCCGAAGCGTATATCTTGAAATTCAAATTGGCTTTTTAGCTGAATACTCAACATATCGGTGGCCAATAATTCTAGGAACTTTTGGCAAGTGGCCATTTCATTTCTGTTATTCTGTCACTAGTTATGTCAAATGTCAGTTATATTTATTTTTGTTGATATTCGTTTAATTGTGTATGTCCATTTTCGATTAGATTTTTGTAGCATTTCCAGTTAGTTGTATCTCTATTCTTCTAATTACTTTTTCTACTGACATCTGACATAACTAGTGACAGATAACAGAAATGAAATAGTGACATGTCAAGAGTTCCTAGAATTATTGGCCACCGATATGTTGAGTATTCAGCTAAAAAGTCATTTTAAATATCAAGATATACGCTTCGGGGGTGTATTCATTATTTTAATAATATAGATGTTTTTTTTTTTTCAGTTAGATGGCTTTGGCAAAAACCAATTAGCCAGATCAATTTTCAGTTATTTATGTGTTAAAATTTATTGTTACACAGTTTTAACAGCATTGACATCGTTTAATGTAGATGTTCGCAATGATAAAAAACGTGCAAAAATCTTATGTTTTGAATGGTAGACCTTAACTGTCATTCTTACACTTTTTGTTGGCCATACTGACCTTAGACTGAACTCCTGTACACTCCTGTATTCAACCGTCCATTTTTGATCGGCACCACCGATCTGAAGAAGGTTGAAACATGGTGGAACGTAGGACATACTGTATCATAATTATTTAGAATCACCTCAATGTGCCTCTGTTTTTATGCATGCTTAGACATGTTTATTATGTTGATAAAACACAGTGTCTAAATTTATCTCATGAAAAGCAAATCTTATTTGCAATTGCTACGAGGTATGCGGGATCAGTTTGTTCCAAAATTGGAAGTATACGTGCAAAATACATAGAAAATGCATATTTTCATTTGTTTGTTCATTTACGATTACAGATTTCCTGTTTTCTTTAACAATAATCGTAATAAACATCCAGGGTATTGTAAGAATAATAAATTTAATAAGCGGTAAGGCCAGTTATACACGTTACGGTAAACCGGACCGTTGATGTTAACTACTTTTTGTAAAACTGCACGGATAGAATTAAATAAAAAAAAGGCTCGAAATTTCGAAAAAACAACATTTCAATCATCAAAGAACACGCTTGCTGGTAGGTCAAGATTTATGGCTTTTTAATCCTCAAAGCGACCTTGCCGCATACTATTATTTTAACGTGAAACGGTGCAAATTCATTTCACTAACAACATAAATAATTCGAAATCCAAATTATTTAAAAATCAAAATGTTTACGTCACTCAACCTCCAAAGTTCAAAGTCATTATTAATGACGTGACGATTTCCAAATTTAGTTCTACCTTGTTTTCTATTCTTGATTTTTGATTATTTAACGCTTTATAATGGATCTTATTTATTACTATCCATTACTTTGTTTGAATATAAAACTTGCAACAAATCCTAAATTTGGATAAATATTTAGACAGAAATTAAATCAAGTCGGGTTGAGGAGTGGACCTCACGCAGAGTGCTTAACTTGAAAAAAATTTTTTTTTCAAACTTTAATTGAACATAAATAAAAATATATTGTTCGTTCATCAAAAGTTATAGACAAAGTATAATTTATAATATATAGGATACAGCATATTAACCATTCAGAAAGCTAACGTTCTTTGAAGATGACACTTGAATAGAGGAGTTCAGTCTAATATCAGTATGGCCAACAAAAAGTGGTTTTTTATGACAAGAATGACAGTTAAGGTCTACCATTCAAAACATGAGATTTTTGCATGTTTTTTATCATTGCGAACATCTATATTGCTTTATTGAAATAATGAATACACCCCCGAAGCGTAAATCTTGATATTTAAAATGACTTTAGCTGAATACTCAACATATCGGTGGCCAATAATTCTAGGAACTCTTGACATGTCACCATTTCATGTTATCTGTCACTAGTTATGTAGGATGTCAGTGGAAAAAGTAATAAGAAGAATAGAGAGATACAACTAACTAGAAATGCTACAAAAATCTAATCGAAAATGGACATACACAATTAAACGAATATCAACGAAAATAAATATAACTGACATTTGACATAACTAGTGACAGAATAACAGAAATGAAATGGTGACTTGCCAAAAGTTCCTAGAATTATTGGCCACCGATATGTTGAGCATTCAGCTAAAAATTGAATTCAAATTTCAAGATATACGCTTCGGGGGTGTATTCATTATTTTAATAAAGCAATATAGATGTTCGCAATGATAAAAAACATGCAAAAATCCTATGTTTTGATTGGTAGACCTTAACTGTCATTATTGCCAGAAAAAACCACATTTTGTTGGCCACACTTACCTTACACTGAACTCCTCTATTAAAAATACTTTTTCTAAAAACTAATTAAAGATTTAACTTTGTTTCGCCCAGGGACATTCTGTATATTATTCAAATATTATTGAATTTTTTTTGTACTAATACAATCGTTAACTTAATTTGCGTCATACACGAGAAACATCTGTAATCCAAAGCAGATCTTTGTGCTTTTGTAACCTTATGTGTAAATAAAATAAATTTTCTATTTTACGAGAGATTATTTTCCACCTTTCTCCTAGAAAAAATCAAGTAACTGAAAATACTGAGTGTGCAACTTCAATATTGACAATTTTTTTATGTTAAATTTATTATTTTTGTTATGGGATAAGATAAAGTGCTATGAATTTAGGTACACATTTATTTGTTTCCTATAATTTTTCATCCTACTATTTTAAAATACTAACAATATTTATTTTCAGGAGATAAAGTAATTTCAGAAGATCACCCTGAACACTCCAACAGACTGGAGGGGCACAAGGTGCCTTGTTTATCATCTCCAGGACAACAAAGCACTAGGCTAGCTCCGTCCGACTCTAGTCCAGATATGGACGATGGAGGAAAACGACAAGCCACCAGGTTAGGTAACAATTGTGAACCATGGTTTGTATGTTTGTATTTTGGGGCGACATTCACTGAGACCTAAAAGATCTATTGTGTCCCCTTACTTTTAGGATATCTGCAGGCTTCAACTTGAGTAAATGTTCCTCTTCTATCCAGTAATCTCCCAGGTGCTGTGCTCTAGGATTCTGAAGTGCTGTGCAGTTGGAAAGTATGTGGATGGAGGTTTCTTCTTCCATGCCACAAAATCTGCATTCTTCTTCATCTACTATAAGCTTTTTCAAGTGCCCATTCAGGCGAAAATGTCCCGTTAGGATCCCTGTTAACTTAGCGCAGTTTTACTTTGACTTATGCATTCATTTGATCTCAACAGGTTGTAGTCGCCCAGAAGAGTCTTTGATTGTATAAGCCCTACTAGATCTTTCCAATGGTCAGATCTCTTTTTCTCGGCTTTCCTATTTCTTCCAATATTACATTGGGGCTGATTCCGCAAAAGGGTTCAGGCCCCCAGTATAATATATAAGTAATATTGAACTCTGTTCAGCACTAGCTGGCCTTATTCGACTTTATATTCAGTCCAAATTCCATAAAAACTTTATCAAAACATATATTTTAATTACAATCACTTAAGCATGTTGAATACAAATTATTTCAATGTTTCTATCCTTGTAATTAAGTGACTTTTATTTGTAGGGTATTCAAGAAGAGTTCCCCAAACGGTAAGATCACCGTCTACTTAGGTAAACGTGATTTCGTGGATCACATATCCCATGTAGATCCCATAGATGGTGTAGTATTAGTAGATCCAGATTACATCAAAGATAGAAGAGTATTTGGGCATGTACTTGCCGCTTTTAGGTATGTAAATATTTTTGTATTTAAAATAAGTGTGTCGCCGTAAGTCTATAGTAGCATTCTAATCACGTATCTACATTCTCGTCACAAGTACATGTCTAAAAGGACATTTGAAATTTATTTTTTTAAATGGAATTACCATCCGGTATTAATCGTGACT
>CAJUYG010000024.1:425526-468960 GCA_910591675.1 Galerucella calmariensis | reverse complement strand
GAAGTTTTCACTTCATCTGAATTGGTCTAAAAAAGTTTCCATTCCATGTGAACTCGTCTAAATAAGTTTCCACTTCATCACAACTCGTTTAAAGAAGTTTTCACTTCGAAAATGTGTGGTACATTTCTGTTTTATTAGTTTGTACTGTTTACACAATTCCTTTATATCTTGAATTGTGGCCACAAACACTATTAATTAATTTAAACACGTCGACATGACAAATAAGGAGGACGGAAATACGCGTGTCGAGAGATAACGCATTGTTTTCAATACAATTAATTTGTCTGTGTATTAATGTACGTTGGTTATGGCACATTCTTGTAAACATGAGTTTATTATTAAACCATCATTTACTATTTTGTACTGTTGTAAATTATCCCAAGGCTGTTCTGAAAATAAATTTAACCAGACTTTTTTCTAAAAATATGGAGTTTATAGTTTTCATTCATTATTCAATAACAGTTTGATCAATTAGTGACTTTTTGAAATCTCATCACAGTAAATTTTGAACAAACTGTTATATAAATAAAAAATCCGATGGTCTCGAACCTTACCGGACTTCTATTTATCTCTAAAACCAAATATTTTAAATTTCAGATATGGTAGAGAAGACCTCGATGTCTTGGGCTTAACATTTCGTAAAGATCTGTACTTAGCCGCCGAACAAATATACCCACAAGAAAATGCTATTCAAAATAAACGACCTCTTACAAGACTACAGGAACGATTAATAAAAAAATTGGGATCAAATGCTTACCCTTTTTATTTTGAACTACCTCCTCATTGTCCCGCCTCTGTTACACTTCAACCAGCTCCTGGAGACACCGGTAAACCTTGCGGCATCGATTATGAACTAAAGGCATTCGTAGGTGAAAGTCAAGATGACAAACCACACAAGAGGAACTCCGTTAGGCTTGCTATACGTAAAATAATGTATGCGCCCAATAAACAAGGTAATTAATAAGGCTGGAATAGGGTGTTTAACTAAAAATTGAGTGTTGTTTTATTTTTATACATTCTGACGTCACTAGTATAAATTGAAGCTAGGCACAAATTTTGACATGGAACAAAATAATTATAAGATAGTGTAGTCGCTAAAATTGTAGAAGAGAAAAAGAAGAAGATTCTGATGCTATAACACGACACACAAATAAAAATTGGAAATAATGCATTAAATTTAACAAATATCTTGAAGAAAAAAGGCAAGATATAACTATTTTTTTGTCCTGATCAACCCAGAAGATAAAACACCAAACTAAGACTATGAACAACTTCACATCTACACTAGTGACGTATCTGCAATAAAAGTTGCATAGATACACCCTATTTTTCTTTTTCTTTAATAAACATTGTTTTATTTTTAGGAGAACAACCGTCCGTAGAAGTGAGCAAAGAATTTATGATGAGCCCAAATAAATTATATTTAGAAGCATCCCTCGATAAAAAATTATACCACCATGGTGAAAATATAGCTGTCAACGTACACATAGCCAATAATTCGAATCGCACAGTTAAAAAGATAAAAGTTTCCGTCAGACAATTTGCGGACATTTGTCTATTTTCAACAGCTCAATATAAATGCACAGTTGCAGAAACCGATAGTGAAGAAGGTTGTCCTATTGGTAAGTAATACTGATTACGTTTGAAATAAATAAATCCTTCTTTCTCTATTTTCAGGTCCTGGTTTCACTCTTAGCAAAGTTTTCACTCTTACGCCTTTACTGGCCAATAATAAGGACAAATGGGGCTTAGCCCTGGATGGTCAATTAAAACACGAAGACACTAATCTTGCGTCTAGTACACTTGTAGCTGATACGTCACAACGAGAAAACTTGGGAATCATTGTCCAATACAAAGTTAAGGTGAAATTGTGCCTTGGTGCATTGGGAGGGGACCTTGTAGCTGAACTACCTTTTATTTTAATGCATCCGAAACCTGAAGAAGAAATATTACCACCAGCTACACCTTCTAGACGTGCCAGTGAAGATGTTAGAAATGACGTACCAGTTGATGCTAATTTAATTCAGCTAGACGCCGATGATAATCATGACGATGATATAATATTTGAGGATTTTGCAAGACTACGATTAAAAGGAGGAGAGACAGAGGCATGAAGAAAGGTACAGGCAAAGTCCCGTCCATTTGTTCCCATACGTACCGACGTGTATATCACCTGCGAATAGGTATTGAGAATCTACGAATGTATTTCCGAATTGATTTTTTAGAGAATGCTATTTTTGAAACAATTATTTAGAAACATATTGGTGGATTCCTGGTACTGGTACCTACGTAACCAGTGTGTGTGTGTGTGTGCCCTAGTCAGCGGCTGTGTATTGTGACACATCCAGATTGCACTTCTTGTATGATTAACTTGTTCCCTTCTTTAATTTTTATCTATGTCCTAATATATCAGTAATTATTTATTAAATTTTAACAATAAATTTTAACATTTCTTCAATGGTTTTTTTATTCAACAAAATAAGACCAGTCATTTGTCGCTTGTTTTACCCAATCATTTTTGAGAATTTACATTTTAAAATGCCTTGCCATGACACTGTGCGACACCGACTGACCTATTGAAATTGAACTATTTACACCAGGGTCTGACCATAGATAAAACATGGTCCGACCAGTTGAAGTAGTATATAGTTCTGTGTTACTGTTCCATATCACATACAGCGCTATCTAGAGGACGTACTTCAAATTACTGTGCTTACGGTGATATATTGGGAAAAGTAGAATTCGATAGATGGCGCTCTGAAATGACAATGTCATCTTAGCAACGAGTAAAACAAATCAGTTGCCGTATAAGCCCTTTGATATTTTGCTGTTTTAGTTATTTTCAGGTGTGTTTTGTAAAACTTTTGCTGTGTAACACAAAATATGCATGAGCTGGATAAAAACCAATAGTCACCTACCATGCTGAAACGTTTTTCGTTCTAATCATTTCTATGGTCCTGCCCTCATTGTTACATCTATGTAAAAGAAGAATTAGTTTTTGAAAAGTAGAAAATCATAGACAATATCACAAAAAAGTAGGATCACTCCCATACTTTGCGAAACGATAGTTTCTCTGACGGCGATCTTTTTTCATTTTGCTTACGTGTGTCGTTTAGTCGGTTCCTGTTCTCATTCTATTTTCCTATTAATTGTTTTTTTATGCTAGTAACTTATATGACGAGACAAAATTACAAAACATATTTTCAACTTAAAAAATCATTAGTTTATGAAATAAAAGCAAAATAGAAAGGATTTCTGGAAAATTTAAAGTTCTATCACGTTCAGAATCACAGATTACCTACTTCATAGACAAAATAAAATATTATATTTCTCTATTTATACTTATTACTGTGCTGCAGTTCTAGGCTTCTCCACTGTGGTGCTGTAGTCTAGCATTGTTTGGTCAATAAATTTGAATGTAGATCTATGATGAAGATGATGCTTTGACATGTGTTTGACATATCTATGGACATATTTAAATTGATAATTGATCGTAGGTTATGTCTGTTCCGATTTCCGATTAGTATGTTTTTTGAACTAATAAACATGGTATAACAAATGCAATATTGTAAAAATGTGTAGATTAGAATAGAGAATTGTGCTCCAATATTGAGTATATATAAATAGTGACATTTGTTAAATATTTGAAATCTTCAAAATGGAAACACAGTACTTAACCAAGGAACACCTAATCGGATTTGATAATTATAAGGTTGGTTAATCATAAGTTATAATTAAATCTGTTAAAACATATATAACATTTCGATTATTACAATGATTTTTATTGCGCTGTTTTTTACGATATAATTATGAGGCTTATTTTGAATATTAAAAATAACTTCCTGTTTGAATAGTAATAATATGCTCACTGAAAACGTATATTCTTCCAAACTATGCAGCTCAAATAAAATAATTATAAACCGGTTAATAATAATTGGTTGTAAAATATTCTATCAAATGAAATATTATAATAAACAATCAAAACACAATCAAGCATTAAAATAAAAATATTAATTGTCTTCTTTCATTAACATAATATGATAAGAAAATAGGTACTTACAGGTAATTGAAATTAGAAACACTGAAAAAATCTGATTAATTTTATTACCTATTGAAATTTCATCTCTTGAGTTTCTAAATATGAAGAATTTAATTTAAAAAATGTTCTTTCGAGTTATCAAATGTTCATTAAAGAAATAGGTTACAGTTTATTGAAAAAGTAATAATAATATAGGTCAACTCAAAAGTTAAATTTAATAGTAGTATAATATAATTTAAATAAAATATAGGTTGCAGAATCCAAATGACATGGGTATTTAATTATATCATCAATGACCCTCTTTCTTGAAGATATTACCAATAACACAATTCAAAAGAAACTTTGAATTGTGCCTACTACAGTGTAAACAAATACCTTGATGATAACAATATCTTATGAACATTGATACTTATTACATTTGTATTACACAGATAAATAGTTGTATGTTCTTTTCAATTCTACCCTTTTATTCCTCTACGCATTTTAAAATCACAACAATTAACAATAACATTTTGAATAAAAACATTTATACAGAGAAACATGTCCTCAGCTAACAAAGACAAAAGTAGCAATAATATTTTCCAGAATCAAGTACAATTTTAATAGAAAAATTATTCTGTGAGAAGTACAAGTTTTTTGTTTTTTCTTTTCACTTTAAAATGGATATAAATCCATTCAGAAAATGATTACAGAAGCATATTAATTTTAATTCAATAAATATTAACAGCAATCATAGTTTTATGTTTTGAAAAGATAAAAAGGCCAAAGATCTAGCTGGTTGACTGATAAGAATTATTTTTATAAAACATTCTCCATAAATTGTTACAATTTTAATACCTTCTTCATTGTTGTAACAAATAATAAAACAAACTTTGCATATAGTTGTTTTAGTTTATCCATATATCTGTAACCATTTTTGTTTTAATTTCGGATTTGTTTGGTAGATGTAATGACCTTATTTATTAACAATATTCAATACACTATTCCGTGGTAATACTAAGCACGACCTTGAACACTCATTTTTCACATTTCTATGTAAAATATTATAAAAAACTGATGCTCAAGGCTATGCTCAGAACTCCTTCAATTGAAAGGGATATGGACTCTATAGAAAACAACTTAATATCACCATTTTGTTAAGATTTAGTTGGATAAAAGCTTAGAATACCAATGCTAATTACTAAATTCATATTTGATAATATATTAATTCTATTATAAGTACTCAAAATAGATATTATGGTGTGATATAAATATTGTGTATACTTGTGCAGTTACTTCTCAATATTTAAACAATTAACTTTTCATAATAAGAATTGTTTATGTCTATAGCTCAAGTATGATTGTAAAAATTTATCACTTCTAATGTTACAACAACAAAGTTTCTGTTCAATGAAAAATTAAAACATTATCACTTGAACACCTGTATTTGTGATTATCGTTTTTGTAGCTTGCAAATTTGATATTTTGTACTTGAAGTTGTTCACCTCATATTGCAAATAAAAGTATGTTATGATCAAATACTGTTTCACATTATTCAATTGCAATAATATGTCCTCACAAATAATATAAATGCTTAAATATTTTCAAATTCAGCATTTTGATTTTCTTTCAACTCATATTTTTTTATAGAACTATTCATGTTATTGTTAAACATTATTAACAATCAATATTTTTGTTTCAGTACAACTGTATAGACACTGGTATATTGAGTTTATATGTTATGCACCCTTTCTGGAATTGGGTAGTTCAGGTAAGCTGGCAGTTAAAAAAAATTCAACTGTATAATACTTGGGTGAGATTTGTATTTAAGAATTGAGATACCATTCAATTCCTTATCTGCTGGTTGTAGCAAAAGTTGTAAATTTTATCACTTATCAGTGGCAAGTAATAAATTGGTAATATTTAATGGAAATAAAAGTGGATGCATGCAAGTAAAAACTAAAAAAATTTAATTGAAACTATAAAAGATGGCAAACTTTCAATTGGTACTGGTCCTGATCTTAAGACCTTGTCGTGCAGCCACAATTTGTGTTGTGAACATGAGTTACATGTTGATAATTTAGGTCTCCTACTATTTTTGAAAAAAGTGTACTGTATTGTTATCTATTTAATCATTAATCTGTTGTTTATTTTTTTAGTTTTGTCCCAGATCCATAGCTCCCAATTTGCTCACATTTACTGGATTTCTATTCACTGTCATAACATACATATATTTCGCCATAGTAGATTATAACTTCTATGCGTCGGATCCAGATCATCCAGAAGTAGAATCACTTTCGAGATGGTCTTTTATGTTAGCAGGAATATTATTATTCATTGCTTACACTTTAGGTAAATATCTTTTAAGTTGACAAAATATATAAATGAAAATTAATTTTTTATAGACGGCATAGATGGTAAACAAGCTAGAAAAACGGGAACGAGTGGCCCGTTGGGTGAATTGTTCGATCATGGATTGGATTCTTACACGGCCGCTCTAATTCCTGGAGCTATGTATTCCATTTTCAGCCGTGGCTCCAGATATAGTATCATTCCTTTTAGAATGTTTTTCACCATGTGGAATGTTATGATGAATTTTTATATGACTCATTTTGAAAAATACAATACCGGCGTGATGTTCTTACCTTGGGGATATGATTTCTCTATGTGGGGAACAATAATAACATTCTTAATAGCGGGGGTGAGTGATTTTAACTATACTAGATCACAATAATTACATATTATTCTACAAAATGTCAATTTTGTTTTCAATCAACTTATAATTTCAGATATTTGGGGCAGAATTTTGGCAGTTTCAAATAGGTTCCTGGACAGCCGGAAATATGTTGGAGATGCTTCTCTATATTTCCTCTCTCATATCAAATGTACCTGTAATATCTTACAACATTTTTCTTTCTTACAAAAATAAAACTGGAAAAATGCGGTCATTTTTCGATGCAATTCGACCACTTTTACCAGTAGGAGCATTGTTCCTGATAACACTAATGTGGATGCTGTATTCTCCCAGCAATATTGTCGAAAAAGATCCCAGAGCGTTGTTCTTCCTTTTGGGAACAGTTTTTTCAAATATATCGGTAAGTAATATAGGCGTCAATAATATAACTCAGTATTAGTTGTTTTTTTTGCTTTAGTGTCGATTGATAGTGGCTCAAATGAGCAACACGACCTGCGATGCTTTCAATTTACTTCTGATTCCCACTTCTGTTGTGGCGGCAGTATCAATGTTAACTCAGTGGTCGCATTTGGAACTAATATTGTTATATTTCTTGTGTGTATTTACATCTGTAGCTCATATACATTATGGAACGTGTGTGGTAAGTGAATAAAAAGTTTAAACTGTTTAAATGTGTGTAATAATATTTGCTTTTAGGTAAGACAAATGTGTAGACACTTCAAGGTCAACTGCTTCACTATAAAAAAACAGTCTGATTGACTATTGGTTGACAACGCATGATTGGAATCAAGTGTTGTCTCTCGGATGTACAACATTAGGTGTTTTTTTTTTAATAAGACATTATTTGAGTAAATTTGAGTGTATCGAATGAGTGCCTAGTCTTTGTTCTTGGTCATAGTAAACAATTATAGGTCTGTTTCAACCACAAGCTGAAACTATCAGAACAAGCCCTATATTGTATTGTAACTTAAATATTTGTAATAAATTGGCCAGTTAAAACCAATAATTGAAGTTATTTCTTTAAAATGTGTAAATATGATTGTAGAAATAAATGCTTTGTAAGCAACTATCCATATTTGTTCATTTATTGTGTAATAATAAAAAACAGGTTTTTCTAGACATTTGTGCTTATGTAAAGAAAGGGGGGAAAATTGCATCAAATTATTGGTGTAGTGGAAGTCAGAAGAGGTAAAGCAGCAAGGAATGTCTGCAGCTGGTCCCAGATAAACAGCATTACTAGTGAAAAGCCTTTTAATTTTGCTGTTCTCTATTAAAACTATAATATACAGTATATATTTGATATTGTTGAAGATCTGTGTGTAATATGACATTTCTATAGTTTTCACTATTACATTCTCTAATTTCTTTATCAAAATTGTGAACTAACATGTAAATGTGAAATTGAAATATCGATAGTTGCTTCAGATATGTTCTTCAGTTCATGTTTTATTGATTATTAAATTTGTATAAAAATTGAAGTTTTAACAACTCAAAGGACAATACTGTTACATAAAATGGAAGCAGCCCTTAATCTTTTTTTAGTTGTGTATTTTCTGTTGCTCTTGAATAAATAATTTAAATATGCCTTTTATTTATTTTTATTTGTAAAAACAACAATACCAGTTCAATATTCGGGGCAAATTAGAGTTAGGCATCAATGTTGTATGTTATATTTCCAAATTATACTTAGACTCCTACTAGAATCACCACCGATCAAAATAAAAAAATATTGGAATAAAATGTGTGCAATGAAGTATTATTTATTAAGTGATAAATTGTCAAAAATATTGACAAGTAGAATACTAAAATTTTCAATTCACTGTTAATAGTGTGCAGGGAAGGGAATTGGTATTTAAAATTCAGACAAAATTTTTAAACATCCCTAATTGAATTCTCATAATGGTATTCAACCATTTATTTCATCATCACCTCTATAGTTACTTATAACAATTTGAATGCAGAGGTATTTCAGATAACACAAAGTAGAATATATATTTTATTAAATAAAAATAATAACAATTATTAACAATCCATCAGTACATAAATTTGATTCCATCTAAACAAAGTTTTAAAGTTTTTATTTCATATATTTTTAGATGGGTGGAAATCAAATTGATTGATTGAACTAAGAATGATACATTATTCAGTAAAATGCATTTGTGTTTTCGATTTTTTAAATAAATCTCGTTTATTACTGCTGCTGTTGAAACTTGGCGAAGAAGTCACGCTTTATACTATCACGTTCTGATATAGGTGGCATTACCGGTCTTATACCATTTTTTCTTCGTTCTTTTTGAACTGAATACTGAAATTGTAATATATTCAAATATAACATAAATGTATTTCAAGACCTAAATTAAATTAGGAACGGAGACTATTCTTTATCTCTTCTGTAATAAATGATTTGCTAAAATATGTTGATACAATAAGGCACTGCAGGACAGAGCCAGTAGTAACAATTTTCCAAGACAGAAGTGCTGGGGAATTTAATGTAAAGAGAGTTTTAGAATATAATTTTATTTGGTTGATCTTCAATCAGGTAAGTAAGTACTTACCCAAAAGGATTTGCAAAGTTTATAATTTTCCATTTGTAACTGACATGCTTCTTTATCAAAGCTATTGTCGTGAAAACATTTATATGTTAATTCTTGTTCTTTTAAACATGGATTATTCTCTTCAGCTTCTGTATTTTTCATTATGTAAAAAAAATACACAAAATGTAACCTACAAACTGTATTTCTTCTTTTTTGTGATATATGATATATCCCAAACGACAATTTGGACAACTATTCTACCACAGATGCTAACCTACATGGAAGGGAAGTAGGAAGAGATAACTAACCTATAAATGCTTTATTTGTTTATTTGCTTTTTAGATAATTCTTGATACTTTTTTAAAATAAAATGTCTACAGATGCTTGGGAAGAAATTCAAGCTATAAAAAGTAAACGAAATAGCTTACGAGAAAGATTAGAAAAACGTAAAAAAGCTCGCCAAGAATTACTCGGCACAAGTTTGGGTAATTAATAAATCATTTATTGCATTACCATTTTTAATTACAGACATATTCTTGTTTTTAATAGAGTAAATGTTAGTAAGCAAAATGCTTCATTGTAGGGTCCGCTTCTGCATTGGGAATTGTTGATACAACTTCCACAACAGTATTGATAAAATCGGAACAAAAACCAGATGAAAAGGATGATTTACTTAAATGTAATCCTGAAATAGAAAGGGAATTGTTAATACAGTTGAGTGAAGCTACTCTTCAGTTGCCAATTTCTTCTTCAGAATTACTGACCGACTCTAAACTGAATTGTTTCGACAGGTAAATGTTTGTTGTACTTGAACTTTTTGTAGCCAAGATATGTTTAATGATAATTTACAGACTCTTTTATGCTTGAAATTATGTGAATCTTATAATGTGAAATAATTTTAGAGATAACACACATCGTAAAATATGCAATTTGTTAGAGAAATTTGCTATACAAAAACTAATTACATTGAAACCAACTTCAAAAGATGGTATCGATGTATTAGAAGTTACTCACATAGAGGTTTCAAAAGTAAATGCTATTATTATTGATGGATCTGAAGTTAAATGTGATACAAATAAAGAAGAGTTGAAAAGAAAACGGGAAGAATCACCTGAGAAGAATTCAGAAGTGGAAGAAGAAAAACGAAAGAAAGAAAAAAAGGAACCAAAAGCTGATATTTTGGTAATTATTTCATCAATAGGTATAATCTAATTCTTGTCAGAATAAATAGAATCCAATTTGTGCAAATAATCTCAATTTTTAAAATTTTCTGCAGTAAGTATTAGAATAGACTACCTAATACAACAGATAATTTCAGTCATTGTTGTCAATGCCGTCAACAAAGGAGAAAGAAAGCAAAAAGTTGGGAGAAGAAATTTTAGATTTACTAAGTAAACCAACCGCTAAAGAACGATCTTTAACTGAACGATTCAAGTCTCAAGGAGGTAAACAACTTATGGAGTTTTGTCCTCATGGCACAAGAGTAGATTGTGAGAGGAATGGTAAGTCTACTGTAGCAGATGCATTGAGAAATTGATAAATAATTTGCAGTTAATATTTTAGGTATTGTCGAGTGTAAGAAATTGCACTTCAAAAAAATTCTACAAAAACATACAGACGAGTCATTGGGAGATTGCTCGTTTCTCAACACTTGTTTTCACATGGACACCTGTAAATATGTACATTATGAAGTGGATCGAGCTGGAAATTCAGATGATTCACCAAATATTTTAAGTGGACCAGTAGTTAGAGTGGAAAGTACAACTCTTTATCCACCTCAGTGGGTTCAGTGTGATTTGAGATATTTGGATATGACAGTATTAGGTGAAATATATATTCTATGTGAACAAAAATTGTAACACTCCATTTAACATTGTTTTAGGTAAATATGCAGTGATAATGGCAGATCCACCATGGGATATTCACATGGAACTTCCCTATGGTACAATGTCAGATGATGAAATGAGACAGCTTGGTATACCACAATTACAGGACGATGGACTCATATTCCTTTGGGTTACAGGAAGGGCAATGGAATTAGGTAGAGAATGCCTTCAGCTATGGGGTTATGAAAGGGTGAGAAACTTGTAACAAATTTCTGGGATAATATTATTGTTAGTATGACAGTTGACATTCATTTATATTTTTAGGTAGACGAAATAATATGGGTTAAAACAAATCAGTTGCAGCGTATCATACGAACAGGAAGAACTGGTCACTGGTTAAATCACGGCAAGGAACATTGTTTGGTTGGAATGAAGGGTAATCCCCCAAATTTGAACAGAGGACTAGATTCAGATGTGATTGTAGCTGAAGTTCGAGCGACAAGTCACAAACCTGATGAAATTTATGGTAAGAGATGTATCAAATATGTTGCAACTTCTTATCGTCACTTATAATAAATGTATTTTGTGTACAAAACCTTTTTTTTTCACAGGTATGATTGAAAGACTCTCGCCGGGTACAAAGAAAATTGAATTATTCGGAAGACCTCATAATATCCAACCCAACTGGATAACATTAGGAAACCAAGTAGATGGCATTCGATTAGTTGATCCTTTATTGATTGAAAATTTTCGAAAAAGATATCCCACGGGAAACTGCATGGCTCCTCCTCCCGAAAACACACATGTTTAATCACACTTGAATGTATACATAATTTTATATTAATAAAATATTAGTAAAATGTGGGACTTTTTATTATAATTTGAACGTTTCAACATTTGAATCTGATGATCGATCCACAGGTTATGGCCAGAGAAATAATATAAATTTTGTCTATGGTTATGGCCCAGTTGTACCAGCCTTAAGAAAAATAATATTTAAGGAAATTCAATAATTTTATTTATTTCTGGAAGATTTGATTTGTAATTATAATAAGACTCAAGATATACTACTTTTTTTAGTTATTTAATATTTTTACTCAGCGTTGTTTCAAATATCAAAAAATGTACTGTTAAGTGGCCACCAGGTGATCTTTGGTGGCAACACTGATAATGACAGTTTAGTTTTGAAGTTTTATGCATATAATTTTGAAAGTTTTAAAACTGTAATTATTACTTATTTGTATACAATTTTTTACACGTATCATATTATAATATAAACATAGATGTATTTCAATTTTTGAAATTGCTTCAATACCATTAAGCAAAAAATTATGTCGGGAAATATTCTTAAGTTCTTAGAAGAACAAAAGCAGCTAATTTTACTTGAAAAGGAACGATTGGGTCTATTGGGTAACAGCACAGATAGTCCAAACAGCAGAGAGAACGCGAAGGATAAAAGTCTTTGTTCAAAGAGTAATGTAAGTGTGCCCTAATTATCTAAGTATATCCTTTGTAGTTAAGTGGTAGCCCAAGATTACACAAGTTGTTTCATAGTATTGTCAGCGATTTTATTGTATCTTGAAACGACCAAGGGCTTACACACTCTCTTTTATATCTCTAAGAGTTTAAAGAGGCAGCCTTCATTGTTTTTGAGTTCATAAAAGAAGTATGGTAATGATCATTTGTTGTCTGTGCCAAAAAAATTTTGAAGTGTTTTATCAAAACTTGATATTTATTTCAGTAATTTTAAAATCAACTTTGAAAGACTGGTGTAGTCTCAAAATTACTGAAAGGGCAACTTGCTGCTTTATTGGTATCACAGACCTATCCACTATATGCTTATTTGATAATTTTTTTCTTTAGGATCACCTGATTGAAGGAATAACCTATAACATATAATTTATTCAACTGAAATCATAAGCTATACTAGCAATAACTATCTTCATTTTGCATGAATAATATCTATAAATTGGGTTTATAAGTATGAGTTACATTCGTCTACATGTATCTCTATATTAATATTAATAATCTTGTGATTTTGAACATGAACAAGTATTTCTTACCTAATGTTATTCATATCTCAACATCCTCTATACAAAATGATGACAATTCTTAAAAATGTGCTAAACTTTATAAAACTAGACTATAGTTGAGTGTAGTCGATCACCCAGTTCTACTGTTAAGCTTTTTAGTTTGTTATTGGTACTAGCAATCAGGACATTTATGTAGCCCAGTGTATTTTAAAATCAGTTTTCCAAATTGTAATCAAAAACTCTCGTTTTATTTGATCGAATCTCTTAAGCCTTTCAAGTGGAACAAGATCACATAGTTAAATCCAAAAATGTATCAAAGATTATTGCTCTTAGATACACCAACACCATCATATATTACAAACATTAAGTTGCTGATGACAAGCTTCTTGTCCTTGGGTTTTCGGCTAGCAAAAAACAATTGAATAAATTGGCAGCGGCGGCAGATTTGTCAGACGTTGGAAGCTTTAGTTACGAAGCCGGCTTTATTCGGGTGTATTTTAAAACTTGAATTTATTACAAGCCCCTACATTTTTGAAATATTTTGTAAAATACAATAAATCTTTGCGTAAATATCTATATTTCTTCCAAAACTTTAGAAGGAAAATTATAATAAGAAACGCCTTAATTTGAGCGTTGAAATCGAGTAGGTAGGAACTGTCATTTGGATACTTATTTAATTTGACGTCTGTCAAATACAAAATTTCATTATACAGGGTGATAGATCTTAATATAATAACGTAATTGGTAATTTTTTAAAATGTTGCACCCTATAGGTTACTATATTTTCTAAATTTTTTTGAATGGGAATTATTACATTATATAGGTTCGTGATAAGTCGATATTTACGGAGTTAAAAATATCATTTTTTAACATTATAACTACTGAAAACTAGTAAATATTTCAATGGCAACAAGAAAATATCACAGAGTGGCCAAAAAATGAAATTAACGAAAATATATAACTTGTGTGTCGTAGCGAATGCCCTGTATAAATTGTTTTCCAGGAAAAAGGGTCACCGACGACGTCACGAATCTTACGGAAAGGAAAAGGAAGACAAATGATACGTCAAGACATCCCAGCTTCATATCTATTCCCGTTTCTTCAGGGATAGATCGTCATATTTTTACAAAAGTTTAATAAACATAATATACGGGGTGCCCTAGGACTTCGTATCAAAATCTTGGGAGATAACATCTGTCTAAAACCGTTAATTTTATCGATATGTCACAAAAGGAATTTTTTGCTTTGAAAGTGTTGGAAAAAATTAATGCATTTACAACTGATAAAAAATATATTTAACAAAAAATTGCCGCATCAACCAAGAGTAGAGAAAAACATGTTACTATTTACTTCTAATTAATGTATGATATTTATGGAAAAAATAATTTTCTTTTCTCCATTATCCCCCAAAGCAATATAACGCCCTTTTTACTTATCCGCCGCTGCCTCTCCTGACCTTGTTTGATATTGATTTTGCCCCGAAAGCAAATATGAAGGGCTGAAAGTGGACCGAGTTGTTCTGTTTTCAGTGTTATTTCAACCCTTTATGGTCCTACACAAAAGTTGAACCTGACCCTCCGTTTCCGTTTCATATTTTTTTACTTTTGTCGCGTCTTTGTTGGTGCTGTGGACAGCGAATCTTCCTGATATCCAACGTAAGTACACAAAAAATACAGAAAAATTGCGTAGCTTTCACCATTAGGGCGGACCAGACTCGAGGTATTCGCGAACTTTTTTAATAATCTTAAGATAGGATAAGTGCAAATTTTTTTTTCCATAATCATCCATAATCCATACTGTTTTGTTTGACGAGAATCAATATTGTGGAATTTATATAATGTTAATAGAAAAGTATAAATTAAGCTCTTTATAGTGAATGACTTAATACATTATACGAGAGGCATTTCATCTTGAAAATGCTCCATAAGAAATAAAATAACTATTATTAATATTCTAACATTATTAGTAACTTTGGGCTTCAAATAAATAAATATTTTAAATAAACTAGTAAAACTAGAAGTCACTATTACAACAATTTTTTATTCAAATGTCTATAAATAATAATGAAATAAAAAGAAATTTATTGATCTTCACAAATACACAATATTATTCAAGTTTGTTAAGTAAATAACAAACACAACATGTTTAGACACGTAACTCGTGACGTTTTGTAAATAGTTTTTTGGTAAATTTAGAAAAACGATCTTTTTTCATCACCCTCCCCTTCTTCATTTGGAATACAAATACGAAGTATTGGATATTTTTTTCGAGAAGGGGAAGGGAAAATACCATGATTCTTGAAACATTTTACAATTTTCCTTCCTCTCCACCCAAACCAACAGTCAAAAATAGTTTTAGTGGAATTGTAATGTAATTTTTAGAACCGAACTAGTTTAACTAGGAATAACAAATAATAGTATTAACAATAATTTATGTAAAGATTCAACACATTTCACTTCCAGCTGGCAACAATATCAGAAAAGAAAAAACAAATAAGAATATGTTTTTTTTAAATATCTATTTTTTGTGATCAATTATTATTTTCATAGGCGTGCGCAGACTTTTTTATTAGGGAGCCGAATATCAAATCGGAATCTTTTGATGAAAAAACAAAGAACCGTGCCCGCTTCCTCGTATCATTGAAAGAACGTTGAAATTTAAAAGTTATAAAATATTTTTAATATACTGATATTTTTAGGAATTGGGGTGGACCGATTAGGGCACGCCTATTACTATTTTGTATAGTGTAACTATTGTTAATGTGATGACCCATATTTTTATTCCCTTTGAAGGAAAAAGCCGCCCAGTGGCGTGCATAAAATTTTTTTATAAATTCTAATACCTATTGTGAAATAATGCTTTTCAAATGTAATTCAAATTAATATATATATGTACCTTGAAAACTCTTTTTTCCTCGTCCATTTTTTCCTGGACTATTTTTACCAGCCCATATTATTCGGGTCTACTTTTTCCTATCACCATTCAATTCATGGTCAGTTTACGCCACGTTTTAACTCACCAAGCTGCTCAATTTTCATCAGACGTTTTTTCATATATTTTTTTATTGATCGCACTTTCATCTCATCTCATCAGTATGCTGTTTTACTGTTTGCCTATTGGTTTATTAGTTTTTTCTTGTAAAAAACACATGTCTGCACACTCTGCTATTCTGTTTGTTATTGGTTGACGTTATTTTTTCAGTTATTTCTAATTCTAATAGTAAAAGAAAATATTTTAAATAAATATTTCCACAACTAATATCTAAATCGTTTGTGTGTTGTCAAGCTTCAGGTCAAGTGTTTCTAAAAGTTTCTATACTTCTGTCCGATCACAATAGCCCATTCAAAACATTGCAGCCACAATGCATGTTTATCTCTATAATAGCATTCCCAAAATTTGTATAAATCATGTTTGGAAAAATGATTGATATACATTTGTTTTTGTTTCAGGAAAAATGTGATAACAATAACTACGAACAATCATCGGAAGCAAACAAAGAAAATGTTCAGTTAAATTCCAATTGTGTCTTAGTACAAAACGATAACAAAGTAAGAGAGTAAAAGCTTTTTTTATTTTTAGTTTTTGCCTTAATTTTATTTAGTTGTAGTATTTAGTTTTATATTGGAGGTTTTTGATTTTTCTACTGTTTCTTGATATAATTTAAAAAGTGAAACATATGTAGGGTTAATCAATATTTTGTGTGAATGAAAAATAATATTTAAATTAAACTGTCAAAAGGGGTCACTCATAAAAAACTGGAAACACAGAACATACAGAACGAAGAAGCAGCAGACGCCACTTATTAGTTATTGTTATGGTGGTTGCATAACGTGTATTTATAAATGTTAGACAAGTGAAAAGAGTTATGTCTAAAAATATCTTCAGTATGTTCCTTGTGGTGTATTCATTATTCTTTTTTGTTAATTTATGTTATGTCATATAGGCTCTATATTTACATATTTTTTTTTATAAATTTCTTGAGGTATTAGTATGTCCAAAATGTATCTAATACACAGTGGAAAAACAAAAATCTGCATAAATATTTTGATAGCTTTTGTTAAATATTTGAAATATTCTCGCAAAATTGCCGCTAAATTTGCTTAAATTTTTTAATGTTACAAATGATACTAACTGTTTCTAATTATTTCCATTATTTATTTAAAAAAAATCTTAGATATTATAGTGATAATTATTTCGATATTGACTAATAATTTTTAGTTACTTTTGATGTCATGACCTGATGTTTAATATTTTCGTCAGAACAAATATTGACCTATCTTGTGATTGACTTAATTTATATGATTAAAAAAAAATGAGGTATGATGTTACAAGTATTAAAGCTTAGGTAATATTAGCCTTATAGGGATATTTTTTCCCATTTAAGATCAGTTTTAAAAGAAATTATTGTATACAACATGTCAAACCAGTGGAAATTGGGTCAGGACATCTTAGGCATCAAATCAAAAGTAATAATTATCAATATCTTTTCATAATTTTTTGAGTGGAATTAATTAAAAACAGTTAATTTCATTTATAACATTAATATGTGCAGATTCCACAAAGTAAGGGTTCAAACAGTAAGTTCACTCAAATCCCTTTATTTTATTTTTTTGTTTTTCAACTTTTAGACTCTGCCATTTGTCGAACCACTCGATATAACTAGTAAAAGTGATAGTACCGACGCTTCATTAGAAGATAAAAAACAAGCTTTCATTAATAAACTTGTTAGTTCTGAGATACCACTTACTGATAGATCGGTAAGCATGATTTTTTTGTTGTGCCCTTTTAGTTTGTGTCTTATTTTATGCTAGTTAGAAATTGTTTTCGTAGCAAAAGTATTTTTTTGATTAGCTAGTTAGTTGCGTATCAAATGCACGTACTTTAGGGAGAATAAAATAGAAATGTGGAATTGTATACCCTTTTTCTACGCCCTTGTTCCAATGTAATCATTTTCAATCAATGGGTAGGATAAACACCTCGGGCATCCAACCGTGAAAAAAATTGTGTATTCAACAAACACAAACAATAGTGTGTGTTCTAAAAGTATACGAAGAACTTGTAGGTATTTGATTTAGTGAATAACTTTTTCACAGGTAAATTTTGAAAATATACGAGATTTTCCAATTTCTTAAAATTGCATACTTTTGAGAAGTATTAATATTTATCATTTTCAAAATGTAGCAGAAAGTTTTGGGAATATGAAAAACTATTTTGAATTTTTAATTACAAATAAAAAATTGTGGATTACGGCCTGAATTAATATACTTTTTATTCTTAAAATCAAAGTATAGTGTGTCTCAAAGAGAAGTGTAGAAAAAGTTCTGTTTTGATAATAATTTTAATTAATATTATAGGATGATTGCGTTAAAGGTGCAATGTTACGTTATGGCGAATATAGCCCTAACAATCCGCAAGTAAGAGTCACTGCCGCGCCATATTTAGGCCTTGGAGAGTATGAGCAAAGGAGAAATTACTTTTTGCAGAAACAAAGGGCTGATTATTTGACGCATATTGCTAAGGTAAGAAACTAATCGATGTTTGTAATGATAATTTACATAATTGAGTTCCAATTTTTTTAAATTTGATAGTGAGGTATTGTTATAACCAAACAAAATAATTAAAAATGAGGTTATGTAGTAGTTGAAAGTACACGCGCCAAGTCAAAAAATCATAGAGCCGATGATAATAGGAATTTTGAGTTGAAATTTTATATACACACTGTTAAATAATGAACAAATATGGAAAAAAATCAGCAACGTCGTAAACATCATATTTTGTATACGAGGGTATGCGAAAGTGAGACGTACGGAAATTCGGAAAAAAATAATACACAACTATAGGTACATATGGTCATTTTCGTAATATGGGGAGTCGAATTAATGGATTTTAATATATAAAAGTGTCTGAGAAAACTTGAAAGAAAATGTATTTGAAATCCTCCGTTAGAATAAGTTACTGTGAATAAGAAATATTTTATTTATTCTTGCAGCAACAGAAAAGTGTCAAAGAACTCACACAACAGATTTTATCTGATAGATACAAATCTACCAATAATAATTCCAAAGCCACTGCAACCCTACGATTTGAAAAAAGTGTACAAACTGATATTCAAAATATCAAAAATCAGTTAGTAAGTACCTACTTAAAAATGATAAGCACATGTGTACATATAACTATAATCAATCTAACTTTCGATTCATTTTTACTAACATGATTTTTACTGATTTGTATATAGTGTGAATTTAATTTGTCGTGCACGTGTCACGTTCCAGTCTGGGCATATACAATATGTCCTCTTAAGTTGGAATCATATGGAAAACTTTTTTATTATTAATTTTAGGAGAAAAAGTTCTGCATTATCTAAAAGCTATAATACAGTCATCAAATATCAACATTTTTTAGTAGTATACGAGGTTTGTCAAAAAATATGAGTCTTACTCAAGAGAAAAGTACCTTTAAATTTGACAATATCGAAAAATGTTACTAAAAAAAGTTGGATATGTCGAAGCATTAGTATGAGTGAAAATTAAATTTGTTTGTTTCTAACATTAAAATGATGTTTGTTTCTAACATTAAAATGATGTTTGTTTCTAACATTAAAATGATGTTAATTTTATATCTTATTGTTTAAATGTATTTTATTATTTGCAAAATAAATGAATATGCACTTATTCCGCGTTTTAAATGCAAAAAATATTAAAAAACTTGGAAAACCTGAAAGATAATTATGTGTTTTGTAATCACAAGAGATAAATGTTAATTCAAAATAGAAACAGTAAAAAATAAAATAAACTGAAGTTTCAATTTAAATGAATGTAATTACATATTTAATCGTAGTTTTTAATTCTGATCAACTTTTTTCAGTAACATTTTTAGATATTGTTAAATTTAAAGGTACTTTCCTCCTGAGTGCAACTAATATTTTTTGACAAACCTCGTATACGACTAAAAAATTTTGATATTTGATAAGTGTATTCTAGGTTTTAGATAATGCAGAACTTTTTATGAAGAATAACTTTTTTTCCTAAAATTGATAATAAAAATGATTTTCATATGATTCCAACTTGGGGGACATATTGTACATATATTATGGGCAAGAGGTCTCTTTTAAACTGAAATTTGCACAATTAATCTCGCTAATTGAAATCAATCATGTAGATGCATTATTTCTGTAATATAAGATTGTTTAAATGATTATTATGATTGAGAATTATAATAGTTGGATGCTTGGATTGTTACTTCATCATTGTATATAATTTTCAAGTAGGTTGAGGCGTAAAAATATATCTACAATTTGTTCATAATTAACATGGAATCATTGGATGAAATAATGTTCAGGACCGCACTTAGATAATCCAGAAATATATTTTTTTGGATTTAAATTTAATTATGTGTATTGGAAAAGTATCAATGAACAAAAATTATTGTTTTAAAGTTAAATTGGTAATCCTCCTTCAGCTCAGTTGGAGCCTGCAGATATCCTGAAATTCCTCCGGGAAATAGGACTAAGGGATACTCCCCTCAGAAACTCATACATACATTCAGCTCAGGCTTCATACTTATGCTTAAACACTTGAACTGAGCATGTTCAAAATGTTTAATTAACAATTTTTTCAAGAAGGGGAATTTAGGGGGAATGGAATGGTTATCTTTATCTGCACTGAAAGTTGCAAACATTTGGCAACTCTTAATTTCCAGTTTTCTCCTTAAATATGCGGTTGAAATTATTTTTGAATTAATTTTTGCAAAGAAGTACTAATATATTTTAAAAAAATACTAAAAACTGGTTATCGGCTCAACACCTCTTTAATATATTAGCAGACCCTGTAAATATATCCATCAGTAGTCGTTTTTCCTCTATTTGGATGTGAATTTTTATAAATATTTTTCAGCTTCAATATGACCTACAATGTCAACGAACTCCAGAGAAGGAGCTGAGTTCTTATTCCATAAACGAGGACTATTTTATGAAAAACAATCGAAATTTAGCGCCGTTTAGACTAGATCAAAGATTAACTAGTGCTCAAAATGCCTTATTAAAGAGTGAAATGGACAAACCGAAAAGTATTCTGTCAAATAGAAAGTCAGGAAGCCCTAGAGGTAACTACTTATCTAAATAGAAACATTTATCCCTTACAGCTAATGTAATTTTATTTATTCTTTCAGAAAGGCTGATGTCCGACTTGTACAGTTCTAGTTTTACGGACGGATTCGTCTACAGAGAATCCCGTGCCGATGAATTAGAAAGGGTAAGTGGTAACGTACGCATCCCCTCTTTATTTTAAAAAGGTAAAATTTAGTGGTGGTGCTTTTCAGGAGCGTCATAAAAGAGAAGCGTATCAACGAGAGCTGCGACTTCAAATCGAAGAAAAAAGAAGGTTGCAGCAGATGCGCGAAGAACAAGAAATGAGAGAAAGGGAGTTGGAGAATAAAAGATTAGAACAGCAGTTGCTGAGAATGCAGGAGGAGAGAATGGTCGAGGACCAGTTGAGGGAACACAGGCAAGAACAGGTGAATATTTTTACAACTTCCACTCCGTCTGGATTCTATTAATTATTTTTTAACAGATGAGGAGGCACAGTGAAGATTTATTGCGTCGCAAACAGGAACTCCAAACGACCAGGTACAGTTTTCGCAAACACACCAATTCCGAATGCAGTATTCGTAACAATCCCACAGATATATCTTCCAAACCTCTATCGCATTACTCTCCGCCAATTTCTAGACGTAATCCATATTCTTACAACATTCCATCCACATCTGTGTTCCCGGAATCATCATCGGCAAGGTAAGTTAACAATTATAAAAATATTGATAATCTTTGATGTAATTTGAACCCCTCTACCTTGGAGGCTATAAAAGGAGGTCGAACCATAGATAAAAAAATACTTATAGATGGGAAACTGACCTGTGGCGCCCTCTATTTGTACGGGTGGCGCCACCTTGAGAGTCCCGACAGTACCTCTAACACAAATCAGATGATTGTGAACTTCGCTAACAGCCGAAAAAGAAGATTCCTGTAATCTTACAGTTTTTGGCGGCATATTCAAAATATCTGTAATTTCACTTTTATTGCAAAATGACATTTATGGTCCATTTTTTGATATTTCATCTAAAGTTACTCAACATTAGATTGATATTAAAATAATAACAATCAAATAATCAAGTAAAATTAAATGAAATGTCAAAAAATGGACCATATAATGCCTGAAGTGAGAAAAATAAAGCAATAATCATCAAGTTTATATATTTTATTGAATAAAAAAGTATACATATTTCAATGACAAACATGGAGGAAAATAAATGTTAGGAATTCAACAACAATGCTGGGAAGTTCAAAGCTGTTTGGGAGAATAACTACTTCTGTCACTTTTCATTTAATGAAACATGTTTTTTATAAAGATAAAGCTTACCGGGTGCACCTCACATTACAGTCCTTTGCAATACATATTCTCGACATTGTCTCTTGAAGTAAAAGTCCCACTATAAACAATAAAAACCAACTACGAATACTCAACACACACACACAAATAAGCACAATAGTTTTCAAAAACGATAACTGGACAAACTCACGATACACGTCGTAAAACGTTGGTCTGCTGCATAGAGAAATATAATCTATGGTCTGCAAATGTCAGGCTAGGATCATAGATTACACGTTAGGATGCCATCGCTGATGTATGTGGAATAGTCTGCAATTACCACGAACGGCGTTACAGTTCTCACTAAATTAGAAATTTTAGTACTGATGAGACTCCCTATATGGCAGCACCCTCACGCCTTCTGAGATCCGCTACCCTGGGTCGAACTCTACAAATTCCAATTTCTAGTATTGGTAGACGGCGCCAGTTTAAATCCATTATCAAGAACATCTGATTACAGAACAATAACAGCACATACACTTTTATACACTTGGTGTATTATTGGTTGGCTGCTCATTTGACAGTATGTGAGGTTAGGAAACAGAAATCATTGATAGAAAACCACCTATAAAAGTGAATTACAGTCTTACCCCAAACGTTTACACCTCAATAAGGACTCCTCCGGGGTCTCCACTGCTCTTGTCATAGTAATCTCAAAATAACAGTGAATGAGCTAAAAAAACAGAATAATGAAATGGTTTAACAGGAGGTTATAAGACTGACTGTTTAGATAGACGATTTTGAGGACAGTGTAATGGATGTATTGTCGACAGCAGTGGTTTAAGTCTTCTTCAAGTATTCTGTATCGACTTCTTCTTTTGATCTATACTGAAAGTATATTTATATAATCGGTCAAGTTCGAGCAAATCAGATAAACATATAATTGTTGTTGTCTTGCACCGTGCTTGACAATAACCTTCTTTTATTTATATTTATATAATAATGAAATGTTCGAACGTTTTGTTGAAATAGGATCAAGGGAATTTAATTCTTATTTTAAATATTTATATTATATTATTATATTGGACCAAAAGGCATCACAGCAGGTTTTGTCAATTTTTCCGTTTTACTTCAATCTCTTTATCTCCATTCCCTCTACATCTTGTGGTCCCGTCTGCTTAATTTCTTTATAAAATAAACTTGATGTGTTTTTTTTTCTTTAGATACAATCCTAATCGTTTCGACTGTTACAAACGTCGTGACACGTTGAAACGTATGGATTCGTTGAATGCATGCGATCCACCTAACAGACATCAAGTGTTCAATAGATTCGACTCATTAAGTAAAATAGATTCATTATCGAATCGAATGGAATCTATGAGCTTAAGAGATGGTTATAGCGGAGATGTACAACGTAGACATAGTGCTACCCATCAGGATCTCAGTTTGTTGAGGAGAAGTCCAAGGTAGTAAATTCAGTTAATATTTTAATTTGTATTATTATATTAATTGAATATTTTTAGGTTACAAAGAAGGAGTAGTTCTAGTAGGTTTGACGATACCCTGCCTGTACCGTTATTAAAAGCGCACTCGCCAGTTGCCAAAGAATTAAAAAATTCTGTTCCGTTCAATAGTGGAAGATCGAGTTCAGATGCAATTAGGCGATTGGATGATCGGTGGCAAGTGAGTATTAAATATTTATTTGCATTATTTAAATCAGTGTGTATATTTGCGATACCAAAATGAAAATATTGATGGATTTCTTTTGGTAGTGTCTTAAATGTGATTTTGTATCTAAATCTAGGAGAGGTATTGTTTTAAAATGAATCCAATGAGCATAAAAATTAAGTAAATTTAAAAGCGAGCTTTGCTCCTGGCTGTAATAGTGAGCCAAGACAATAGAGGAGTTCTGTCTAAGAGCAGTGTAGCCAACAAAAAGTGTTTTTTTCTGACAAGAATTACAGTTAAGGTCTACCATTCAAAACATAAGATTTTTGCATGTTTTCTATCATTGCGAACCCTCGAAGCGTATATCTTGAAATTTAAAATGACTTTTTAGCTGAATTGTAGCATTTGTAGCATTTCTAGTTAGTTGTATCTCTATTCTTCTAATTACTTTTTCCACTGACATAACTAGTGACAGAATAACAAAAATGAAATGGTGACTTGCCAAATGTTCCTACAGTTATTGGCCACCGATATGTTGAGTATTCAGCTAAAAAGTCATTTTAAATTTCAAGATATACGCTTCGAAGGTGTATTCATTATTTTAATAAAGCAATATAGATGTTCACAATGATAAAAAACATGCAAAAATCTTATGTTTTGAATGGTAGACCTTAACTGTCATTCTTGTCAGAAAAAAACACTTTTTGTTGGCCACACTGACCTTAGGAACTCCTTTTGACAATGAACTGGAAGTGACTAATATGACGGCGTCCGGTCTTAATTTATAATTATAGAATGAGTTTTTTGGCAATGCCAGGGCATCTTTCACGTGAACGCTCTTTGTCGTATGTGCATTATTTAGAAACTTTTTATCGTTTATTTAATTTATTTATTTTGGAAATAACAAATTTGACTTGAGCTGAAACGTTCTTTATTTTGTATTGGTGGGTTTCAGATACCCGCCGTTCAAAAAAATATCCTGAATCCTACGGATTCACTAGGTGGCCAAAACCGAAGTATTCTAACGCAGCTTGGTGCGATTCGAATGCAGCTTCAGCAAGAACAGCTGCGGATGGACGAATCTTTGAGGAGACGAGATATTTCACAATCTAAGGCTGTTGATTTTCTTTGAAAAATATTAAATTTACTAACCAAAAATAAAAAAGTTTACATCGAGTTGATTAAAAGTTTATAATAGTTATTTTATATATTGTTAGAATTTGTCTCTATATTTATATTCATTGAATAGATAGAAATGTTGAATAATGTTGTTTTATTTACCTTATAAACAAAATTGCACAAATACACTACATTTACTATACAAATCTTACTATAAAGTTGACGTTTTCCACGATCTGTCATAATTTGACACTGTTGACACTCCCTGGAGTGTCAAATTTAATACGTTTTATAAGACATTTTTGTAATAAATGTTTATTAATAAATAAGATATAAAAAAACACGAAATTTGGCAAATATATCACAAAAAAATTCAGGTACTACGAAAAAAATTAACCTACCAGTATAATACTTTTTAAGAAGTACATGTCCAAAAACTACATTATAACAATTTTATTGGACATGTCCCAAAAACTACGTAACAACAATTTCATTGGCCTTAGTCTTTCTTCTCATGAAGAAGCTCTAAAAGAAAAAAATATTGGTAAGTACGCAATTTTAGATTAAACACATTATAACAATAAACTTTTATACTCAAGAATATTATAAACAGTATTAATGTTTGATTTACCTTCTTCTTCATCCTCGTCAGCATCTAAAATATTAGCACAACAACAAGAATACAATATAAAAGAGAAGAATCCAAGAGGTAGTCCCAGTAGAACAGTCGTTAAAGCCGGATTTCCCTTCCATCTTTCTGAAAGGGTAGTTCTTGACTTAAAATATGCTCTGTACATTCTTACAGCCAAATCATTACCACCATAAACCTAAAAATAATAAATGTTTCTAAATTAATATCAGGAAATATTGAATAATATAGTATCATTTATGCTTACTGGAGCTGTCTGATTTAAAATCTTTTCCAAAAACATCTCGATAGCATCGGCGGTCATTTCAGTGGGATCATCTTCAGGAACATGATGGTGTAAAGTTGTAGAGTTTAATACCAACAAATATGGTAAAGGAACAATTTGCATTGCTATATTATTAGCCATTTCATGACTGTTGCTCCATCCGAATTGAAAGTAATCATGATATTTATGTCTTTTTTTCCTAGCCAGAGTCTCGACAACATTTTTAAAGTCAATCATTTCCTTTGGTACTTGGAACAATTTGTTTTCTTCTACTATTACAAGAACAATATATTTTTCTGTACGAAGAATTTCATTTATATTTGTTTCAGTTATTTTTGGAAATGTTTCAAAGCGTTCTTCATTAATCCATTTGTGCATGGTTATATTTATATGTTCAGCTTCTTTTTTATTGTTACCTTCTCCAACTAAAATAATTAAAAGTAGATTGTAATCACAAGAAATATAAAAAGATTTTAAGAGATAAAGTTTAGTACAACTTTCAGAAAATATCTTACCTGAATAAAAATAATGAGAATTTTCTTTGTGAACAAATACTGCTGGTAGAGTATGTATATCTACATGGTTGATGGCAATATCTTTGCTAGCTGAATAATAAAATGCATGAGCTTGAAATTTAGATGCTACATCATAAAAACTATTCCATAAAAGACCTTCTCTGTCTCCTACATACATAAAAAACAGCTGATTCATGTTTTTTATGTTTGACAAACTTTCAGGGCGGGTTACCTGCTGTACTGGAGGTCCAGCTAGTCTAATAGCAAAATTAATTATCTCCTCTGTTGTCTTTTCTCCTTCAAAAGTGAAGTCCTCTTCGGCTTTTATACTAAAAATCAACTGTATATGTACATATTTTCATGAAAAATCAAGAATTATACAATACCTGCTTTCAAAGCTATAAGAATTTAAAATATTAGATATGGTAAAACTTACAGTTTAATAGTAGGAAACACAGTAACATCAAAAGATTTCCCAACATTGGGAAATATTGTGCAGTCAACCTTTCCAACTCTTATATGAGTATTTTTGAGAGCTTGGACCACATGGGCCCACACAGGTTCCAGTCTTTTACAATGTCCACACCAAGGTGTATAAAATTTAACCAGCCAATAACCACCATCTCTTCTAACATCAATAAAATTATCTCCCAATTCTAATATCCATTTTGATGAAGGTGATACCACAAGTACAAACTCTACAAATATAATAGTATAAATAGTTACACAAAATGTTGATTTATGGATAACTAATTTTATTTTACTTACCTATTAATAAAAAAACTCTCAATATATCCATTCTAAATATTTATTGAAATTGCAACTGCATATTTAAAAACCTGTTGTGCAGTTGGTTTATATTTTCATTCAAAGTTTATTGTGTTTGTTAAACTATTATTTTTAATTATGCAATTTGCTTACTAACTATTGAATAAATAGTTGCCTAATTAAAATCTTCGTTTTCAAAATTTTGACCTTCTTCTAGCTGATCAATACAGCCAGTAGCTGTAAAGATTTTCAGTGATGACCAATTACTAGTAGAAACGGTGCTAAATCGGGTTGATTTGACAGTATTGAAAAGAAGATATTTAAAATTATTTGTGCCAACGGAAAATAAAATTTAACCGTCAACATCAACAGTGAAGGTGAAGAATCAAATACATGCAGTTGCATTTAATTTCTGCAAATTTCTACAAACTGATTTAGTAAAATGGAAAATACCCTGTGGGAACGGATTTTAATAGATTGGGTAAATAATTACATTTTTGGTACATTTTGTCACTTTCTGATTCAAAATTCTGTTTGTAGGTGAACTGTTTGAAACTTTCAAATCCAGTTCAAAAAGTAGATGATCTTCGAGATGGTTTATTTTTTACTAATCTTTATAAAGTAATGTAAGTATTTACCGATCTTTTCAGTCAAGGATCATTAAATGAAATTGAAAATTTTGTTTACAAAATTACATTAAAAGCTGTCTAACTTTCCATTAATTGTCTTTAATCACCTAACATTTAAAAAAATGCTGATTCGATCAAGTTATTGGTGCTTTTAATAATCAGATATATTTCTTCTAGAAAAAAGTCTTCAGAAATAAATAGTGACATACTCACCTGCATCTTTGGTGTTTTAAGTGAACATTATCCTGAATTCATTATTCCTAATAAATCAGTTATACATCTAAATGATCTTCCAAAAGATGATCTGTGTGCTATTACTTCACTTTTGATGCATTATACTTGTATCCATGACAGAAGAGATGTGTTAACGTCTCCCTTATGTTACAATCTTCAAGAGATTACCCAGATAAAAATAAAGAATTTTTTTGAGAAAATACAAGATTGTACAAAATTAAATAATGCAGAACTTGCCTCTATTATTAACAATTGTATGGAAGACACTAGTGCTGACAATTGGAACTCAAATTCTGTAAACATTTCATATGTTAGTCCATTGCATGAGGTGTTACAAACCCCAATCAAAAGTAGTAGACTGTTTGAAAGAGATAAGGAAATTAATAAATTGAAGGCTCAGGTAGAATTATTTCAAGAAGAAAAAGAAAGTATTGAGAAGGATTTGAAGAAGCAAATTGAAAAACGTAAAAAACTTGGTAAGTAACAATAAAATAAATGTTTTCTTCACACTGATTATTTATAAAACATACTTGAATATATCTACATACTTACTTTTTTTTTTTAGAAAAACAGCTTTCCCAAAAAACATTGGAAATATCAAATCTAAGAAGTGAAGTGCTTGAATTAGAGAATAGAACACCTCCATATTATAGAGATAAAGATTTCAGAGAAATGCAAAAAATACTTAGAACTAAAGTAGATACTTTGGAACAAATCTTAGAACAAAGTGATAAGGAGAATTTAGAACTTAGAGAAGAGAGAGACAATGATAAGGCTCTGGTTAGTTATTTTATTATTAATAAGAAGTGAAGCTAAATACTAATTATTATTTCTATTTTTCAATTTTATTTTTAGGTAAAGCAATTAGAAAGCCGTTGTAAGACTTGGTTTGAAAAATTTATTGATGCAGAGAAAAATTCGCAGTCCTTGACTGAAAATTATAAAGAACAGTTAACTAAGATTGAAAATCTTCAGGCACATTGTTCAGAACTTGAAGCTCTTCTAGCAGAACTAAGGCCCGAGTCTAATAATGAAAGTTTTATAGAAGAAAGTTTTCAAAACTCAACACGTAGATCCAGAGGTTTTGATATACAATGTGAAGATCTTGCTCAATCAGTTGTAGATGTTCAATTGAAAGAACTTCAGAAAGAGAATGAAACCCTAAAAATTAACTTTGAAGAGTCAAAAAACCACTGCAACTTGCTGAAGGAGAAAATAAATACATATATCTTGGAAAAATCAGTATTAGGCGAAGAAAAATATCAATTGGAAACTGAACTTCAGGAAGCGAATGGAAAAATTGAAGAATTCATGTTAAATTATGAACAACTCCTTAATGATTGGAAGAGTGTAACTCAAGACAAAAATGCTATCATGAAGCAAAAATATGAATTATCAAATGAGAACCAAACTCTTCAGTCATCGTTAAAAAAAATTGAAGAGGAAAGTGTAGAGTTGTCAAAGGAATTAGTAGAATCTAAAAAGGTCAAAGATAAATTAGTTGAAATGAAGATGGGCTTAGAAAAAAAGCTAGAAGAAACCCTAAATAGTAATGTAAAGTTGAGAACAGATTTGGAAAATATAATATTGGAAGAACGCCAACTATCTGATGAATTGAAAACTTTAGCAGATAAAAACAAAAATCTAGAAATCAACTATAGTACCTTGCAAACCAAAAATAATGAATTAATAGACAACATAAATATTAAAGATACTTTGAACAGTGAACTTGAAACAAAAAATGACCAATTGTCTGAACAAATACAAATATTGAATGCACTAAATGATGATATTCTAGAAAAGTTGAAAACTACTACTGATACCATGTTGCTTACTGAAAGTTTTTTGAAAAATGTAGAGAACCAGAAAGATTTAGTTGAAAAAGACCTACAACTTACTGTTTCAAAATTAGAAGAAAGTACTCTAAAAAATACTCAGTACTGTGAAAAGCTTACCGAGGTGAAAAATGAGAAAACAACAATTGAAAAAACATTAGGTGATTTACAAAATGACCTTTTATGTGCATTAGAAAAATATGAGGATGTAATGAACAAATTAGAAAAAACCAGTAAGGAAAAAGAAGACTTGCAACAACATCTTGAAACAAAGGAACTGCAAAATGAAAATCTGCTAAAAAATAATGATATATTAACAGATGCATTAAAAGTATCTTCAACTGACAAAGAAAATTTGGATGAAAAATGCGAATCACTGAAAAATACATTAGATGAAAAAGTTTTGGAAAATCACCTACTTATTAAGCAATCGGAGGAATTAGCAGAGGAAAAAGTTAAACTCGTTGATGAAAAAAATAAGTTACACAATGAAATCAGCAATCTGCAGAATTCTGTAGATACATTAAACGATGAATTAACTGGTTTAGTTGAAGAACTAGCGAGGTGTAAAAAAGACAAGAATGAACTTACCAGTGAACATAATGAGTTGAAAGAATTGTTTAAAAAGGAGTTGGATAAAAATGAAAACTTGGAAAGGAATCTACAGCTGACTATTTCAGAGAAAGATGTACTTTCTGAACAATTACTAAATTTGAGCAGTAAACTAGAAAATGTAGAAATGGAAAATGAGAATTTACAATTAGACAAGAAAGAACTAAATGAAAGTGTTGCATGTAAAGAACATTTGATTATCCAACTTGAAGATCAAGTTAACTCTTTGAAGAATCGGCTAGAACTCTTAAGTGAAGAAAATTACAACATTCTTGAAAATTTAAAGACTACAACTGATAAGATGTTAAATTTTGAGGAGTCATTGAAAGCTGTTACAAATCAAAAACTTGAACTTGAAAGTTATATGAAAGAAATAAATGTGGAATTAAATAAAGCTTCGTTGTTGAATTCACAGTATTTGGAAAATCTTACATTTGCAAACGGAGAAAACGAAACTTTAAAAGAAAATATTACTTATTTAAATAGAGAAATAGAAAAGCTTCTTAAGACATGTGAGGATTTGACTCAGAGTGTACATAAAACAACTGTAGAGAAAACTACAATTTCACTTGAACTAGAAACGAAATTACAGTTTATTTTAGAAATATCATCTCAATTAGATGCATCTAGAGCAGATTATTTGAAAATAACTGAAGAACTTGCTACTGTTAATTCCAACAGCGATACTTTGGTACAAGAAAATTCAAAAATAAAGGAAGTGTTACAAGAGCTGATGATTGAAAAACAGCAATTGAATGAAACTCTTGAATCACTCAAGATTACTTTAGATCAAACAATTATGGAAAAAAATAATTTGAATGCTGAAGTGAGTGAGTTAGTAAAAGAGAACAATTCTATTGTTAACCAAAAAGAAACTTTATTGAAAGACATGGAAATTTCTACAAATGAAACCAATAATATAATTAAAGAATTGGATGAATGTAAAAGAATTAAATGTGATTTAGAAACTTCTTTACAAGCTGTCAAAAGGAAAAACAAAATTTTGAAAGGTGATTTAAAAAATACTAACTCAGAAAAATGTGTTTTATCAGAGGAACTTGCAACTTTGATAAGTAAATATGAAAATCTGGAATTAGATTTTAACAAAGTGTTGATGGAAAAGAATAAAATTGATGAAGAATTATGTTTGAAAAATATTTTAAATAACGAGATTGAAACTAAGTTAGAAAATGTATGTCGAGAAAAAGATGATATTTGTGAAAAATTGAATGAAACAACAAAAACCTTATGGGAGATTGAAGAATCTCTGAAAAGGGAATTGAACGAAAAACAATTAATTGACAACAATTTAACAAATGTTAATAGTAAATTGGAAGAATATATTTTGTTGAATTCACAATATTTAGAAGAACTTGCAGAAGCAAATACTGAAAAAGCAACTATAGAAAATGAAAATGACAGTTTAAAAAGTGAAGTGGAAAGTTTGATCAGTAAATGTGAAGAATTAACTGTTGCTATTAATGAAATTACTAATAAGAATAGCGATATGGTAAATGAACTAAATCGGAAAACTAAATTAATTGATGAGATTCAAAACGAAAAATTACAAATAACAGAGCAGCTGAGAGAATCTAACAGTACCAAAAATACATTTATGATGGAATTGAACGACTTGAAACAGAAATTAAAAAATGCTACTGATGAAAATGAAAAAGTTTTAAAAGAAAACATCACAAATACAGAATTGTTGAAGAAATCTGAAGATGCAAAGCAGATATTACATGAGAAGTACTCAAAACTAGAGTCTACTTTGGAAGAAATAATAAGTGAAAGAAATCTTTTGGATCAAGAGTTGAAAAATCTTACTCTAAAGTTAAATGAATCTCTTATGTTAAATTCCCAATACGTAGAACAACTTTCAGTTGCAACTGAAGACAAAAATACTTTAGAAGAAAAGTTGTCTAATTTAAATAGAAATTTACAAAGTTTATCTAATAATTGTGAAGAACTAAATATTAAAATTGAGGAAATTACTGTTGAAAAAAATAGTGTTTTAACTGAACTAAACGATAAATCCAAACTTATTTCAGAGTTATCAACTTTACGTAATGAAATTGAAAATGATAAGTTAAAAATAGAAGATGAACTAGCCGAAGCAAAAAGTTACCAAAACAACTTATCAATGGACCTAAACAGTTTGAAAGCACAGTTGAATAGTACAATCGAGAACAATGAAAAACTTGTGATTGAAAACTCCAGCTTAACAGAAATGTTGAAAGTAGTAACAACTGAAAAACAACAATTGGATGATAAATATAAATCACATCAACTTCTTTTGAATGAGACAAATGCAAATAACGAAACATTGAAACAAGAATTGTTGAAAATAACACAAGAGCATAATGATATAGTGAATCAAAAAGAAGATTTGTATCATAATAATAAAAATTTAATAAAATCACTTAGCGAAGTTACTGAAAACTTGGAAATAGTGTCTAACAAGTTTAAAAAATGTGCAAGTGAATGTGAAGATTTTGCTGCAGATAAAACTGTTGTACAAAAAAAATTGTCTGAAATAAATTCTATAAATGTTGATTTGGTAGAAGAGAAAAATCTACTTTTAGAAGAATTAAAATATCTAACAAATGAATATAAAACTTTGGAGTTGATGCATGAAAAAGAATTATCTGAGAAACAAGTGTTAGTTGAAACTGTTAATTGTATGAAGTCAGAAAACAATCAGGTTCATGATGAATTGTCTCAAGCTACTAATTGCTTGGAATCTGCAGTGCAAAATGCGATCTTGGAAAAAGATAGTTTTCTTAAAAACCTTAAAGTTGTTGAAAACGAATGTTTATTAAAAAGCAAAACAATTTCTGAAAATGAAACAGCAATATTTGAACAAAAAGAAATAGCTAACAAATTACAATTAAATAACAACGAATTGTCTCAAAAATTAGTTACAATATCAAATGAAAATACAAATTTACAAAACTTAGTTAAACAATTGGAAGAAAAATATAAGAATATCTCTGAAAATAATTCTAAAGTAGAAATTACTTTGCAGGGTTTAGTTAGTGAAAGAGAACTGATTGCAAAACAACTTGAGGAGTCGAGTAAAACAGTAAATGATTTGTCAGTTTCATTAAAAAGTATAAGTGAGGAAAAAGAAAGTTTGCTTTTGGATATTGATAGTATCCAAGGTAAGTTAAATATGGCAGTTGAAGAGTTGGATAACAGTAAAGTTGAATTGAATAAAATATGTATGGAGTTGAATGAGTGTCAGTTAAAAAAAGAACAAAGTTTGAATGAAATACAAAAACTTGAATCTGATGTGGAAAAGCTGACATTGGAGAAGAATAAAGTTGAAGATGCTCTTCAAAAAACATTGGAAGAAAAAAGAGTTATATCTGATTTCTTGGATCTAAACAATACTGAGTTGCAAAATATTCTACAAGAAAAGGAAGTAATTTTAGAAGCACTTGAACTGAGTAATAATGAAGTAAGTATTGTACAAGAAGAAAAAGAAAAGTTACTGAAAGAAATCGAGAGGTTGACACGAGTTAAGAATGACTTTTCAGAACAATTAGACAAAGTTTCCCAAGAAAATGTTGATTTAACTGAAAAATACCAAAATATACTCAAGAAAAATCATGAAAATGCCGAACAAGCTAAAGATTTAACGGAAAAAGTTGAACAACTAACAGAAGAAAATACACAACTTCTAGGAAGATTTACTGTTGTATGTAATGATCTAGAGGAAAAATCTGCTAGTGTCGAACTTTTAAAAACATCTTGTAATTATTTGAAAAAGGAAGTAGAAGAAAAATCAGAGCTTGTAGAAAAAATATCTGAAGAACATAAAGATATTTTCGACATAGTTGATAGACTTTCCCAAGAAAAAATTGACATGAAACATACCATTGACACACTTTCCGAAGAAAAAATGCAACTAACCCAAAACCTAACTGATTTCAAGAACCAAGTAGATGATTTAATCGAGGAAAAGAATAAGTTGATTGAATGTTTAGATCTGACAGACAAAGAATTACAGAAAGTTAAGAAGGATAGGAATGATATACTGGAAGGACAAACTAAAATAATGAAGGAAACTCAAAGTAATTTGCTACTTGCCCACCAAAGCGCTGTAGATGTCAAAAATGATCTTTTGAAAAGAATAGAAACTGCTGAAACGGAAAAGGAAATTATAAGAAAGCAAATGGAATTCGATACCAAAAACATACAAGATTCATATGTTTCGGTAGTACAAGCTAATTCGAAATTAGAAATGGAAATTCTTAACTTGCGGAAAAAACTTGAAGATAAAAGCCGTAAAATAAACGAATATGCTCAAATTAAAGAAGCATACGAAAAATTATTGGAAGAAAATAGCAGAATTTCAACTGATATTGATACAATAAAATATAAGAGAACTAGAGATAGGGACGAATTTGTGGGTTTACTGAAGAAAGAACGAGAAGAAGCCATCTTGAGGGAAAACAAGAAGGTTAAAGATGTGAGATTTGAATATGAAAGTAAATTGGAAAAGATGAAAGAAAAAATGGTAAGTGAATTTATTTTTTGGATTAAATTCTTTTTCCGTCGACCGTGTATTAACAAATGCAATTAACATCTTCTGTAAGTTCCTTGTGGCATTACTTATTTTTTCTCTTATTTTTTGGGAATCAAACCACAATGTTTTTTATTTCGACGTTTCGATAGCGTTCCAGCTACCGTTGTCAAGATTAACTAGTAATAAAATAATTTTTCGTCCCTATCTGACACAACGAAAAAATATGACAACTAGACAATCAATAATATTTTGAAGCTTAAGACTACGAAACTTTGTTGTCTAATTTTATTAAGGTCCATTCATAGTGGATCACATCTGTGGTAAAATGTGAATAAAATATTTTATGACATTCTAACAATATGATAGTCTACTAGAAATGAAATCCAGTGAAGTACACGTTCCAGGAACGGTTTTTTTGGGATAGCGCTTTTTTTTCGCTTATTTTTGAAATGTTAATAAAACGCATTTGTTGTTACTTTTTTGTGTATGATTATTTTTGTTTTCAAAAAATATGTATAACTCAGTTTGGTGATTTTGTGTATCAATTAACAACTATTCCAATGATAAATCATAAGAAAACCTGGATAAAAACTTATGATGCTATCCTGATAAATAAATTTCTCTTTCTAACATTGTTGACCAAATTTGGCTACATTCGGCTGAAATACTAGCTACACATTTATCTGCATTCAGTTGTATTAAAGCAATTTCTTTGATTTTTCGTCTTTTATTATTGGGCTCTTTCAATATTATTTTTGTCGAATCCCATTGAATTTTATGCCCCTCTTCCCAAGCATGTTTACAAATACCTGACTTAAAGAACTCACTATATTTGATATATTTTTAATGTTCACTTATTCGAACTTTCAATGGTCTAGATGTTTCACCTAAATAGAATTTGTCGCATTCACAAGATATCTGATATATGCAATTTTTTGTGAGGTTTCATTAACAAATAAAATTGTTTTAGCTTAAATTGTATAGAGATGAAGTTGGCAAGGAAATGATGAAAGTTAAAGCAGAACAAAGTGAGAGCGTAAGTACTTAATTTAATAATAATCGATCTACTATAACACTAAATACATTTTTACAGATGTGCCTTGTTAAAACTATCCAAGACCTGAAAAACGAACTGTTCGAAACACAACAAAAATTACATATGCTAGAAACCGAACGAGACATGTTAAGAATAAACGAAATACACGCTTCCAAATCCATACATGCTTCCAGAGAATCTTTAAGATCCATGCCAGATTCGCGTAATTCTATTCGAGGCAGCATAACGTCTCTAAGATCAGTAGGTAATAACCCTCGAAATAGAGTAGACACCATGCAAACGGTTAAAAAAGGAAGAAGTACGTCAGTATTACACAATAATTACAAGGATAATGAAAGAAAAACGGTGACTTTACCTCGAGCGATAACTCAGATTCAAGAAACTGTTACAATATCACGTAGAACTTCTTTAACAAATGTACCAAATATCGAGATGGAAGACGAAGACGATGATTTTAATAATAAGTACTTGACGGATTTGAAAGCTGGGAATTGTATCGTTGGTGATAATGGAAGAGAATCGGTCGTAAGGTTTTCTGAATTGGCTTGGAGAAACTCAATGTTACCGCCGCATTTGAAATCGTCATATCCGGCGGAAACGCAGTTTGCTAGCCCTTCGAAGTTCAGGGAAGACGAGCTTAAGGTTAGTTTTTAATGTTTTTCTTTTCTGATAATCTATTAAAATTTAATTTTATAGGGTGGCAACTTGGAGCTTGATGATAGTCTCAGTAAATTGCTCCCTGGCGAAAAACCCCGTCAAAAGAAAGATTTTGGCACGACAACTTACAAAAAACCCGGTCCTCCAACACCTAGTAAAAACGGTGGAAGATTATCACTTCAAGGAAATGAAGTTCAACCGCTAAGAGAACAAAACGAAAGGACGCCAAAGAAACTCACGCCCAGTAGAATTAGAGCGCTTTTTATGGGAAGAAGTAATATCAGGGATAATTCTGAGGTAGTTTTCTTTTTTATCTAATTATGTTGGTAAAATTGATAAATACATTTTTGTTTTTAGAATCAACCAGTCACCCCAAGAACGAAACAAAGATTAAGTATTTTCCGTAAACAACGTTGACGTTGAAAATAGCATTAGTTATTTTTGAGCTTTTTTAGTATTTTTAAAAATTGTGTTTTATGTTTTTTTAATAAAGATTTTTTATTTTGAAAGGTGATATTTCCGATTTCTTAAATATTGGGCATCAGTGATCTCTGTAAGAAGCGCGAGCCAAAATCCGTACTACTTTTTTTGGATAACGAATGATCTTTCAGCATGATAGATTTTCCCCATAAGAGTAAACCATAAGTCAAATGACTTTCGAATAGAGAGTAATAAGCAAATTTTAACAGTCGGATCACAAATAGTTTGGTGTAAAGTTTTTGCATAGTTTGTTAATATTTGGTTCCCAGGCGGAGTCTATAATTTAAAGTGTAACTCAATCCTATGTCACATGACCGTATAGATTCAACCGCTGACCAAAATTTGAACACTAAAATACCAAATTTGACAAATAATACCAAAATTACCAACTTAAAATACCAATAATTACCAGAAAATACCAACATTACCTCAAACACGCGAGTCGACACGGCTATATCTCTCCCTGTTTATATCAATTGTAGGACGTTTAAGAGACAAAGCGAGAAGATTTTAAAAAGTGTAAAAAGCCGAATGCAGCGCATGAAAATCGTCGATCAGATGATGTGGTTGTGACTATTGGTTATGATTATTGTTTTAATTCATGGCGCAGTTTTGAAGATTCAGTGGGAACTTCCAAAAAAAAATTAGATTCGCATTAGAAATTGTTATTGTCAACACTGCAATTTGGTAAGAAATTCAGAAAATATTTTAAGCTTGCAACATCGCGGCCATACCGAGTTAAAGGTCCAAGGTCATTGACGATGGAGCTGAAAATCGTTTGATCTTTTACCGGGATTCGTATCTGTTCTCTTTATAATCTGTGATATTACCACAAAATTACTATAAAAATACCAAATTATTACCAAAAATACCATACTAGTGTACACCAAATACCATCAGCGGTTCCCCCTCGGATACAACGTATCTACTGTATTAATACTTTAACTGAAAAGTTTGAATTAAAAGCACGGAAATATCAACAAAACCTTTATTTATAAGAAATGTCCACATTTTGTACAAAATTTATAGGAGTCTTTAGCAATATCATTCTACATAATTTTAATTCACATGCTTGCCATTTCATTTTAGTGCACTTTTGATTTTTAATGGAAGGAAATGATTATAATACAAATCACAACAGCCTCATTAATACCTATAAATCATTACTATCAAATATGACTTTCAAACATGCGCATACAAGAAAATCTAGACAGCTTCGCTTCTTGTTTGCTGCCGATATTGTCAGCCGCTGGATACCAGCCTAGTGTGACCCGCGCTTTAAAATTTTTATTGCAGGTAAAGGTTAAATAATAACTAGATTCATTAATAGAAGTCAAATTCCAAAGTAAAAATTAATTCTATTCAGTGATGCACTGAAAGACCGAACAATTTACTGACTGGTGTAGGCTTTGGCTACTTTACCGAAGTCACTGACTCCGGCTGAAGATGGCAGAAGGTGGAGAGTATGAAAAGAATGCAGTATTTTAATTATGTCCCAGAAACGGTCAAATATTTTCATCTCGAGCTGATATGTTTTGGTTTGAGCATTTTTACTTACGTCATGTGACAGTCAACTTGTCAGTTGGTGGACATGCCCTGACTGGAATGGTCTGTAAAATCCATTTTCCACGGTGCGAGTTGACGCTGCAACTCAAAATAGTTGCATGCAACTTGGCGTTTTATTTCGTAGGGCGCGTCGGTCGTATGAATTAGAACTTGCTCTATTTTCGAGAGAGAAGTCGCTGCGACTTGGTAACTTTTCTGGTGGATTTTGTCGCACCAACCCAAAATTTCTTCTGACATTGCTGCCACTGTCAATCAAGTTACGTTTCCCCTAGATAAGATAAGCCTAGATAAGTCGCAGCAACACACTATCGATATGCTGATTGTACTTTTTCTCGCAACAAGTCTCTGCGATTTGACTTGACGCAACGTGGAAAATGAACTTAAGCTAGGTTATGTTAAATTAACCTTAAAGTTGACAGATCCTCACTTCCGGTCGAACGCAGCAACTGCGGTTCCGGCTTGTCGACAGAATTTACAGACTCGGATCTCCGGCAAAATTTTGACACCGTTTCATCATTATTTTTTAATAAATAAAATAATAAAAATTATGATTAAAAAAAAATAAGATTTTGAATAATCCTTCGTATCTTTGGACGTAATAAAATTATAGTTGCATTGCATAGAAAATATTCAGTGAACATTATGAACTTCTCAACGAAATTAATCTTTTTTTTTTAATATATATTTAAAGTTTAATTCCAAGCTTTTACTATTTCTTTTTTGTTAACTTTACCCATGGCATTTTTCGGTATTCCAGGTACAATTTTAACAACACTAGGAATCCAATACGAAGGCATCTTATCTTGCGCCCAGTCTCTCAATTCCTCTAAAGTAAATTCTTTTTCTTCTTTCAATACTACAATCGCAGATATTCTTTGGCCCCATTTTTCGTCGTCTATACCCACAACTATGCACTCTTTTATATCTGGGTGAAGTAAAAGTTTGGATTCTATTTCTAAAGCACTTATTTTATATCCCCCCGATTTTATTATATCTACCGATTTCCTACCGAGAATTTTGAATTCACGCGCTTCCGAAGAATATTCACAGATGTCGCCTGTTTTGAACCAACCGTCACTGGCGAATTCTTTCCGGGTCGCTTCCGGTCTGTTGAAGTACTCTTTGAAAATACCATCTCCTTTCACCAGCAGTTCACCTGGAATGAGATAATAATAGTTTGTTAAAATCCCGAGGATCGACAACTTTACACCGTAAATCTTACCTTTGTGATTTTCGCTTTGATAAAATTTCTTCGTAAATTTAACGTCACCATCTACGTTGGAACATTCTAAAATTGTGTTAAGTTCTCCACTCTCTTCATTTTCTTCTACAATTCTAGTAGATACTCCTGGCAGTGGTACACCTACATAGCCAGGGCGTCTTTCAGACTCGTATAATTGTGATAATACCATTCCACATTCAGTCATACCATATCTATACAAGAAAATGTACATTAAAAAAAAACAGGAAATATTTTTAAATAAATGAAACCCCTTAAAAAAAGTAGAAATAAGAATGCGTGACGATGACGTATGCAACACTATATACGCTTTATTGTTAATCATGTTGCATAACTAAATGTATTGTGTGTTGCATAACTAAAAGTATTGGTGTTGCATAAAACCGCAAGAATGACTCGAAATCCATGATTTTCCTTCACCCAAAAAGTACTCAACGCGCATAAAGAATCTGATACAAATCTATTTTTACCTTTGTAATAATGAATGTCCCGAAATATTCAACCATTTTTCGTGTAACGAATCAGGAATCGGCGCTGAACCACTAACCATAAGCCTAACTTTGGTCTTCAAGGTATTCTTAATGTAATCCACCATTTTAGGATCGTCTTTAAACACTTTCTGAAATTCTTCGACGAGTTTAAAATAAATAGTCGGTACAGCCATATATACGGATATTTTTCTATCTTCCGGTTTTGCATTTATACCCAATAAGTAAGACCAGACCGAGTTGGCGTTAAATTTTTTCAACATAATCGCTTTGGCTCCTATGTAAAGTGGACACAAAAGTGCATTGACGATACCGTGAACGTGATGAAGGGGAAGTGTGTGAAGGATTACATCGTTTTGAGACCATTTCCAAGCATCAAGTAAAGTGCTTACTTGATACTGAATGTTTTTGTGAGACATTACTACTCCTGAAATTGAAATTTTACAATTTAAAGGTCGATTCATGCAACATAAACTAATGTAGAATGTGAAAAACGCAATATTTTGAAAAATGTACCTTTAGGTGAACCGGTAGTTCCACTTGTATACAAAATTAGAGCATTGCTTGAATCGTAGAAATGGTTAGGTAATCCTCCTTCAAAATCGCTGTGGCTGTAAACTGTTTTCTGTGCACAGTCAAGTTTCATCTTTTCATCTAATACATGTAAATTACTATTTGTATTTACTGATACTCGTTGCATTAGATCAGAATATTCCGGTGCTGATATTAACAGTTTAGAATTCGAATCGTTGGCATAATACAGAAGAATATTCTTCGGATGTAGAGGACTAAGAGGGACAGCTGGAAAAAATATATTTCGTTACAAAAACGAAATAGAAAATTCTATTATGAATAGGTTTTAGTTGCTGCAGCTTTTCCTAATTTGAACTACAGATCATAGGGTGATATAATTAAATTACATTTTAATACATCAAACTATTGACAATATGCCATAAATTACAAATCATTAACATACATTAAATTAAAACTAAAACTACTAAAAATAGTATAATACTGAATAATTATTTAAATTAGATATTTTTCTAGGTATTTATCATTATTTTGGATTGGATTTATCTAGTAAATATTTACCAGTTTATATTATAGAACAATATTTACTTATACACATGAAGTGAATTGTAAATGTATTTTTAGAAATGTATTTAAATGTGAATGCACTCCTAAAGTTTAAAGTTTATGGCGAGCAAAACAAAAATAGGTACACAACTAAATAAAATTATAATACATTTCGTTATAGAGAGTGTCTATCAAGGAAAACAAAAAGGTAGAACGTGTCGCGGGATACAGGGTAGGAACTTTATTTCCTTTTAAGCAAAAATTATGAAATACATCTGACGTCATAGATAAACAATTTGCATATTCCTCGATGGTCGAGTAGTAAGCAAACCAGACTCTCACGCGGTAGACCCGGGTTCGATTCCCCGGGAATAAGTTTTTTTTTATTGTTTATTTTTATTTTTAAATAATTATTCTGCTTGATATTAATAACGACAACAGGTAGACGTTTGAAATATTTAGCAGAATATTCATTATTATAGATAATGGTACGGTACCCTCCATGAGGGAGTCCGACTGGCAACATCTACTTATAACAGCATCATATATTTATAAAGGGAAACCGTAGCAATATACAAATTGGACATTCAAGAACTGTACGTTTACCACAGAAAAATTAGTGGAAACATAAAATTGAATTGTTAAATTTTTAATTTGAAGTTATATTACAGTTTATAGACATTTTTATTTTCTAGATTTTTTCTTAAGTGGGTCGTAGAAAATATATGCTGTTCGACTCGTGTGGATTGTCCATAACCACACTAGTTGCACAAACTACTATTTCTATCAAAATATGCCCTTTTACATTTAAAAACAAGCTGCCAAATGTCAAATCAATTTATCCATCCATTTTAAAGTTATCGAATTAAAACATTCAAGTTTTCAAAATTTCAACACCCTGTATTTCGAAAAGTAAATGTGCTAGACCCCTTAATCATCATATCATTTTGTCCAATTTTATGAGAGGAATCTACATGCAAACGTTGTAATTACCCTTAACGTTCGAGATGCTTATACCATTTTTTGCGCGATCGTATTGAAATAAATTCCGAATAAAATAATTTAAATTTCTTCGAAATGAACGAAATGTCAAAAGTGACATTTATACTTCTCCATCAGTTTAAAATACATTTTGCATTTTGGTGAAATTGTTTTTATACTATTTATTACTTTTCGACGTCTGAACGGTAAGTAAATCACTTACCGACGTGTTAAACTTAGAAACCAGTAAACACAACCTACCGTCCTGACAACCGATGCTGTAAATAAACAAAAAAGATCAATCGCGCAAAAAATTATGGAAATAATAGTAAACATTTATCCGAACAAATTCAAGTAGATCACCAGCACTGCGAATACCAGCTTTGCATAGAATTTTAATATAGCGTCGGTGGTTCAGTGGTAGAATGCTCGCCTTCCACGCGGGCGGCCCGGGTTCGATTCCCGGCCGAAGCATATGAATCGCTGCTTCGTAATTCGTAAACGAGAGAGAGACTCAGGAGAGAGCACACGCATGCAAGCTAGGCACATAACGAAGCAACGTAACATAACGGAACGGTCAGATCTTTTGCGT
>CAJUYG010000024.1:370303-425516 GCA_910591675.1 Galerucella calmariensis | reverse complement strand
AACGGTCAGATCTTTTGCGTCGCGACCCCTGGTCGCTCAAACATAACCTGACGTAAAGAACTAAAGTTCCAAAAAATCGTTATTAACTATTTACGCGTTACTTTATACACGCACTGTATAAAAATATTATCGGCTGACAATTATTATCATTTAGCACATCTATATTATCCAAGTTTATTTACAGATTAAAGTCTGCTGATTCTGACTAGCTTATCTGGCGACATTACTTAAAAATATTTAATTGCCATAATGATATCTTCAAAAACTGACCTATTGTTCTATTATTTTATCTAAAGATAACTAATTGAAGGTTAATTACTGTTTTTTATTGGGTACTTCATTCTCAATATTATTTTATGATTTATATCATTTTTTTTAACAATTCCCAAATCTATTTGATGCAATTTTATTCAACTTTTTCTGTATTCACGCAAATTACGAAATAAAAAAAACAGAGCAAACAAACAACTTTATTTTTATAAAAAATCTGCTCATATATTTTTTACTAATATTTACACATTCCCGTTACGCTCGTAACAATACACCTACGTGTTATGAATACACTTTCTGACTTTCTATTATTAAGATGCATGTGACCACGATGCCTAACTGTTTTGCGAAAATTTAATATGCCAAACATATTTTTTTATCACGGAGATTATATTATATTTATATACATGTTTATCTCAAACTCAATGAATAGCAACTTAGTGTATAAATATAAATTATACATATGTATCACTGGCATAAAAATTAAAAGTGAATTGTTTGCAAATAGATTTTTTATTTTACAATATCACGGAACAGAAATATGTTAATAGACATACATGAACTTGAACTTTAATGATTTAATTTAAATGCTCAATCAAATCACTGTAAATAGTTTGTATGTTGTTAGCAGATTTATTAAAAGATGTAATAACACTTTAGGGTGTAGAGAAATCGATAAAGAAATTAATAAAAGTAGTTTTTTTAATTGCCTTTGAATACTAATAATATTTAAATAACAACCAAAAAATTCACAGATCCTGTCACAGTATTCAAAGAAAACTGGATAATACAGATGGTTATTTTATACTAAGTAGAATGGTGCATTTGGTACTGTAAGCAAGCTCTGCTTATTGAAATCAATAAACTATCAAGCTGTTCTTGATGATATATGCACCAAACATTGATAAATTAGTATTTACTGATATGATAAAGCAGCATTAAATACTCTTTGGAAACAATATTGTAATTATATAGTAATTCATATCAAATTTGTCAGTCACTTACCAATTTGTCCCGACATCCAAATGGCATAAAGAGTTATAACATAGTTTACATCATTAGAGCACATAAACATAACTCTTTCACCGGTGCGACCGTTGCAAAGTTTTGTGATTTCTTTTGAAAGCTCATTAGCACTTACGAATATATTAGCGTATGTATAGCTTGCAATTCTATCTCTTATGGCTATTCTATCAGGAAAATGTGTAGAATTTCTAAATATTGGTCCATTCGGTAGAGTAGAAGTCACATTCACATTTGCTTGAACTTGTTGAAATCTTCTTGAAACTCTTAAAACTGAATTTCTCACATGACTCTTTAATAGAGACATTTTATTTAAAACTAAAAATATCTAGTTGAAGTATTTAATCAAATCCAATTAATGAATACTGGTAAATGTCATAGATTAAACATTCACTAGTAATAATTGTAATAAAACATTCATTACACGATCTGAACTTTATCAATTATTCGAACTATGAATTTCTTTTTGTATTGAAACTTTTATCAAAACTTAATTCAACTCCCACAAATGTCGCCGAAACAAAATAAAATATAAGGTTATATAAAATCGCAGTATAAAATACTCAGTTTTGCCAACCTAAAAACTGAAAGCGTCAAAGAATAATTTGAGATTCTGGCTAAGAGCCCAAATGTTATCACATTTATAATCATTTAACTTCGGCAAAAACGATAAGCAATCTATAATAAAAACATCCTTTATTCAAACACATTTTGTTTTTCCACAGAAATCATCATCAACATTGATAAATTATACATATTCAATAATAGTAGTATAAAAATAAAATTACAATGTACATAAAACAGTTTTTGGAGTTAATACTATTTGCATAGACATCAAAAGCATTTCACAAGGAGTCTTTGAACATCTTCACCAAGATTCTTCAATAAATATGAACAATGGAAAATCAATAATAACTATGGTTTGTTAAATAAACCTTTTACCAAAGATTATAAAATTATCTCTGCATAGCACATACTTGCTCCTTCACTTCTTCAAGTTGTCTAGTAGATTTATTTATAGAATCATGTTGATAATTCAAATGAATACAAATTTGTTGAAGCTTTTTAAGATTATTTTCACTATTTTCCATAGCTTGTTCTTGTACGGCAAAATTGCGGGAAGCATGCATTAGAATCTATAAATGAAATTTATAATATATATACCATTGCAAAAGTTACAAGAAAATATAAGAAAAATGAAATATTATGTTAATTTCCACCAGTACCTCTGTACTTTTAGATCCTCTAGTAATCTGCCTGGCTAGAGAGGATATATTGTTCACATTTACTTGAACCCGATCAGCAAGACGCATTTTGGAATCGGCAAATAATGATCTTGCACTAGTACTACTTGCTGATGCCATGTTATTTTTTTATAATTATATAAATTAATTTCAATTTTCAATTACAAACAAAAAACAATAGTGAAGTTGCATGTGAGTAGGTAGAGCAGGAAATGTCAATAGAGTTCGTATCTGCCATGGAAGTGGTAACCAGCCACACTTGCTAGAAGTAGTAATGGTTGCAGCACAATAATTATTGTCACTCCTTTTTCCCTTTTGAAAGAGGATATAATGACTAATGGTTAAATGTAAATAAGCAGAATACTCAAACGCAATAAGCTGTTTATTTAAATAAAAGTGGCTGTATACATTTCACCATTTTAATAGAAATATTAGAGTAAAAGTAGAAGATAGTCACCAATAAATAACTACTGTCAAACTGTTAAATAATATTATGTTTTATTTCAGGATTAAACTGTTCTGTTTTTTATGTTAATTTTAATAAATATAAAAACTTAAAATTAAAATGGATCCAGCATTATTAAAAGAGCGAGAATTATTCAAGAAAAAAGCATTAACAACTCCCGCGTAAGTAATATATTGTATAAACAATCGTCAATATGTTTCTATAATGTAATTTTAGTGTAGAAAAGAAAAAAACAGATTCAAAACCTGAGCCCTCCAAAGATGAAAAGAAGAAATCGAAACCAACAAATAGCACCAGCAATGCACCCAAACTTGATATTAATACGTAAGTAGCTCATCCTCACTTGTAAACACAAGTTTTAAGAATTTATCTGACCATCTTGTAGGTATAAAACCTCCACGGGGAGCTCACAATATCGTTTTGGAGTTTTAGCAAAAATTGTTAAACATATGAAAACAAGACATCAAGACGGGGAAACTTATCCATTAACTCTAGAAGAGATTTTAGATGAAACTAATCAACTTGATGTTGGAAATAAAGTAAAACAGGTAATATTAATTTTCAATTAATTAGAAACTATCTATAATGGGACATTGTTTTCATATGGTTTTCATTAACTTCCCAGAACAAACATAAGGTTGCTCTGGTGACAGATAATTCACCAAAAGTTTCAGGAAATGATCACTGGTTTTCCAGTAATTTAATATAATAATATATGGAACACCCAGTTACTAACTAAAGATATATATGTTTTATAACTTTTTCTGCTCTAGTGGTTGCAAACTGAAGCCCTTGTAGACAATGTTAAAATAGATGCAACACCTGAAGGCAAATTTTCATTCAAATCATTATATAAGTTGAAAGATAGAAAAAGCTTACTGAAATTATTGAAACAACAGGATCTCAAAGGTCTAGGAGGTATATTACAAGATGATGTTCAAGAATCATTACCACATAGTGAAAAAGCTTTAAAGGTAAAATATATTAGTTTTGTATAAATTCACTTTTTGATTAAAATTTTTTTATAGATATTACAGAACCAAAATGAAATCATTTTTATTACTAGACCAATGGACAAGAAAAAAGTATTGTTTTATAATGATAGAACTGCTTCACTCCCTATTGATGAAGAATTTCAAAAGTTATGGAGATCTGTTGCTGTGGATGCTATGGATGATGCCAAAATTGAGGAGTATTTAGATAAGCAAGGTATTATTTTGAAAAATTACAAAATAATAAATATCTTATTCCGTTTTGTTTTCAAGGTATTCGCTCAATGCAAGATCATGGACCAAAAAAACCAGTAGCACCAAAAAGGAAGAAACCAGGCTCAAAGAAAAAAGTATTTAAGAAACCACGCGATAATGAACATTTAGCTGATGTCTTAGAAACATATGAAAATGATACATTGACTCAAAAAAATACTGTTTAGTTTAAAATATGAGCCTTTTTTTTTAGGTCAGATAACAACAAAACAAACATTTATAAAGTTGCTAGGTACAACATCCCTTTATTTCTAGGAGTAATTTGTAGAAAAAACTTTTATATTAGAAATTAATTAGATTACTTTTTAAAATGATTACGTTAATTGTTAACCATAAAGCTGGCGAGCAGCAAACAACTGAGTTTATAAATTCGGCTATATTCTGTTCTTATTCAACGAAGGGAAGCGCAAATGTGATAAAGTTAACTCAATTATATTTCCTTATAGTCATTATCACTTATCCAGCTCTGCATATCCATTTTAAATTCGTATCAATCGTTATCATCGGTCAAAAAATATTTTAAATAAAAGTTGCTAGGCTGTGATTAATTTTTTTTTCAATGCCAAACCATTGCCGTGCAGATGTGTTACTTTTATAGACAGTAACTAGATTTATATTATGAGTATTTTATACTTGATTATTTGCAGATTTTTATGGCAGTTTTCATATTTAAAATGTTAATTTACCAGTGTATTTAATAGTGTTTTGCAATAATAATATAATTTCAATAATAAATTGCAGTTTAAAAGTTTTACTTGAGAAGGATTTTAATTTGGGAACTAATTTTCAACAATCTTTATATTTATCAAATAATATTCCTGTAAAATCTGTTGAAAAAAAGATCAAAAATTATTATTTTTAAATCATTTGAAACCTCTTACATAAATTTAATTTTAAATAGATACCTATTAGATATGGGAGTCATTTATTGAAGAGGATTTTTATTTATCTCATTTATTATGGAAAGAGTGTGGGTCGCAAGTAGATAATAATTATAAAATCGTCCTTCCTGTGTATTTTTTATAAATAGTTTTTTTGTTCATATAATTCATTTTTTGGTTTACTGTGGAGACGGTAAGTACAATATTTAATTTATTTAGCCGTTAGAGTTAATTTTTTCATTTAAAATACTTGGAGTACATTTGATTTTATTGAACTATATAATTTTCTTGTTTTTATTTTATTTATTATGGAAAGAATTTTTTTAACTTCAATTATTTCGCTATATTAATTAATTTAAATGTATATAAAAGTTGAATAATTTTTTTTACATTCATCACATGATTTTTAAAACAAAATATTTAACAAATAATTAATAATAATTAGCCGGCTTTTCAATTCAATTAAATAGGTAAAGAACAAAATAGTAAAAATTCTATTCACAATTTCAATCATAAATTGGTTATTTTAGAATCTGTGGACGGATGATATCTATCTTGTACTGACGAGGCATAAACAGCTCTTTTTTTACAGGAAACTGTAATTACTGTTTCATTTCTTTTTAGCAATGATTTTTACTGTGTTTCTACCTTTGCTCTACTTATCTAATTTATCCCTATGTGATGACCGAGGCCCAAGAGTAAGAAGAATCGTTGGGGGTGAACCTGCACCTGAACCCCCAGCCGATGATCCTACAATTTTTGTAAATTTTGCTGGTAGATCGGCTAGAGTACAAGGAACAATAGACTTCCCTCATTATATCTTCAAAGGGATCAAGTATGCTTATGCTCCTGTTGGAAAGTATCGGTTCTTGGTAAGTTGAAGAGGATCTATAAAAGTAAGTGGAGACTGACATGATTTTCCTATTCTCTTGTAGAGACCTCGTGAAAAATTAATGAATGGATTAGTAAATGCTACAGCTTTTGCACCGCCTTGTATCCAACCACTCCCTGGATCAAATCAAATTGTTGGAAGTGAAGATTGTCTAGCTCTTAACATATTTACTCCAGAACTACCCACAGGAACTGAAGGTAACAAAATTTTGATTTATTTATTTAGTCTCCTTTACTAACATATAATATTATTTTAACTTAAGGTCTTCCTGTTGTCGTGTGGATACATGGCGGAGGCTTTAGATATGGATCAGCTTCTCAGTATGGGGTAAGTCAAAGAAGGAATATGTTTCCAGAAAAATCCTCTTTCCTGAGTTGTTATTTTATTAATTATAGAGATTTAAAAACACGGTTTATGATAATTTATTTTATTCTCACATAACCTCACAATTTACTTTCAGGTAAGACATCTCGTTGGGAAACGACTGGTAGTTGTTACCATTCAATACCGTCTGGGTTCTTTGGGCTTTTTAAGTTCCGGTACTAAACATCTTCCTGGAAATGTAGCTTTATGGGATATGGTATTAGCTGTACAATGGGTTAGAAACTACATAGGATTCTTCGGTGGCAACCCGTATAAAATTAACGTGATGGGACATGGTACCGGAGCCAGCAGTGCTCTAATGTTTGCTTTATCAAATATTGCTAAAGGTAAATAATCATATATAGGGCTTATCTGGGTTAAGCGCAGAATGACGATGGTGATATTTTTTGGTTTTATATATTTAATACACAACTTAATTCACGTAACATAAAGGACATAAAATTGGTAGATGCACCGCACACACAACCACCTTATAATACATAATGATTCTCACTCACTGCTCACCCTTCCGCACGATTATCTTAGCGCGAGAGTAGGACAATAGATATTAGTGTCATACCGAGCGTACCTTTAGGCAACCCATAATACATAAAACATAATAGTGTTGCCTACCTACACATATTTTCTTTTTTACTTATTATATTATTATTTGACGATTGTAGGTATAGCTTCAGGAGTTATTGCCATGTCAGGAACGGCTGTGTCACGTTGGGCTAAAGATGACACTCCCGAACATACTGCACAAGACATAGCTGTACAAAATGGCTGTCCTACAGGCGATGCACTAACAATGGTGAAATGTTTGCAGTCGCTTCCAGCAGAACATGTCGTTAGAGTAAGTATTATAAAAGTTGAGTGAGTTAAATAGTAATTGTATATATTAATTTACAGGGAGATTCCAGTGTAGAATTTTCAAAACTGCAAGATAAAGGTTTCATGGGTGGGTTGTCAGGAGGTCTAAACAGTGCACCGGTAACTGAAGGGTCTAACGATGGTAGAGCGTTACCAGGACTTGTTCAAAACGATGCGTTAAATGAAATGGATGAAGGAAAACAATCGAAAATACCTTTATTAACTGGAATGGTCAGGGACGAGACTAAAAGAGCTGTTAAAGGTATTTCGTATTGCTATTTCTGTTACAGTTTGAAGTAATATAATATTTCAATACAGGTCCGTTAAAACAAGATGTGGTGAAACAAATTCAGGCAGTGCCTAATTTCTTGGAAACAAATTTGGTACAAAATTTGAAGAGTGCGATTCCTAGTAGTTGGCAACTCGAATTAAAAGCAGTAAAGAAAAAGATGGAGGAGGATTTCAAAAAGGGAATTGAAAATTTGGAAAATTTAGTCAGCAAATTAGTACCGCCGAATTTCACTAATTATATGAAACTAAAAACGGGAAGTATTTTCGAAGCGCTAGAAAAAGTAGCAGACGCAACAAGTAAATATCTCTGGTTTTACAGCAACTCGTAAACTAAATTGATTTACTTTTCAGATGATGCTTTGTTCAATGCACCAGCTTTTATGACAGTCGATAAATGGTCCAGCAGTGGCGCACCCACCTTCTTATACAGCTTTGAACATTCAGGGAAGAATAGAAAAGGAAACGTTTTTCTTAAAGGGTCTCCTTTAATTGGAAACATAACTCATTTCGAAGGTAACCGTTTTACAAGCTTTTTTTCATAAATTATCCACATACCATCCTTATTGTTTCTTAATATATGATTTTTTTTAGAATTAAATGACACAGTGTCTCACGGTGATGATTTAGCTTACCTTTTCGACGCCTACGACATAGAAGGCAATCCTTTGGAACAAGAACACGAACTAACCGATGATGATAAACAAGTACGAGAAGTGTTCACGCAAATGATAGCGGATTTCGCGAGATACGGCGCTCCTAAACACAACGATAAGCCAGTAGAACCATTCAATCCGAAAAAGAACAATTTCATTCAAATCAAACCGAAAGTAACCTTATCGAATAATTTCAAATTTTGCGAAATCGGTTTGTGGTGTAATATGGCGGATAGATTAAAGAGTTCTACTTGTGAATTTTTAAACGCCATCAATAATTCGTTCAAAAATATGCAAAATTTCGTTAACGGTTTGAAAAGTCAAGCGAATTTAAATCCCGAAAAGATATTCGATAACTTGAACATATTGAAAAATGTGAGCGGTCAAGGAATCAACATTTTCGATCAATCGGCGCTGGCTAATTTGGCGCCGGATAAAGTTTTCAAGGAAATTAGTGAAAAATTCAAAGGAATCGGTAAAATTATGCCGCAACCTAATCAACATGGTGGTTTGAATGTGTTCGGCTTAGGGAACAATCAACAAAAGAATGGAGCCGGTTTGCCGAATATAGAACCACCTAAGGCTATACCCAGTCTATTTGGAGGATTTAACAAAAATAACAAAGCTACTGAAAACAAACCTACAGGTTAGTAATCATTAAAATTAAAGTGAATACATTGACAGTCATAAAAATCCGATTCCCAAAAAAAAGTAAAGACCATCTAACAAGAGGCGAAAGAAAGTAGTTTTCGTGATCGCAAATTTGTGTGCACATGCGTGGATTAATTAGTTTATCTGTCAATGTGAAGTAACCATTTCCGTTCATTCCCCTCAGTTCACCGCTTTATAGTGAAAAGTCATGGTGTCAGAGAAGAAGGTGGGTTACTGCGCACGACCAATCAAAAACAACTTCCAAAACGCCGCCATATTGAAAAATCAGCCAATCAGAAAATAACATGACAAATAACTGAATTTGAACGAAAACAAGAGACAAAATATTTATTTAACAATAAAGATACTCACTTAATGTTCCAATGTTATAGTTATGACAGTCATTCAAAGCATTAAACATATGATTGTAAATATGGCGGCGTTTTGGAAGGTGCGCAGAATATGATGAAAATTCGTCTTCCGTGAGAGCACACCTTCTTCTCTATTACACCATGGTGAACAGTGCTACTTTTCTCAATGTATCAGGTAGTTTATGTTTCAATGCCTCGACGTATTTCCGCCCAATATCGTGTAAAGGAGTATAAAAAATATCGTCAAAGCTTTCGTCTCTTGTTAGATGGTGTACTTTGTGACTAGACTTTGACAGGTCGGCCATATTGTACAGGAGGGAAACCGAATCGTTTAAAATCTAAATACATAACCACAAATCTCACTTTTTCAGCATCAAAATGCTTATGCTCCTGGCTAAACATTTTCTCCCTCTCTGCCAGTTATTCTCTACATTGGCAACTGATCCGAAACTGCAAATCTCTTTCTTAGAACAATGTATTTTCAAATCCCCCGCTGCCAGATGGTTTCAATGAACACTTCTTTAATGCGCATGCTTAGGGTCGTTTCTGACTGTTCTATGAACGTCTGTTTTATGTTCTAAGCTATGAACAAATCTATTGTTAGGTCACAAAAATCTAGTAGATTTCTCGTGTACATCTGGTTAAGGCTTCGAGTCTTCGTCACCTCAGCCTTAAAGCTCTCGCTTTTACCGTTTACGTTCTTAACAGTCCTATCTCTAAACCTTAATGGTTTCGTTTGTAGAGGGCATTACAAATATAATTCGAATAAGAGGACATTCGAGCAATCCCTTTTTTTATTAGAGTTTAAAGTTGTAGCATGTCGCAAACTAGATTTTATTATGTTTAATTATTATTTTTCAGGGCTGGATTTGAATCCATTTGGCCCCAAAAAGAAGCCGGATCCGTTTAAAATTTTTTGAGGTAAGTTTTAGTAGATTATAAACAATATTGAATTACTTAAGCCGGCTTAGATAATATTTGCTTTTTTTCTGTCCATCGGCTGAACTTAGCTAACTACAGAATTCTTAGCTGAGCTGAATTGTAGTTCGAACGCACATTTCAAACGCTGTTAAGTCGACAATATCTGCGCAAGCGCATTTGCATACAAACAAAGATGGAAAGGTAAACAAATTAATAAATCAAAAATTTATTTAATCAGAACTTTCAACTTCTAAGGTTAATTGAAATAAAAATTACCAGTGAAATCAGGAAAGTAGTATCTCAAAAATTGGCTTTACTGGATCCACATTTGGAACAAGAGCTCCAAATATGATTTTTAAGGTTAGACTATTTATCAGATGTCAATAATTAGTGACTTTTCTTGCATTCGCGATTAAACTTAGCCAAAGATTACAGAATAAAAATATAAGATGTTTCACTCCAGGGCGGTTTGATTCAAGTTGCTGTCCCAACTCGCTTTTGTTGTCAATAACGAGACCGGTAGATACCAGATAAGTTCGAAAAGCTTATTTTATTTTAAGCTATACAGGGGTAATTAGAGAAATATATATTTTAATTAGTAGTATTCTTTATCACAAAGGTTTATTTTTAAATGTTAACTATTTCGAAAAATGTTCGGGATATGAATTTGGAAAGGTAGGTAAAAAATAAACTTGAATTCTTAAAATAAATCAATTCAGTTTTAATCCAGCATCTTAGTAATTTTGTGATACTTATTGATAATCTAGCAGATATTTATCACAAATTCAATTAGATATACTCATTAGCCACCAGAATAATAGGGCCACTAAATCTTACATTTTGATCTTTAAATAACGCGTATTTTTTGGATTGACAAGGTTAAAACAGTAAAAAAAGAAGCAGCTGCAGGATACCTTTATTAAAAATTTTTATAAATGTTGTGAAATACTAAGTTTGGAGTTTGGTTTATGTGTTAAATTTAATCTATTGTCTTTCAAATCTTTCAATATACATTTGAGAGTAAAATATATACGGACTCTGGTATAGAGTATAGTATATTTCTTGTGTAATGTACTTGTTTATATAATATCCTTATTACAAAAATAAATCCGTAATTTTGTATTAGCAAATACATATTACAAAATTTTTAGTGTATAAGCTTTGCTATTAAAGAGAAAAATATTCGTATGACTTTTTGATCATTTCAACAATTAATTAATAAATTTAAAAAATCATTACAATATAAATATAAAACACGAACAACCAATAAACACCGTTCTAAAATAACAGCGTTCGACGGGCGACGTCCCGTATAATATGCCAAATTAAATGCAAGTAAGGACGTAGTGACGTACTGTACCATCCAAGTCACCAGCGGCATCGGTGCTTTACGCGATAAATTCGAACGAGTTAAACATCCTTATATTTTTATTCTGTAATCTTTGACTTAGCTAAGAAAAGAAAGTAAAAAATCCGGCACACTTGGCGGAGGCAAGAGGGCAGGTCAGTTCATCTTAGTAAATCTAAATTCATTTGCAAAACGAACGCTTGCTTAGCCAAGTTTAACTTAGGTTAGCTTATATTGGTGGTAGAAAAAAAGCAACTAATATATAGTTATATCTTGATTCTAAAATTATCTTCTTTTTTTTTTCAGTAAATAATGGAATATGTTTATATTTTTGTATCTCTGAAAATTAACGTATTGTAATTAATTTTTCATTAATTTGGGTTTATTATTTTCGATAATCTTGTCTCTACTTCTTGCCAGATATTAAATTTTAAAATTACATTCATGTTTTCTTTTATTATCCAATCTATATATTGGAAATCAATCACATGTCACTGACGTCATTCTGTAGTGGTCTATAGCGCATGTTCACCAACTGACAAGTTGACACTGACAGTCGCCCTGATGATAAATATTTGGATAGATGTAAGATTTAGGTGTTGTGGAGAAAACTATGTTGATGGTTAGCTGTCACCTTCAAGGTTATTAATTTTTGTCTCTTCAACATTAAAAGTTTTTTGCCGGACTTCACTTCTTATGTTATACAAATAAAATTGTATAGCATATAATAGTCAAGGAGAAAATATGGTATTCTGCTTGCATGAAAGTGATTTATGTATTTTATTGAATAATAATAAGTTTACGCTCGTTAAATGTATATTATAAATAATAGACTAAAATTTTTTATTATATTTTATTAAAAATTATATTTACAATACAAATTTCAGGTAAAATTCTTGTTATACTTTAAATTTTTTATAAATATAATTTGAAAACCAAACAGCTCCGGTGAAAAAATGCAATAATGCCATTAATTTGAAACAAGTTTTAAAATAAGCATCTGAAACAAAAAAATATATATTGACTGTTAAGTTTCTCTAGTATCCGAGTAGTTTTAAAACTTACCAACTACAAAAAATAAAATAAAAGCAGCTCCAGTCATCACACTTATCAAAGAAAATTCTTTATTGGTTTCTCCTCTTTTTGTTAGCCCCAGGATAGGCATTCCTACATACTGTAACGTAGATATACTGAGTAGTACTTGAATCGCACCGAAAATTAATACTGTTTTTGATTTGGAGTCTGCTAGCACTGTAAATAAATTTGAAAAATTGAAAAAATTTACTCAATTGACTCCCTTCTTCTACTTAACTCTAGATACTTACTGAAATATCCAGAGGCTCCGACCCAACATAAGGTCCAGAAACATATCGGTCGTCTCTTCTTATCAATATTTATCCAATGTGATATTAACGTAAAAAACAAACTGGTTAATGATAACAACCCGATCATTGTAGCAAGCTCCCTCATGGGAGTATTCGATAACTCTTGGTATATATATAAAGGAAACAGACTATAATAAACGAATATAGAAAATTTCGTTGTTAAAACAGTCAAAAGTGATTTATAAAAAGTTGGTTGTTTTAATATTTCTAGTCGATCTGATAGCACTCTAGGTCTCTGTATGGTTGTTGGCATAAATACTGCTGGCGCAACTGGTTGTGAATCTTGTTCTATAATATCATACGAATAAGTATTGTTATTATTAACCGGTAGGTCGGAAAACAAGGGCATTGGCATTCCAGATATACTAGTAGTGGGTACTGCTACCTTTTTGTTCTCTTCAGCAAATGACAATTCCAGTTGAAGATTTTTACTATTATTTGGTTCATCTTTGAAATTAACCCAGTTTTTCTTTGGTTTTTGTTCAATTTCATCTTCGTCGTCAAATGTTTCCCAGTCTTGATTTAGTATTTCATACTTGCTAGGTTCTGGATCTTCTTCTTCTTTATCCTCAAAAGTTTCCCAGTTTTTTTGTAAATTATTCGAGCCGCTACCACTTGGTTCTGCTGTGTTTTCTTCAGGGCTTGGTAATTGATGTTTTTCTATTGTTATTCGACTCCCTGTGCTGTTTTGTCTTTTGATTTGAAGTTCTTTGGAGTTTTTGGAAAATATATCTTCTTCATCTTCTGCATTCGACTAAAAACATAAATGAAGGTAAATAACAAAAATGCAAACTATAAACCAAACTACTTCATTTATTTGAGGTTAGGGTTAGGTATTCACATCTACCATAGGCGTACGATAAGATTTTTAAAAAGGGTTCAACGTACCGCTATGTATTTGTAGGTTTCCCTTTGTTTTGATTTCAAATAAGCAGGTTTCTTGAACACCAAATTAAATATCAAGCCTTGCAAAATCACTGCTTGATACCACATTATCACATGAAGCAAATTGGTGTTTAAAATGCTATGTCCGATTACGATAGGCGTAACAACGAATCCCAGAGCTGCGATTGCTTGGCACACATTAGCCAAAATCGCATGTTTTATTCTGAAGTATTGAGCTAGAAGAATTTCGCATTGAGCTGTTTGTATGGAAGCCCCAATACCTAAAATACGAGCAATTAAATGAGTAGCTTGAAATTGTAATGAATAATAAGTTTTTACCACAAACAATTCCTGCTAGTGGAAACAAAATAATCGCAGATGATTCTGCTAGACCCATCCACAAAAAGAGAAGACCTGCACATGTCAAACAAGTACCTGCTGTTGCCACCAACCTTGGCCATGTACTATTTGAGATCAGGAATCTGGATGTTGGATCTGTAAATAAAGTCGTTTTGTATAATTGTATCCAACAGCTTGTATCAACAATCGAAATATTTTAACGAAAATGTATGTTTGGTTGCCTACCTTAAAACATATGTGTCTACTTACCAAATATGGTCCAACTAGCTATAAATAATAATGGAGTATACATAAAGTTATCGTCCCATAATTTTGGATTTACGTCGTTTTTTGTCAAATTAGGAAGCCTTGACATAGCCAGAAATATTCCAAGACTGACTGTGAGACTTGGTATTAATGCCTAAAAAAAAAGTATTAAAGTTGTAAATAATAGGTTTGAATTGGGGCAGGAAAAGTATTTAGTAATAAAAATGGTAAGACAAGATTTAGTATGCAGTCTTGTAACATTTCTATATAATTTAATTAATAAACAGTATGTATTGTGATGAACTTTATTTTATATAACTTGAGTGTGAATTTAAAATTAAACATTAAGAGATACAATTAATGAGTTTTTTCTAAATATTTATAATTATACATTCAAAACACATTTCATACGTGTAATGATTAATGAAATATATTTTATGCCAATGGGAGAATGGAACTGCAGTAGGTAGGTACCTAATAATGAAATTACAAAACAAAATCGCTTTGTTGAAATTATAATTAATTGTTGTAATATTATTTCTTATTATTATAAAAACTGAAATATAATAGGAGAGTACAAGGTAGAAAGCACACATCGCTTTGAACTTGATATAATCTCTATTCGATCTTATATTTACTTAAAAAAATATTTATATCGTTTATCAACTAAAATAAACAGAGAGAATTCTCAGTGACACAAAATTATTGATATTAATACGATAAATAAAGTTTCTTTATTTATTAAAACTATGAAAATACATATTCGTTCAACCGGAACGTTGCGAACATAAAACAAAAAAACAATATCGAGAAGGACAAAGTAGTAATAAGTGAATTCGTTATTTTGGATTCGTCACACAAAATAGTTTTTTGTTTAAAAGATTTCGAACCGCCCTTGTAAGATTAAGCATATGACATTTGCATAACACTTTATGTTTTTAAAAAAATTACCTGAAAAAACAATGTAGCCAAAAATACGAGCCATCCATATCCTCCGTCTGGTATGCTAGGTCCAAGTTCTGGTTGTGTACTTACAACACTGTCTATCACAAGTTGATGCTCCAGGTTTGGTCTTCTTGTGCGATCGGAGGGCATATTTGATAGATTTTTAGGACGATTCACTTTAATTTTGACACGTTTTCACATTATATCACTTTTTAATGTTAATAAAACCTCTATTTTTGGAGCTCAAGATAAACTTGTTAATAAAAGTGAATCACTTTTAGTTGAAACTTGGCATACTATCATACATACTGTACATTGTTATCTTATCTTTTTGGTAAGTACATATAATTAACGTTAAATTGTATTCTGTTACTTCGACAACATTTTCCCAAATGTTTTCATCAGAACTAAACTAGTTTTTGGAGGTTTACTTAATGAATGACCAGTGATGACCAGTCCAAGGTCTAGCGCAGTTGGTATTTTTTATTTTACAGTCGTACTAATGGTTTAAATTTTCATTATATTATTCAACAGGTACCACCGACAGGTAGTACCATTAGTAATCACAATGCGCATCAGGTAGCTCTGACGTAGTCGTCGGAAGGTGTTTGCGTGCAACAATGAGATTGCATAGAAGTTTACTCTCTTCTCTTGGTTTCCGTAATTTTAATGATCTAATGTCTAATGCATATAAATTGTACAATGGAAGAATATTTGTCAAAAACATTTAGCAAAAATTCTAAATATAAATTTAAGTGTATGTTTGGTTGCCTATGCTAAGTGTAAAATTAGAGTATGAAATTTGAATTATAAAAAGTGTCAGAAAGAAAAGGATAGTGCATAACGGAATTTTTCTAATTCAATTCCGTTGGAGGGTTTGAATACCTATTCTATCTTCTAAATAAAGAATTACATGAAACCAGTCACTTAAAAACCAATATTTAAAAAAAATTACATTATAGGGATTTGTATTATTTATTTTCCTATAACGCATATTTTTTAATTAAGTAGGTATAGTAACTATCCAATCAAGGCCGTATCAAATGAAAAAATTTGCAGTCTGAGTTCCGAGAAACTCGTCAGCGCTCATGCTCTTCATCTTTCTTTTTCCGGTTTTGATGGTAGGTACCTATTTGGTGTATAATCGTTGGGTATTTGGTAGTTACATTTCAAAAAATCTTGAATACTTATACCTATTGTTTGGAAATAATTTACCTATTACGTTTATTAAACTAAAACTATGTTTAATTTTCGTTCGAGAAATCGTGAATACAGATTGTTAATTTCTTTATTTTGTTTACATCTGATAATTTATTCACTTGATTTAAAATTTATTTTGAAGTGGTGTTCCGGAAATAATTGTTAAAAATATAATTTTAAACCACCTTTAAGAAGTGAGATAGTAATATACAATTTGTACGAGTTAAAATGAAACGCATGATATTTTACGAGATGGCACGTCAAAAGAACGTATAAGTGAATGCAATCCAAAATTAAAGTGACAGGAACAGGGACAGTTTCCGTCCGCCCTGCTTTGCTATGATTTTGGTACGCCATATTAGGTCAACCATCATTTTGGGCAAAGCACTTATGGAGGATTGAACGTAGTCAACGTAATTGTTCCTGTATTAGGTATGCATACATTTTACAATTATTTAATTCGCTTATTGGCTTGTTGAACTTTTTATTTGGAGACAATTTCATAACATATATTTTATTACCTACTTTTTTAATATTTGTAACTAAAGCAAGGCTACTGGACAAAAAAGACCTTGATTAATTGAACCCTTTTATTTGTTTGATTTATTATTACACCTCATCACCTCAATTTATAAGTCGGATCCCAGGACAATTTTGTTAATATTGTTAAAAAAAACCTAAATTTGTTGTCAATAACAGACACTTGTTTTTGCATAGAAATAGCGACTGTAACCTGTTTGATGTTAAAGGCGCCATGAAATGGTGAAGACAATAAGGTTATGATGTAATTTGGTGGTAATTACTTCAATTTTGTAATTGTCTTAGTCGCGAATTGCTTTCATACATTGAAATCTACATATTTGTAATTATCAAAATTGCTGTTCCAATCGTTTTTCTTTCACCATATATCAGTATTAAACATATTTGTTGTAATAGGATTGAGGATACTTAATTGTAATTATATGTATAAATCTCTTCAATTTAATATTTAAGCAATGTCTCACTAGATATGAATTATGTTTAGATTCTCCCTTTTTTTAGTAGAATATACGAATTTGTTCTAGTATTTAATAAGTTATTTCAGTTAAACTTTACTACTTTGACATTTTTTTGTGAATTTCACTCATTACTTTTCGAATCTAACTGTTTCTAATTAATTCCACTTAATATATAATAATAATTTTTTTCGAAATACGTTTATATAGGTACAATATAATTGACCACACATAAGAAAATGATGTTACTCATTTTAGAATAAATGGTGGTTTAAGTAATTATTTATCTTATAAACTAGGTATATGTGGTTTATATATTGGAAAATAGAGAGTATTGGAAACTTCCTCATGTAGATGTTCGGTGATAGTTCAGTTTCTTTGAAGTCATTTTGCTGTGCTGTCACCATTTTAAAACTACATTTATAAATATCCTTATGAATTGTTGTATCAACTTTCAATTGAAAAGACTGAAAAGATTGGTATACACAACTAAATTTGGTTTTTTATTCAATTTCGTATTATTGAAAAGTATGACATTGGTTTTAGTTTCATTTAACACTTAATTTGTTTTTTGCAAACCATTCCTTTGTTGTATTAAATATGCATTGCAATTCCTTACTGCTTTTGGATATGTTTCTCCACCTACAATAAGGCATAAGGCAAGTGTTGTCTGCATACACATTCATATTATATATAATAAATAGCACTGCTTCCATGTGGAATTCTCACTTTATTTGTTAGTTTCTTGGACTTTCGTTACTCTTGATATACTGTTTTTTTTTTTAATAAATTAACAGGTTTCAGGGTAAAACGTTCATTGAACGAAGTGCTGAAAAAATTGATAAACACATTACATTGGTCATCCACTTTACAAGCTTTGAAAGTTGATGGATGAAATTATTGATATTTTCATTACTAAAAAATTTCTTATAAACATTTCTTTTAAATGCTAATGTCTGTGCACAATGATCTGATGTGTGATATTTATATTCAAATATCACATCAAATTTAGACTGATGATATTTTACATATAAAAATAGTTATCAATTTAGAGTTTTCATATATTTTTGAAAGTGGAATTAGCTGGAAACTTTTAGTTTAATTTAAAATAGAAATATGAGAACAGATTCCCCAAAGTAAGGGGTCGAAACAGTAAATTCAAATAAGTTTTCAGTACAAAAACAAAAAAACAAAATTGAGGTTAACCACTACAAACAATTTGTAATATTGGATTAGATAACCATTTTTATTGTTTCCTGTATGTGTGGAACCTATCTTTTATTTTTACCAAGGTTATATTTTCTTATCCAATTATATTTTATGTAAAAACAATCTTAGGGATTTTGTATCCAAAGCACTGTTCACTTAAGTTCACAGTACAAGTGAAAATTGAAAAATAATCATGTTACATCAAAATCAATTTATTTTCTTCCAACTCGTATTTCTTATTACTTGAACTGCAGCTGTTACGATATGGTACTTACATGTTCAGTTTAGAGTATTTAGTTTAAATTATGGAAAACAGAGGTAGAGGACGAGCTCGTGGGCGTGCTCGCGGTGCTCCACAACAGGGCCCAGGAGCTCCTCAAGGGCAAAGACCAGGTGGTCAAGGTCCTCCACAGCAACAACCAGGGGGCAATCCTTGGAACAGACCAACAGGACCCCAACAAGCACCGGCTCCTGTACAACAACAAGCTCCAACACAATGGGTTAGACCGCAGTTGCCAGCACAAGCTTCAGTAAGTTATTTTATAGTAACATATGAGAATTTGAGTACTACATGTAATATTTGTTTTTTTAGTCTGTTGGAAGAGGATCAAGATTAGGAGGTGGAGATGCACCAGAATTTTCTTCAGCTGGAGAGCATGCAGGAAGTAAGTAAACATAAAAACAAAGTATCTGATCTATTTTATTTTCTGTATCGAACTTTTTGTAGATGTTCAAGGAGATCAAAGCAGTGGAGATGTTGGATCACAAGCTAGAGGAGGAGGAAATGGAGGAGTTCGTGGAAGAAACCTCCGTAGTGAGATCATTCATACCAGGCCCCAAGGTCTACAATCCAAGCAAGGTAAAATACTAAAGATTGAAGATAAAAACAAATTAAATTAAGCAATTTTATTATTTAGGTGTAACTGGCACTCCCATACAATTGATATCGAACGCATTCAAATTAATTCAAGCTGGGAAATGGTGTTTGTTCCAATACAGAGTTGATTTTAATCCAGAAATTGACCATACTGGACTAAGGAAAAAATTAATGAGACAAGCATTGCAAGGTGTTCTACAGGGTTATCTATTTGATGGTACAGTATTGTATGCTAACCAGCGAATAAACCCCGAACCAATGGAAAAGTTTGTTGAAAATGATGCCGGAGAAAATATACGAATTTCTATTCGATTGGTGGGAGATGTTGCTTGGGGAGATTTCCATTATATTCAAATATTCAACATTATCATCAGAAATTGCTTGAAACACATGAAGTTGCAGTTGATTCAAAGAGAATATTTCGATCCACAAGCAAAGGTATTTTTTTAAAATTGTTCATTATCAAAGTTTTTGATGTTATTATGTTTTTTTAGGTTACCATACCAGAATTTAGATTAGAACTTTGGCCCGGTTATTTCACATCGATGAGACAGCACGAAAGTGATATATTATTGAATTGTGAATTAAAATTCAAAGTTATGAGAACCGATAACGTATATGATATGTTACTTGATTGCAAAGGTGCTAACGTTAGGAACGAGTTCCAATCTAGAATTATAGGAAGCATTGTATTGACATATTACAATAACAAGACTTACAAAATAGATGATGTTGACTTTAACACAACTCCTACAAGTACGTTCAGCAAGAAAGACGGAACTCAAATGTCATTCATCCAATACTATCAAGAGAAGTACAATATTAAAATTCAGGTAACTAGGTAACCATTTTACAGTGAAAATGTAGTCTAATTTGTTTTTTTCAGATACCGAATCAACCTATGTTGGTATCTCGTAGTAAACCAAGAGAGATCCGTGCCGGTATGCCCGAACTTATACTGTTAGTACCGGAACTTTGTCAATTAACAGGTTTGACAGATCGTCAACGTGAAAATTTCCAATTGATGAGAGCTTTGTCGGACCATACGCGTGTCGGTCCTACTCAGAGAATGCAAAAATTGGATGAATTCAGCAATCGATTAAGGAGGTGTCCGGAAGCAGTTGCTGAATTGAGAAAATGGGACTTCCAATTGGCTGATAAACTAATTAGATTCCAAGGAAGAGTTTTGCCACAAGAAAATATCATAGGAGGTAATTATAAATATTATTGGTTTAAATCTGTTTAAAAAATTGTCAATATTAACTCTACCCTGTTTATATATTTACCTCATAACCTTTAATATAAAAAAGAATGAAACAAATTATATTAGAAATAGACCAAGGCCGATAATTTTTGAAACAAAAAAAATAATAGTAGGATAAAACCATCAGAAGAGGAGGGGAATATGATATAATTTAGGAAAAAAATAAATTACGGGCGATCCGAGTTCGGGAAGTGGAAGGGGGTGAGTTTTTAAGGGTGAAAAATGGTTAATCTCGATTTCCGGCAAAACTACAAGCCCTTCGGAAAAAAGTTGAATGGCAAAGTTGTGAGTAATAAAAAGCCCTACAACTTTTGTATCCACATTTTTTATACATAACCTCAAAATTTACGTGAAAAATTCAGATAACCAAGTTTTTGGTTTTTTATTTTTATCTTTTTCAAAAAAAGTGTTTTTTCCACGAAATTTCGTGAAAACTTACTTTATCATGTCCCAAATACACTGTAATTTATTTGATTTGAAATACTTTTTTTTTCATCCTATTTTGACTTAATATCAAAAAAGCACCCTAATTTTCAATCGAAAATTCTCGCGTCAAAATATCAGCTTTTTTCAAAAAGTCGGTGGGCTTTCTGTTCGCTGAAATCTCTACTTTCTGAAAGTCTGAAATCTCTACTTTCTGAAAGTCTGAAAAAAAATATACATCTCCATGGTATATGTTCTTAGAAAATGCAAAAAATTAAAAAAAACTCAAATTTGATTGCAAGTACGTGTTTATCCTATAGTAAAACAAAAATATGTGAACTTTTCTTAGCATTTAAGATATTTTTTGCAAGTACGGGTGAAAAAAGGATCGTTTTTTAGCGTTTTTGAGCAAAATACGAGGTTATAGCATAGAAAAGATCCAAGTTTTTAATATTTTTATTATACCAGACACAATATATCATTTTTGGTTTTTTTTTTTTTCAAATACGGGGGTTTAGCTTTGGACGGCAGAATTATGTCAGCATGAGCATCTTCATCCTCTTGTTTACAGGAAAATCCTTGTGACTAATCTTTTCATTAAAGTTTTCATTATTTTGTCCTTTTTTTTTGTCTTTAGATAATAAATCTTCTTGCGATGAAATTGTACATGGTGATTAAGAAAAAACTTTTTAATTTTTTGCATTTTTTGAGAACATTTACCATGGAGATGTATATTTTTTTTTCAGACTATCAGAAAGTAGAAATTTCAACGAACAAATAGCCCACCGACTTTTCGAAAAAAGCCGATATTTTGACGCGAGAATTTTTGATTGAAAATTAGGGTGCTTTTTTGATATTAAGTCAAAATAGGATGAAAAAAAAAGTATTTCAAATCAAATAAATTACAGTGTATTTGGGACATAATAAGGTAAGTTTTAACGAATTTTCGTGGGAAAAATACTTTTTTTGAAAAAGATGAAAATGAAAAACCAAAAACTTGGTTATTTGAATTGAATAGTGCAATTAGTTTTCAAGAATTATTTGGAGATTCAAACAAATTATTAACATTGAGTAAAAAAAAGATGGTTGCAGAATTCATTTTTTGAACATGTTTCTCTAAATAGGGACTGTATTATTTTATTATTTCACGAGAAAGTATAACTCGAGACGAAAAAATGGCGACATGAATGAAGTCTACGACAATTTTCCAAAGGAGAATTTTAATTTGAAAAATATTTTTTTGAGCCGGAAAACGTGATTATCTCGGAAGTTTCTCAATATTTTTATCTGAAAAAATTTGTGGACTTTTCGGACACGAAAAGGTATACTCGTCAAAATAAAATTATTATTGTATAAATGAAAATAGAAAACGATAAAAGCGGTTTTTCGCATTTTTTTGGAGATTTTGAGGTTATATGAAAAAATCATTAAAACAAAAGTTGTAGACCATTTTATGATCTACCATTTTTCTGTTGTACATTTTTCTCTCCGACGTCAACTTTCGTCGGAAATCGCAATAATACAAAATTCCACCCCTTTTCACCCCCCAAATATATCTGGAAACACCCCTGCTCACGCATTTATTTTTTTTTACGTTTATTATACGCCTCTTCACCATTTCCAACTGTTCCCATCCTGTTAACAATTTTCTCTTTGTAAAAGTGTTATTTGCCTGGACTATTGTGACAAGTCTAAGTAATTTTATAACTTGATGTTTTCTTTTCTAAAATGTGTTTGTAAAATTCTAAGAGATGAATAAACGTACTTACTATAGGGTGAGCATTTTCGTAACTTCATGCATTCGTTTTGTATTTTAGGCAACAATGCCAAATATAGCGCGGGTCCTCAAGCGGACTGGACGAGAGAATTACGTTCATTGCCGATGTTCTTCGCCGGCAAAATGGCGAAATTTGCTGTCGTTTGCCCCGGCAAATTCAGAAGTCAATGCCAAGAATTTCTTCAGTGTTTACACAAGTCGGCTAGAGGTATGCAATGGGAAATGGGACAACCTCGTATCTTCGACATTCAGGATGACAGAGCGAATTCTTACCTAGACTGTATTGAAAATTTGATTAGCAAAAATAATCCGGACATGATAATGTGCATCGTACCGAACAATTCGGCCGATAGATACTCGGCTATTAAAAAGAAATGTTGCGTGGATCGAGGGGTGCCTACTCAAGTGATTTTGGCGAAAAATCTCACGTCCAAGGGTAAGTTTTGTTTTATTTTTAGTTCAGTAAGGATGATTTTTAGTTCAGTAACTGAACACCTGAAAATATCGAAAGCTCCTGAAAAGTCGCTGAAGACTTCACTTTGGGCTCAATTTGTAGGTCACGGCAGGTGTTTTTAAACGAGAAAAAACTTATTATTATTTTATTATTAACACTCTTTATTAGCAGAACTTGCTCTTGTACATGTATAAGTCAAAAAAGTATATAATGATATAAAGAAATAATAAAAAAAACACTCCAAATACAAATTGTTTAAAAACATTTTCGAATATAATTATTATAATATAAAAAGTCTCATTTAATCGGGACATTTGCACGTACGTATTCTTTTATTTGTCTTGTGAATGATCCCAACGTATGACACTGCTTAAGTGTATTTGGTAAGCTATTAAATAATACTAGCCCAGAACCAAACAGCGAGTCAATACCCACTGAGTCAGCACCAATATACAGATTAAGTGCACTATTTCTTGTGTTATATGCATGCATGTCCGAAATATATGTCATCTGGTCACAAATATAACTCGGTAGTTTCTTATTCTTGAGTTTAAAAATGAATATCAACAAATTCAACGTCAGTCGTTGTTTAACAGACATAATTGATAATGTATCCATCATATATTCAATGGAGGTGCGCCTATTACATTTAAGTATTGCCCTATTCTGCAGCTTTTGCAACCTGTTGAGATTTTTTTTACTAGCAAAATATATCAGTGTACTGCAATAGTCAAAATGGGGCGACACGATTGACTTGTATATAGTCAGAATTGCAAATTACGAAATTTTACTAGCCATTCTATTTAGAAAATATATTTTAGTTGCAATTTTTCTTTCTATGTACTTACAATGCTCATGTAGATTTAATTCTGGATCTCACATTACTCCCAAATATTTAAACTTACATACTCTCTCAACCCTTCCTCATTTATTGTAATGTTAAATGACTTATTAATTTTACTGATATTGCCTTTTTTCCCCAATATCATAATTTTGGTTTTCTGAATATTAATTTTCAAACCATTGTCACATAACCACTCCAATATGTTAGTTAGGTCCTCATTTAAATATTTCTCTATTTCATCTGCAATACCAGCAAAATATAGCATAGTGTCATCTGCAAATAATTTAATTTTACACCTTACAACATTGGCGGATTACCGCACAGGCGCATGAGGCGCCTGCCTGGGGCCTCATCCTCAAAAAAAAATTAAATAATGGTAGGTAAATGTTTGAAATGTTTGCTGTTTCTTACTAATAATTACTATAGATAAGAAAATTGAACAAAAAATATTGCCAATCAGTTTGATTTTAAATCGCAAAAATTTGCAACCCTGCTTCCAGCATCTGATGATTACAGTGCACTGCAATGCAAGCCGACTGACCGCCGCGCCTTACGTACACAGATAGGGGTTAGTTATCTGTGCTTACGTATTTAGGTTAGGTTGAGTTTAGGTATCTCTCACCCTCTCATTCTCCTTCCCTATCTCCGCCGCCTCACGAGTCGCGCTCGGCGAGATTCGTTCGTTCGTTATCGTACATACATTTCATTTTATGATTTAAATTGGATTACGTGAGAGTGAGTAACTAAAAAATATTTGCACGTTTTCGCGATTTCGACAGTTTGAGTAATCCCTATCCTATAGGACCGCACCGAGGCCGTGAGGTAGGTAATGGATCCATTCCCCTCAGTAAGGTCAATAAGGGGGCCTCAAAATCGAGTTGCTCCTGGGGCCTCACAATATCAAGATCCGCCACTGCCTTACAAGATGCCTCACTATGTCATTAATGTACAGTAAAAAAAGTAATGGCCCCAAAACGGAACTCCTAGGTCCATATCTACCATTTCTGAGAATAAACTCTTATACTTCACAGACTGTTTTCTATTTTCAAGATAAGATGACAACCAATCCAATACTTTACTCACAAAAACATACTTACGCAGTTTAAGTAGTAATAGCTCTCTATTTACAGTCTCAAATGCTCTCTTAAAATCCAAAAATACCACACCAATAATCCCCTTCTTAACTAACTCTGTCTTCCAAGAAGAAACTAGGAATTGCAGCGCAGCGCTGAAACCTTACTGTTTCTGAACCGGTAAATTTTTTTGAGATACGAAGTTCATTATTTGATCTTAAACCGCAATTTCCAGTATCTTCTCGTAAACAGGTAACACATTAATAGGACGATATTCTAGTGCTAAAATAGTGTTCGCTACTTTTTCAATTAGAATAACCGTTGGAATTTTCCATTTATCTGGTACTGTTCCACTACTTAGGGACGTATTAATTACATTCAGGAACCTATTACCAATTATTTCAACCACTAGGGAACTAACATACAAATTAATACCTTAAAGATTTAACAATTTGTCTTAACTGACACATGTCTAGTGGTTTGAAGTGCACCAAAAAAATGTCTGGTTCCTGCATAAAATTTAATACGTACTCATAATCGGAAAATGTCAATTTTTTGCCGAGTTATGGAACAATACGTCCGCTTGCTTACAAGTTAATGCATAGGCAGCAGAATTCCTATAGGCAGAGCAGCAGCTAAAATGAGGAGACTTTTAGGTCTCATTATCTCGATAGCTATGGAATTTTCGATAAAAATGATAGGGACCATTTCTGTAGATATAGTTGAAATAATACCCGTCTTGGTGGGCGTCATCGATTGTTAATCTCCTTTTATCACATTAGGTAGGAAGAAATGGAAAAAAGGCAGGTCTGTGATTAATCCTAATAAAAATATCACAATAATGAACCGTTTGAATGTATTACAAACGTTTGACTTTGTCTTACAAAAATTTGATTGGTTGATGTTTAGATTACGATTACGATTAGGGGGTCATTTTCCCCCCTTCCGTTAGAGCTGGGACGACTACAGGAAAAAAATAATCGACTACTGACTACGACTACATTGCTAGAAAAAAGTAATCGACTACTGATTACAATTGTAGTCATAGAATATGACTACAAGTGCGATTACAATTTTAAATTTATAAGTTTTTAACAGTTACACACTCTACCTCGGCCTCATCATCAGCATACCTCATTAAATTTATGTAAAGCAATTTAAAATTATCTTAAAGCCGACTAATTAGACCAATTTCACAAAATAAATATTTATTTATTTCTTATTCAAACATTAATTACTTCTTAATAGAACCAAAACAAAATACAATATAATTGTATAATAAGATATGTGCGTATACTAAATTAAATGAACTAAGAGCGAACTTTTTCTGAAAAAACAAAAAAAAATAACAACTAAAAACGAACTTATTTTTCTTCTAACATCACTAAATTAAATGAAATAAGAACGAACAATAATTAGATGATAATACAAAAAATATGTTTGAAAGTAGAAGGTAGAATTCTTATTTAAAATATTCACGAGAATTAGCCTTCATGAGAACTATATTTTTCAAAATTTCCATTGTTTAACGCATTCCGCCTAGGAGCATCTATAATAGAAGCAAACGAAAACATTCGCTCCACTGGAGCAGATGAGGAAAGTAAGTGTTGTATTTGATGAAATTTTTTTTAGAACTGGCTAATCATTTAACACCTGCAATGTTTTCCTCTTATCGTGTAATCATAGAATGGTAATCATGACTACTTTTTGTAATCATGACTACTTTTCAACAGTAATCTTTGAAATTATTATAAAATTACACTAAAATTGTAATCGATTACTTCCCAGCTCTGCCTTCCGTAACTCAATCGCGTTAAGTTTTTTCTCGTTTAGAAACACCTGCCGTGACCTACAAAGTGAAGTCTTCAGGACTTTTCAGGAGCTTTGTCCTTTCATTTACTGTACTATTTGTTCGTGGACAAAATTAATAACAGAAAACATTTTACGTGTTTTGATTTTTGGTCAATTTTGTACCTTTTTCAATTCACTTTGTACTATCTGCACGGGTCTATTATAATGTCATGTTTTTTTCAGGAGTGATGTCGATCGCAACAAAAGTTGCAATTCAATTGAATTGCAAAGTCGGCGGAGCGCCGTGGACGGTACTTATGCCCCTCTCAAACCTCATGGTAGTAGGTTACGACGTTTGTCGTGATACAGCCAACAAAGGAAAAAGTTTCGCGGCCATGGTGGCTTCGCTCGACAAACAAATCACTCGATACTACAATTATACATCGGAACATCAATTGGAGGAGGAGTTATCGGAAAATTTCGGCGCTTTTCTCGTATTAGCTTGCCAAAAATTCAAAGAGTTGAACGGCCGCTATCCCGAACGTATTTTGATATACAGAGATGGCGTCGGTGACGGTCAACTACCGTACGTTGTCGAAACCGAAGTGGAAAACATCAAGAAAAAATTGACGCAAGAAATTTACAAGAACGGAGATTTGAAAATGGCGTTTGTTGTTGTATCGAAGAGGATTAATACCAGAATTTTCACCGATAAGGGAAACCCCCCACCCGGTACTGTGGTAGATGATGTCGTTACGTTACCCGAAAGGTAAGTGATGATTTTAATGAAGTTTCTATGGTTCATTTACGATATAAAGACGATGACGTGGCAAAACAAAATATTGTGATGTTGCCAAGCTGTAGATTTTTTCTTTACTTGACGAAAACTAGAAAAGTCAATCTGATGTTAGATTGACAGTTATTAATAATAATACAAATAGCGAATACTTACAGCAGTAAGCGGGAGAAGCGGCCCCCCATTGCGGCTTTCTCGTTCAAAATAGCTTAACAAAGATTTTACCATCTCTTGACATTTACTGTACAGCTGCTTCGTCATTTTATTAACTACACACTGCAGATTTGCCTAAATAATTAATTATGAAAATAACTGTTTTTTAATCTTAAAGAAGCAACGAATTTAAAAGCACCAAAAACACTTGTAAATATCAGACGATGATCGAATGTCAATAAACGTCAAAACAAACTGGGGAATTTTACCAGTTGATCTGACAACGTCTTGTAGTTTTGCCAACCCGTTAGCTGTAAATTGCCCTTGCTGTTGAGGATAAATTGTATTTACGGTTGGTAAATTAATATTTTTCCGATAAGCAGAAAAATAACTAAAAATGATATCATCGTCTTTTTATCGTAAAAATCTTATAATAACGCAACGGATTCCAAATTACTTTTAATTAAAGTTGAAGCTACATTAATGTGTCTCTTTTAGATACGATTTCTTTATCGTAAGCCAATGTGTGAGACAAGGTACGGTCTCTCCTACAAGTTACAACGTAATCTCCGACAACATGGGCTTACCACCAGATAGACTCCAAATGCTTACCTACAAGTTATGCCATATGTATTATAATTGGAGCGGAACCGTCAGGGTACCAGCACCGTGTCAGTACGCACATAAACTGGCGGCATTGACAGCTCAAAGTTTACATAGAACTGCGAACAGAGCACTGGAAAATGTTCTGTATTACTTGTAAGCTGGCGTAAATATTGTTGAATGTTTCTTCAGAGTTTTGCTTTATTTTTTTTTATATTTTATAGTTTTTAGTTTTTCTCTTGACTAAGGATTTTTTTTTCAACGTAGCTGAAAGTGTTCATTGATGGAAATATGTTTATTATGAGTATCGATACTTTTAGGTTAGTTTTGACTCTTTTTTTTTATTTCCATACCAAACGAAATTGTTTATAGTGGCGGTAATAATTTTCCAACTATATAGCACTTTGTACTTATCAAGAAACTTTCTGTTTAAAAAATGAACACAGCTCAAAAAGAATTTTCTTTCAAAATAGTGTTGATACCTATGATGCCGCTGCTATGCAATGAATTGGGAAAGATAATCTGGAGGTTTGTTTTCTATTAATAAATATTGCGTAATTTTAATCGAGAGTTCAATTTTGTTTGTTTTTTTTTTTGTTTAATTTTAATTAGCATGTAGATCTGATTATTGGACTTGGTCGACGAAAGAAAGGGTTCCATGTAAAATTAACCGGATCATTGAGAAAAATATTTTTGTTTGCTATGCGAAAGATTGTTTTTATTTTCTAAAGTGATTTGGTCGATTGTTCATGGTCTGGATAAATCTGGAGTAGTGCTAAACTGCAGATTGATTATTTTTATAATTTTTTTAAAATAAATTTATAAAGTTTAGTAAAAGTCTTATTTTTTTCTACTTATAATATTAAAAATGTATATTTTTTCCTGTCACTATTTAATCCTAGAATCGCAAGGTGAAATGAGTGGAACTATTGAAGGCCTTAATGTGAAACAATAACAAGCCACACATTTTTCAAAATCTATTTTACTATGTAATAGAATAATGCAATAATATAACAAGCCACTTGACAGAGAGCTTAGCTATTTGTCAATAAATGCCGCCACAATTCAGAAATCATGTTGTTGCAAATCTCTACTTTTCAGAGACTATTTGTGATGAATAGTGACAAGCCACAGAAAATGGCGGATACTGATTAGTTAGTTAGCTGTAGTGTTTTGCTCTAAAGTTGAGAAATGAGCAGTTTTAGTGATGATGTTGAATCACCCGTAGATGACAGTGATCTCAATAAGGATTATAGTCCTAGTGACAATGAAAATCAACCTAATAATCAGCAGGTAAGCTCTTTTTTAAATAATGTGGCTTGTCACAGTTTTACACTCGAGCATTCTAATGTAAAAAATTAGTAGCTTGTTATACTATTGCATTTATATTCTAGGAAGAAGTGAAGATAGTGAGGGTCCAACTACGACAAAAAGTCCTAAACCTAATTCCCCCAAACGAACCACCAAAAGCAGGTGGAGACAAGAGAATGTAGACACGAGATTCTACTCTCATCGAAAAGCGCCACAAAAAGTATGCCCCACTTATCTACTCCCCAAGTGATTGGCACTAAGTTATAAGAGAATCTAATATAAAACAGCCCTTTAACTTGACTGTTATGAATCGAAGTGATTTTCTGAATTTCCAACCCATCCTAACTAACATAAAAAAAAATCTGCGTACGGAAAACAACGAAAACCTTAATTTCTGTAGTGCATTTTCTTTTCATAATAAACCTGATAACAGTAAAGTAATTTACGTGAAATATGCCGTCTATGACAACTACAAAACAGTCTCTATCACCAAAAAAAGGACTTCCCACTTCCTGAATTACGCCCAAAATACCAATAAAAATATCAAAAAATAAACTAGATAATGTCGAATCATTACTACCTTATGTGCCACCTGTTCATCATGAATTTTTTTCTTCCTTACAATGCTCATTTAATGAAAACCCTGAAACTGAAGGCGCTGACGAATTCGAAATAGTTGAGTGATGGAAGTCCCTTTTAACCTAATTTTCCCGTACTTTCAACGAAAGTGGTTTTTAAGTTTTTAATGTTTTGTTTTGAAACAATAATGTAACAAGCCTCATTTTTTTAATAAAATGTTTTTTTCTGCACACATTTCATTTTTTATTCCGAGGAATAGCAGAATTTGAATACCAGTACTAGTCGTAACAGAGTATATAACATTAATTAACCAAAAATCTCCGATTGATTTTTAATATTTTTTTAAAGCTTTAACCCCTTACCGCATACTGTGCTATATTTGGCACACGTTCAAAATTATAATTTTTTTCTAAGTTTAAAAACCTTTAAAAAAATGTTTCTTCTTGCTCTGCAAACCAGAAGGGTGGCATTAGAAACATACTTAGAGGTAAATAATTTAATTCCAAAAGTTGATATAAAATTACAAAACACTCCTCAAGTATAGTAGTAAAAATAATGATTTGTATATTTATAATTATTCCCATTTCCAGTCGAGTATCTTCAAATATTCCGACTCTGAAATCTCTCCTATTTTCAGGCTCTCCAGTTGCATCTAAAAAATGAAAAATTGCTTGACTAATGATTTATTTCTTTAGTAATTTTACCTTCTGCTTTTTCAGGTTGTCAATTAATTGCAGTTGCTTCTTGAAACCATTCAATAATTCTATTTTATGTTTTTCTATATGTTTTACAGTTGCAGTTAAATCATTAATTTGTTTCTTAAATGACTCCTTTATTTCCTAAAAAAATGAAGACATCAAAATCTGAATTTATATTACTGAATAGTTATTTTGATCGGGTTTGACTCTATTCGGTTTTGATAAGTCCATGTGATAGTAGCCTTGATATATATGATGGTGAAAGAGCGTTATTTGCACAACACGTGGATCTTATAGTTATTTTTAATAGTGAGTTGATTTGATTTGGTGCTTTCTTCGACAATACTTTAATTGCTTAGGTATAGTCAAATGCAGTCTTATCATGCGGGTCATACGATTCAACAAAGACATACTCACCGTTTTTGTTTTCTTTTATTGCATTTAATCATAACTTCCAAATAAAATCCGTAAGATGAATAAAGACTTATTCAATTTTGACGGGAGAAAAATGGATATGTATTTAGTTTTCAGCGATTCTAAAAAGTCTAACCAGCGAAGTTTTTATTTAAATGTCAGTTGTGTCACTTTGACAACTCAAAGTGACAATATAAATAATAAGCAATTTTTCGGTATTTTGCATCCTCAATAAAAAAATGGTACTTAATTTGATAGATTATTTCAATAATTAAAGAAAAAGTGGAAATTCGTCAACCAGTGTGCAGGAAACATCAACCATCATTCTTTTCTCCGGGTATATTTGTAATCTCACATTTTGGTAACCTCTGTGTCATCTGATTTGATACATATGGTTAGTGACCTTTGAACCCGCACGATAAGAGCTATAGGGATTGGGTCTAAATACAAAGGTAAGTTGTAAACAATTATAAATTTCGATGCTCTGGGTGTAATAACTTAAATGTATTACCTTTTCTTCATCTTTTGCAGTCTTCAAAGAATTCTTCAATTTTTCATTTTCTTCTTGAGCTCTTGTCAATCTAACTTCGAGACTATTTGTATTAATAGTAGAATTTTTCAATTCCTTCTTAGTGTGTTCTAATTCTTTTTTCGTCAAAGTTAATTCGGTTGATTTGTCTTGTAACTTTGTACTTAAACAGGACACCTAAAAAAAGCGAGTGGATGTATTATCTTGTATACTCAATTCCAAGATATTTCGATTTAACTCGTCATGATTGGTTCAAGAGAAAACTCTTAGAGTAGATAGCATCGTATCGAAAATATGTCTTTTGGTATGATTATTTTACAACTGAAAAGTTTGTTTGGTATGATATTTATTTTAGTTTCTAAATTGATTACGTGTCATTTACTGTACAATGAGGGATTTAATAACGAATCAACGAAATATTGTGGAATATACTTTGCTTTTATTTAGAAAATTGTCATTTTATGTTTCTAGATACACATACGCCATCAAGATAAGTAATTATTTTAAAAATAACGTATATATAAATACCTGAGTCTCTAGTTTTCCTATAGTAGTTTTAGATGAATTGTATGAAGCGAACCATTTGTCTTTTTCCTCTTGAAACGATTGATTTTCTTTTTGCAATTTTTTATTTTCTTCAGTCTAAAAAATGGAAAAAAGTGGCAGAGCTTGCTATATAGAATGTCCCACCAATAAAGTCAATCAGAAAGGATTAATAGAAAATGTAACGTATACCTTTTTTTTAAGTTCCATCTGTAACTTCACAATTTCAACCTGCAAAGTTTTAAATTTTGCTTTATAGTACTGAGAAGCACCCTTAACGCCCATTTGTTCCACTCCATCGTGAATTGTTGACTGATTATCGGTTTTAATAGCTTCTAGATAATCCACATTATTCTCAGTCTTAGAATTGCTGAATTTAAAGTTATTATGTTTGGCAAAATCAATGTCAGTCTTAGTTTTAAGAGATTCTTTGATAAGATTGTCTTGAATTTTCTGCAAAACATGTAAACTTACTAAAGCTCTAGCTCCTGTTAGAAGGTGGAGCTCCTGCTATTTGCTCCAGTACTCCTAATTCCTTGCCTGGTATAGAATTGGTACTATTTTTTTAATTAAAATTGTCTTTCAAATACTAACCATAACATCATTTACTTTCTTCATCAACTCTTTCGTTCTTTGTTCCAATTTTTCATTTTCTTTATAAAATTCATCTTCCTTTTTTAACAAATCTGACTCCATTACTCATAGAATGTTTGTATTGTAATCCTTTGATTGTTTTACTGACATTTCCATGGCAATAGGTGTGTATAAATTAAGAGTACCTACGCGATATTTAAAAAAATCCAAACTTATTTTCTCATGAGAGCTGTATATTCTCGAGTGAGAAACTCATAAAACTAGGATACAGGAGGTTATCATTAACATTAAAGAAACACATCACATTGTATAAAAATATTAAATCATTTATTTAATGGATTATTGCTTAATAACATAGTCTATAAAATATTCAGAGGTATTCTTAGGTATAATAACATCTGCGCCAGGTTTATCTGTCACAACAATTACAGCTAATATTACATCGTTGGGACGGATACCGTATAATAGCTTTTTAAATTCCGAATTTGGTAGTCCGCATCGACGGTGATCCAAATTATATTGCAAAGCAATGTCCAAAAAGTGTTGTTTCACTTTTGTAAATCTTCTTACCTGAAATAAAAAACAAGCTTAAATATTCGATTCACTTTTCGGAATGGCCATGAAATAATAATAAGTAGATTATTGTTTTAAGAAAATTTAAATTTAGCCGCCCCTTATGGAACGTTAATTTTCATATCACAGACCATGGATACTGCCTTTGTTATTGTTTAAAATAACGGGTTATATCTAAAGGTGGATTCATGCAAGGAAAAATTAAAACTAAGATTAATTTAAAACTAAAACTAAGAAGATAAAACCATGTTATTTTTCAATTTAAATCTCAATTTCTTAGTTTTTTGCATGAGCATGTACGTGTAATGTAGATGTTCATACCAGAAACTAAGAAATTGAGATTTAAATTAAAAAATAACTTCTTAGTTAGCTTCTTAGTTTTAGTTTTATTAATCTTAGTTTTAATTTCTTCTTGCATGAATCTACCATAAGTTTTAAATAAGCGTTACACAGTGGCGGATCTTTCCTACAGTACCTCGAGAATGCATGACCTTGGATGACTCGATTGCTATTCCAGAGTGGCGGTATTTCAATAGCTTTACCTTTTTATCCGCCACTGGCGTTACAGTATTTAGTGAAACTGATTAGATTAATTATTTACAACTCCACTAAAGTACCTATAATTCGTAAATATTTTTATAATCATATAAATAATTATTACTATATTACTAGAGAAAATGTTCTAATCATTTTTAACCGTTTTCCGTAAAAATTGGCTCAATTTACGAAAAGGTTTTCAACAATTTTGAAAAAAGATCTTACCCTATAATAATTGGTGGAGTCGTACAATTTAATTAATAGTTGTTCCCTGATGAGCATTTGTCCATAATCATAAAGATTTTGATATCTGCAAATACTCGTAAATTCATTTATGTTGGTAGCTCTGCATGCATCTGAATAAATACTCCAATACTCATCAAATCCTTTATCAATTGGAATAGGTTTGGAAATACTGTTGTTTCTTTTATCCCAGTACGTAGGGACGTGATTCCAAATGACGGATTCCATAAAAAAAACTAGCTAACCGTTCTTGACTACCTACTAGGTTAGAAACACACTGCACTGCATATAACTCGACAGAAAAACTAAAGGAATCAGCGGTAGTGTAACAAATATATAGAAGTAACTGCTATGGAAATCCCCTAATATGCTTTGTAATCACTTTTGTATTTTGTTTTGATAACAAATGTACAGCCTTGAATTGAGATCGACTACAGACATATTACTTCATTTTGGTGCAAGTACTGATACTGATGTAAATATGTATTACTAAATACCATAGAACAATATCTAAATACTGCGACTCGCAACTATCCTCTCAACGATATGGATATGGATAGATAGAATAAAGTACTTACGTGTTGAAAAATGAAAGATGGCCGATAAAAATTAATGAACATAGCATAGGCGTACGAATTAGGGTAAATAATTTAAGTGCTATAAATTTCAAAAAAATAATTTATTTTATTTTAGACATGTTCCACGCAAAGTTTTAGTTGAATTCAAAATGTGAAGTTAAAAACCTAGTAGGTATATTGAATAATTAGGAATGTTGGAGTGTATAATAATAAATATAATTTGTCTAAATCTTCATAATAATAGTAATAATATTTATTCACATCGGCATCGTACAAATACAAAGTAAAAAAATATAAGCTCGGCTGTGAATAAATGAATACTCGATAAATATATGAAACACTTGTTTCGAGAAGCAATATAATTGAATTGAGTAATGTACCTAGGTATAACAAATTAATATTACAAACTTACATACCTATATATATCACTAATCGATTTATCTAAATATAAATTGCACTACACATTCTCATCCAAATATTACCTATAACATATTATATTTGAACTAAATGTTCAATTTAAACTTTATCAAAAGAATGACGGTTTAATGAAACATTTTTAATTTGTACCTATAGGTGCATAAATACCGAATTTTAGGAATATTTTACCATTGATTTTACTATAGGACATAATAAATGACAGAAAAAGGGGCCTATTGAACCTTCAATCAGGTAATTTAACAAATAGAAAAATTACTGAGAATCTGACCATATACTTTGTTAGATGATTTCATGGCAACAAAAAGATAGCAGCAACAGTGCAGTGCATCTTTTGTGAAAAAGGTTAAAATTGAATTTTTTGCTCGTTGCAATTTTGTTGGTAATTAAAAATGAGCGACTATATAAAAGCCGATACCTATGCTTTTGTAAGATTTAAAATGTGGCGGCGTCAATAATATTTCGACTACCTGTCCGCCGCTTACTCTGAGGTGACCGCCCGAAGATGGGGAGTCACACTGGGGCCATCAAACTTTGGGCAGCCTTCGTCATGGTTTTATTGTGGAGAAGAGCAGCGTGTAACAGACTTCGAGACTCTATTTTCAGGCAAAATTGGAAGGTTCTTTTTGTGACTGGGACGTTGAATTTGTTGTGTTCGTTAACCTCAGCAGCCGTCTCGACAAAGCGATGTTGCCGCATCTCAGTTTGCTTTCTTGATTTAAAATTTGTATTCACCTCCACAGATTAAATTTAACAGTAACAATATATAATAGTTTATTGCAAGGGTGCTTCTTTAGTCAATTTCTGTAGATTCATAAAATTAGACGTAAAAAATTGATCATTTGTTATGGTTTTCATTAATCAACTGATACACGCTTCTGGAATCTTATCAGAGGAAATTGACTGTGGTTTATAGCTTGACAAAAAAAAAGTTACACCTATCGTCATGTATCAAAAACGTTGAGATAAGATTAATTTATATTTATACCTAGGTATGCTTACACCACACTGAAAGAATAAAACACAAAAGTATCGATTTCATTTATTAGGTATTAGCTAAACAAACAGTAATATGAAAAGATACCGAAGCCAGGGAAATGCCTCTGTTTGTCTAATATATGTGGAGCGACTGGGAAATCGGAAATATAAAAAAGAAAAGTTAAAATTTAAATCAAATTAGTCTTGAAATTAATGACTTTTTCGAAAGCTTGGCAACCTTGACATCTGAGCAGACGATCAGATGGAGTTGTTTTTGTTTTGAACACTCGTCAGCCAATAGAAAGCGCATAAACAAATCCGTTGGCCGCTATTCGCAGAGTTTGCTGCGACCCAAGGACATTGTACTAACAGTAGTGTAATGTAGAAGTCACCGATTTCTTACCTTTTGTGAAGTGAAATATAGAATAATAAAAGTGTATTTGTGACGTTTTCCACCTGCATTACTATGATTTATGCAGGTAGAAACAAATTCGAGGTAAATTTTTAACTATTCTTTCCTAAAATTACATATAATCAAAGGTTTTTATACGAACTTTCCAATGTTCAGTTGTTCATTGTTTGATGTAAAACAGCTGATACCTATCTGAGAAACGTCAAAGCTGTTTTGAAGAAAATTGATTAGAGTTCAGTGGCTGTTTATTTGTTAAACGATAACTATATTCAATTTGCCGGATCGTCAAAAGTACCGTTATATTTATTTGTTGTGTACATTTTTACATTTCTTTGTTCTTGTTGACGAAGACGTACTAAGCGAACTGAAAATGTCAGCCGTTTATTGACATCTACGTCTCAATTCCTACAAAAAAACAACTGTTGTTTTCAAGTAAATTGTTTGTAAATAATTAGCTTGAAAAATGTAATAATTACTCACGTTTTATCTTATGTTAATCCTCCTTAAAACAGGGAAAATTATATTTATTTTTTAAATTGTTATGTCAATATCTACTTGAAGCTAATTTTAGTCATGTCTATATAGATTTTTTTGTTTGATGTAACCAGAGCATTTATTTCTACTTGAATTTTTTTCCAATAATGGTAATCAGATTTAAAGTAGGGGAATTGTTTCAACTGACACTAGCAGCAGTTAACTATTATTATACCCAATAAATCTGCTATTTTAATTGGTCCATAAGTAAAATTCTTCAACAGTAATGACTTTTTAAATTTTAATGCTTGTTATATTGCGAGATAAACAATCAATAAAATAATTTGATTCAGAATTTTATACATTTTTGTCGCATTAGTGTACCATGGAATAAAGTAAGCAAATTCAAAAGCTCTCTAACTGTTTATTTTTTAATAGTTACTTGATAAACAATTGTATTATTTGTATTCTAAAGCTTCATTTAGTGATAAAATACTTTTCATATAATTGTATTTTAATTGTGTTTATTGGCAACAGTCATTTTGTAATTCAAAAATACAACAATGTCAGGATATCACATTTTTATTTTAGCCACAAGTTGTACTATCTAATCTAACAAAACTTATTATTTGTTGCTTTTGCTTGGGACTGTGGCAGGAAATTTATGCTAGATAATAAAAAAATGTGGTCTGTAATTAAAATTGTCCATGATTGTTTCATTGTTGCACAATTGAATTTATAATTTTTTCCAAATATGGAATGAATATGTTTGGTAACTGAAATGTTTATAACCAGAAAATAAGTATAAGCATCTTGCTACTCTGTTACAATATTAATTACAGTTAAAATATGATACATCGAAATGTACTAGCAAAGCTAAAGGTAAATCCTACAATTCAGCAACTGAAGTCAAACTGGAATGTAACTTTAAAATTAAACGAACAAAAAAATTATCTAGATCTATGGGTATTCCTTTTCATTTTTTTTATTCATATACAATACATATTTAACTTTTATTTTAAATTTTTTTTTATTATTTTCGATTTTTTTTCATTCCTACTTAGTCACCTGGCACACCGCCAACAACAGAAGAAATAGCGAAATTAGAAGATTCCAATTGGTGGAATAAAAAGCATTCTAGAAAATCTAACAAGAATAATTCTGTTAGTAACAGCTCTGCTTTAGACACAGATAAACAGGTGTGTATTTCAACGTTTCGAAAAATACCCTACTGTTGATGCAATAAATTCCTTCCCAAAAATAAAATAAATTAGGTTAGGTTAATAAAGTTTATATCTATGGTTTAAATATAAATTTTATTTCATTTATTTTTCTATTGACAGTTGGTAACATGATATATATACAAATGTCAAATTTAAATTATTTGACACTTCAAAACTTGAATTTATCAAAATGATTGAGAGCGATAGTGAAGCTAATAATACACCTTCTGGAGCAAGCAATTTCTAGCTTGGGGTGTGTGTGGAATGGTGTGCTGGCATTGGAAAACTCCATTTGCCACAGACTTTTATTAGAATCTATTTTGATGTATAGAATTACATATTATTCCTTTTTTTTAGTCAAACAAAGTGTTTCTAGAAGATGAAGCTCTTATTAACAAGAAACTACCAAAAGAATTGCTCTTACGAATTTTTTCATATTTGGATGTCGTATCATTGTGCAGATGTGCCCAAGTTTCGAAATCCTGGAATATCTTAGCCTTGGATGGCTCTAATTGGCAAAGAATTGATCTGTTCGATTTTCAAAAGGATGTAGAGGTAACTATAAGAATACACAAATAGCGGAAATATTTTAATTTTTTTTATTTTTAGGGTCCAATAATTGAAAACATATCCCGTCGTTGTGGTGGGTTTCTGCGCCAGCTATCCCTGCGAGGTTGTCAATCAATCGCGGACAATTCAATAAAAACTCTAGCTCAACATTGCGTCAATATCGAAGAATTGAATTTGAATACTTGCAAGAAACTCACCGACGACGCGTGCACTGCCATATCTCGCTGGTGTACCAAGCTACAAAAACTAAATCTAGACAGTTGCGCGGCCATAACAGATAATTCACTCAAAGCTTTAAGCGATGGCTGTCCAAATTTGACATATGTAAATATCAGTTGGTGTAGCAGCATAACAGAAAACGGAGTAGAGGCGTTGGCTAGAGGTTGTCCTCGATTGAAGAATTTTATTAGCAAAGGATGCAAGCATATCACTTCGCGAGCTGTTATTTGCTTAGCGAGGTTCTGTCCTCATCTGGAAGTAGTCAATTTAAAAGGATGTAGTGTAAGCTTACAGTTCTCTATATTGTTAATATTTTCGCTGAAATATAAATTTTATTTTTAGAATATAAGAGACGAAGCAGTACAGGCATTAGCAGATAAATGTACCCGTCTACATTATTTATGTTTAAGCGGTTGTTCAGCGTTGACAGATACATCGTTAATAGCTTTAGCCGCGAACTGTCATCTTCTATCAACTTTGGAAGTTGCAGGCTGTTCGTTATTTACCGATGCCGCTTTTCAAGCATTAGCCAGAGTAAGTTTAATTGAATCTCTAACCATAATATTAGCAACTTTGCTCATTTTTGTCGAGCTAGATATAGTTTGATTATTTTATATAATTTTTTATTCAGAATTGTAGATATCTTGAGAAAATGGACTTGGACGAATGTGTTCTGATAACCGATGCTACTCTTATCCATTTGGCTATGGGTTGTCCCAGAATTGAATATTTGGTAAGCAAAATAATATGTTGAATCTATATAGATTGTAGGCCCAATTGACATTTCCCAATTACTTTCTGTGTTATAGGATGTTAAAAACATCTTGGAGTACCCATATATTACTTACAGTACCAAATTAAAACACAAAATTGAATAAGAACAGCAAATTGCAAAAATAAACAGTATGTTGTGTGACAGCCATTGACATATAAACAAAACTCAATGGTGACAACCACATATAAAAAAATACTTATAGATGGGAAACTGACCCGTGGCGCCCTCTATTTGTACGAGTGGCGCCACCTTGAGAGTCCCGTCAGTACCTCTAACACAAATCAGATGGTTGTGAACTTCGTTAACAGCCGAAAAAGAAGATTCCTGTAATTTTACAGTTTTTAACGGCATTCAAAATAACTGTTATTTTACTTTTATTGCAAAATGACATTTATGGTCAATTTTTTGATATTTCATTTAAAGTTACTCCACATTAGATTGATATTACAATAATAACAATCAAATAGTCAAGTAAAGTTGAATGAAATATCAACAAATGGACCAAATAATGCCTGAAGAGAGAAAAATAAAGCAATAATCATCAAGTTTATATATTTTATTGAATAAAAAAAGTATACATATTTCAATGACAAGCATGAAGGAAAATAAATGTTAGGAATTCAACAACAATGCTGTATGGAAGAATAATTACTTCTGTCACTTTTCATTTAATGAAACATGTTTTTTATAAAGATAGAGCTTACCGTGTGCACCTCACATTACAGTCTTTCACAATACATATTCTCGAGATTGTCTCTTAAAATAAAAGTAGCACTATAAACAATAAAAACCAACTACGAATACTCAACACACCAATAAGCAAAATAGTTTTTAAAAACGAAAACTGGACAAACTCACGATACACATCTCCAGTTGTCAGGCAGTTGTCAGGCTTAGATCATAGATAACACGTTGGGATGTGAGCGCTGATATATGTGGAAGAATCTGCAACTACCACTAACGGTGTTACAGTTCTCACTAAATTAAAAATTTTAGTACTGACGGGACTCCTTATATGGCGGCACCCTCGCGCCTTCAGAGATCCCTACCCTGGTGACAACTGCTTAGATGAAAAATTTGAATTTCAAAATTTCTTTTTTTTGTGCCAACGCAGCTAGCGCTTCAGGTGGATGGGTTTGAAAACTCATCTTTTTATTCAAGGTTATCCTATAAACTTTCACTTCTATATCTTTGTTTTGTGTTCTGCATTAGATTTGAAAGTATTTTTAAATTATTTTAACTTATTGATTTTTCATTTAGACTCTGTCCCATTGCGAATTAATAACCGATGAAGGAATTCGTCATTTGTCAATGTCTCCGTGTGCAGCAGAAAATTTAACAGTCCTAGAATTAGATAATTGTCCCCTAATAACAGACGCTTCTTTGGAACATTTAACCTCTTGCCATAATTTGCAACGAGTAGAATTGTACGATTGTCAACTAATTACTAGGGTTGGAATTAGAAGACTTAGGGTAAGTCAATTTCTTGAAATAAACCTATATGGAGTGTATTATTGGTTTCTATTTTCCAGAGTCACTTACCAAATATAAAAGTTCACGCTTACTTTGCACCAGTAACTCCTCCTCCGATACCCGGAGGTAATCGACCGAGATATTGTAGGTGTTGTGTTATACTATGAGGTAACTGCCCCTTTGGATCCCGAGAAGATGACTCGCCACCTTTTTAACACTATATATGTTCATCGTATAGTGTTGGAGATAGAGGCTAATGTAAGGCATTTTCCTGTCAAGTTGTTCGGTAATGTGAATTAGCCAGATTTGAAATCAACGAACTGAACTTGAAATAACAGTTTTTTTATAGATGGTGCTTGAAATTTATTGTGGGCAAACAAAATATCGAGAACACAATTATACATGCAGCATGTTTTTCTAAATGAGCTGAAGTTTCTAAATTTTCAGTGAGACTTGACAAAGTGCAGCTTAGTGATATTTCCAATCTTTCATTGCACCATTTTGCCTCCCATATTATCAAGAATTAAAGCTAGAGGCATAAATTGATTTGTTATAGTTTGAAGTTTGGTCAGTCTGTCTTATTTTATTCCTTAGAACATCTATTATATTGGCAGTTCATATAATTGACACAGCGCCTCGATACTGCGTGCTGCCATCTGTGTGAGAAGTAACTAGTGTGTCAGTGTCATTATTGGACTCTGTCTGGTTTCAACACCAATGACATAGAAAAATGTGTCAGCCTAAAAGTGTTGCACTTGACTAGTTTGAAGATCTACTACTTAAAAATAAGCCAATGATTAAGATATGCTAAAAATTTGGTGGATTAAAGCAGAGAGCTTAATAGTTGGGAGGCGAATAGGGGATTTTTCGGGAATACTCGAGCGTGGCAGTTGAAGATATGAGAGATACCTTAGACCTAATAGAACAACTTTGGAAAGTATTAGCTCTATGTGTAGTGACGCGCGCCTAGGATAGACGATCAGGGACCCTATTCTCAAACCGTGACATATTTTGTCTCATCCTCTTTGTCGAATAAAATCTGAATATTCTTATTCTCAAATGTCGCCTTCGCAAATTTTTGATAGACAAATTGTAGAATGGTCAAAGGCAGTCGACAATTTATGTCGAATGCGAGAATTTCATTACTTGCGAAACTTATAGGTTAACGTTATACATGTCAAAAGTGAAAACACTCGAAACATTGTTTAATACTTTTGTTAGGTTCTGTTTTAGAAATTTTTGTAGAGAGAAAATGGCAGCTTTATTAATTGCTATTGAAAATTTAGAAAATCAAGAAATGTATCAGGGGCCTCGAGAGAGACGAGGAATATATAGAAGCGCTTTTACATTTTTATCTGACAGAAAGTTTATTAAAACGTTCAGATTAACTAAAGAATTAGTTAAAGAGCTAATCATTATTCTAGAACCCTTAATAGAACAAGGGAATCGTGCAAGTGCATTATCTCTTGAAAATTTTCCAGATAAAAGAGGCTTATTTTCTTTTTCTTGCATTAAATTTATTAATGTTCGTTTTTGGTTTTGGGTGCAATAATTTTTTTTTGGTTTAACTTTCCATGTTTAGATTGTTATTCTTGTTCTACATTCGAGTAAGTACATTGTAAATTCTAACTTCTAACAAATAACCAAATCATTACTGTCATCACAGATCATATAACTACTACTGTCATTTCATTATTTTACAACTTTACAAGAGAAGTTGCATGGAACACGATATAATATCGAAATTTCGGTGTTGCCAGTTCATGTTATTCGACAAAATTAATCTCATGCGACTTAGATGTCGAACCCATTTGAGAATGCCAGATGCCAATGTTGTGCGACAATTTCTATCGACATAAGTCGAATACGACAAATGTCATTCGACATTCGAGAATAGGACCCCAGATTAGTAAAAAAAATCGATAGTCTGAAATACTCGAGCGCGTCAGATTAAGATATTGGGGGTTGATTTTAGTGTTTCAAGACTAAATTTAACTAATTTGACGATACGTCCTTGACGCCGCCGAGTTATAGACGCGAAGTCGCGAACAATACATTTTACAAAAAAAAGTTTAAATAAAAAAAGTTATTTTATTTTACACAAAAAAGTCTTTACATTTTTGTCCAAAGTTATAGTCGAGCGGATAAAGCAAAAAAGTTCGGAATTTTTTCGGGTTGTTTCTGGCGATATTGCCAGGAAAATTCTCTGAGAAGACGTTCGAGGCCAGGGTACAGCGCACCAGGTGTTCATGGGGTCGTTTCCCGCGCAAAATTCTGATTAAGCAGCCCAAAAAACCACTTATAACGATTTTCGGTTCACCTTTTTCGATTTTGTTTGGAAAACCCTCGGAGACGATGTTCAAGCGCAGGTTCCGGTGCAACAGGTGGTGGAAGGGTCGTTTTCGACGTGAAATTGTGATTTCGCGTCTCAAAAAACACGCCTCCAATAATTTCCGGGCTGTTCTTGTCGATATTGTCAAGAAAGTTCTCGAGGATGACGTCCAGGTCGAGGTTCGGGTGCACCAGGTGTCCGGGGGGGTTCGTCGATGCCGTATTTGAATTCAGCCACCCGAAAAACCCCCGGGCGCCGAGCTTCCCTCCTTCCCCGCTAGAAATTCGGAGAAGAGGTTCGAGGCCAGGGTACGGCGCACCAGGTGTTCAGAGGGACGTTTCCCACGCAAATTCTGATTATGCGGCCCCAAAAACCCCCTTTAACAATTTTCGGTCCACCTTTTTCGATTTTGTTTGGAAACCCTCGGAGACGATGTTCAAGCGCAGGTTCCGGTGCACCAGGGGGTGGGAATGTCGTTTTCGACGTGAAATCGTGATTTCGCGCCTAAAAAACACGCCTCCAATAATTTCCGGGCTGTTTTTGTCGATATTGTCAAGAATATTGGCGGCGTGTTTTTTAGGCGCGAAATCATACGTATGAATATCTGACGCGCTCGAGAATGCCCAAGTAACTGTTTTTTTCAACATTTTTGAAAAACCGTACACGCCACACCCACCGCTACAATGCTTTTTACCATACGAGCTTTTCTTTTCGAAATTACTTTATCTTTCGAGAATGTCGCCATTTAGCGACCTGGCTTCCCTAACTATAATTTTTTTAGCCTGACTTACTTGTTATGCGAACAGGCATCAGTGTAGTGACTTGTGTTGCCGATATTTAGTGCCCTTGCACTTTTTATAGTGATTTTTATTATATAAAATTTTTCGGAAACTGCACAATCATGAATTGATAAAAGTTTATCATTTTTGTATTTGCCAAATTAACCAATTTAAATGTTGTTTTTTGAACAAAATACAAAATTTTTTATTTTTATTTCAAAATATTAAGGGAATATATACCCAAGCCATTTATATTTTATGGATTAAGTATATATTAAAAAAAAAATTGGGAAAATAGAAATCGAATTTGGCTAGTTTTAGGTAAATATGGAATATCATAGGCGTACCAATTAATTTTTGAAGGAGGTTAATTTCTTTTTAAAAATTTCAATTTTCTATGATCAAATTCTTATAGGCAGTTGATTTATTTGTAATTTTCTTCCATCATAGGCGTTCGATCAAATTTTTATATAGAATCAACTTCCTCCATTTGTAAATATTTCTATGTCATAGAGATACAGTAAAGTTTTTAAAAGGGATTTATTTTTGGAAAAAGGGATTCAAATGTACGTCTACCATGAAATTTTAATATGTTACCATGGACATAAGATGAAATTTTGAAAAAAGGTTCATATATTTGTGTTTATCAACCCACTGTACTCATTTGATTTCTGTTTTCCTTATTTTAGGTGGAATGGGAAGGACCCACGTGAAGTTGCAGTCGTATGCACGATCTTGTTGTCAAAACCACCGCCATATTATAAAATTGACATTTCAAATTAGCAGTATGACGTTTTTAAATTTTGTAGGTTAATACAAAAATAAATTCTGTCGTCCTTGACAGGATACTTTTTCCTTTAACACCAACAAGTTTTTTTAGGAGGCATGGTTTTAGATCAAATAAAACACATAACACTCACAGATAAACGTCTCAGAAATATTCGACAGAATATGTCAAATGTCAATAATAAAATGGCTGTCGGCATGAAACAACGTTCGTAATGCCAACACATTTGGCAAACTTCACGTGGCTCTTTCTTAATTGAAACCGAATCTAATACATAACTTTCTAATTGTATATTTATTTAAATAATTCTTATGGAGAAAATATGAAGACTGTTAGTTAAAAAAGGTTACCTTTTTTAATTGTAAATATTAACTAAGGAGAAAACCTTGCATTACAATAATGTACAAAAGCTTAATAGATCATTTATTTGGAAGAATTTATAAATTATTATAGTACAATTTTCATTGTAATGGTGGTACTTGGATATAAATCAAATAATAGTGTGCAAATTTTTAAAAAAGTTGGGTCTAATAATCAATTGTACAAAAACAAACATCTAAAAATACTTTCCTGTTTATATCATTAAGTTTCTGGGAGGACGCAATTATTGGCCCACAGTGCATTGTGGGCTGCATACCATGTTGACAACACTTTAGATGCGATATGCGCAGTCTCTGGTTATAACACAGAATGTGTTGTCAATCTATAGGCGCGTTCTTTTTTGCTGTGACTCCTTCTCCCTTGTGTTTTCTAGAACTGCATCTTGGATATCAAATAATCAAGACACGCCGAAACAAATAATAAAAAGCCAAACAGTACAGTAATATTTCTAATGTTTTTTTTTTAACTTTTTATCCATTTCTGTTGTTGGACTTAAATTTGCTTATGTTAATGCTAATCTAATAAGTTTTTGATACATTTGAAACGAAAAAGGTACAATATAAGCCATATTAGAGTCTGGAAAAAAAGATATTCAATAACTGGTAAATATATATACTATTTATATTAAATAATAAAATGCACTGGTACTTCCAACAGCTAAATTTCAAAAGTTACTTGTAAAATGTGGTTTAAATCTGTAAAAATACGAAAACACCTCTAGTTTCAATATTAAAGTCAGATTTGATTCAAAAATTGATGATAATAAGTATTTTTGTTGCTTAATTAAAAAATTTAACCATTTGCATCATCATGAGTAAATGATTGTCATTTAATGATGCACAAGACTTAAAAAATGATTCTAGTCTCACAAACTAAGTGGTTTATATCGTACTTATTAAAAATGATTAAAAAAAAGACGGAAGTGGGGCCACGGGGGCATTTTTGTCAAAATAAAAATTGTAAATGAATATTTTAAATTATTATGATACATTATGTAGAGGCCTTTTTGAAATTTTAATCAACTCTTGGTAAACACTAACTTGTATATAATTATTGATACATTCATGTACCTATATTATTGTTAAATTATGTTTTAAAATGTATGATTCATGTTGACATTTTTCGTTAAAAAGTAGGCATTAGTAAGAATTTGTTAATTTTGAATAGATATTTTGGACAAAGTTAGTTACAGTTAACAATAAAGGTGAAACAGATTAAGGCACATCCTGGAAACACAAACAACAAATCACCAAATGTAGTGAGCAAATTATACAGAGTGTCTTTTAAGGAATAAAATAAGGAAACTGTTTCAAAATATCATATCTTATCTAAAATATCCTTTTAAAATTAACTTTTTCATAGATTGCAATCTGTTTTATTGGATGTTACAATATTTACATGGACCTATTTGTTTGCACACGTTCCCACACAGCAACCGTTAGCATGTGAAGAAATATAGGTATTTACCGTAATAGATGAATTTTTTTAAATGTTTACGTAACAGTGGCATGATTGAGATTTTTATTATAAAACTATCAAGGAAATTGTTAAATCCAAAAATCGTGTCAAATAAAATATACAGTCATCCAAATATACTATGAACACTGGCGATCTAAGCTACCTGCGCAAAGAGTGAGAATAAATACTCTGGTATGACCAGTGCGCATCAGTAGGCGTGGCTGAACCAGAGCTCAAGCTAAATTTGATTGGTTGTACTAGAAGAATAATTTATCGGTGTATCATGAAATGTATTGTGTTTATACAGGGTGTCCCAGGATCTCGTACCAAAAACTTGGGAGGTGATAGAAAGACTGAAAATAATGATAGTATTTCAAATAAAATTTTTTCTTTACGCCCTTCGTTAACGAACTATAGGGCTCTAAAGTTGGGAATGGAAAAGGGTTTTTTATTTACAATTATTAAATGACTGATTGGAAATTAGTAATATTTTAAACGTTAATAACCACCATAATTGCACACTTTTTGGCGTGATATACAAGTCTACAACAACAAGCCAAAAAGTGTGCAATTATGGTGTTTATTTACGGTTAAAATATTACCAATATCCAATCAGCCATTTAATAATTGTCAATAAAAAACCATTTTTCATTTCCAACTTTAGGGCGTAAAGAAAACATTTTATATGAAATACCATAATTATTTTTAGCTATTCTATCACCTCCCAAGTTTTTGGTACGAACTCCTGGGACACCCTGTATAAAATAAAGCAAGGTTATGATAATTGCTAAACTGTGATTGAAAGCCAAATAGTAATGAACAATTTATATTGAGGTGGAGAGTGAAGACGAAATGAATATTTGATTATGCCACTGATGTAAAACCAACAGAATGTAATGGAATAATTTGTGTGATATGTAAAAGATCCTATTTACATATTTAACTGTAACCTAATCGTATATACTAAATTGAAATAGGTATTCGATATTTGTGAAGTTGAACCCCAAGATAAAGCAGTTTTTGACCTTGATCTACCTACTAATTATAGGTCTGCATCTGTTAATGTTTCTTTAATAAAAGTATAGGTAGTGGCATTAAATTTCAACAGGGTGTAATATTTAAAATCACAAAGCTGCTGCTTGATTCTAGTTTAACCGGATATGCTTTTATGAACTTTCCATAACTTCATAACATGAATTTAATATGTAAATTTGGATCCTCTTTGCAATTTATATAGCAGCTACACATTCTTATATGTATAAATAGTATATTTTCTATGCGAATTTTTATTAAAAATGTTGTAAAACATCATTAATTAAATATACTCAATATCATATACAGATTGCGAAAAGTTTATTCGAGCCATACGATTTACACAAGTACAAGGAAAATATGAGAAAAACTACTTGAAAGAGAGAGAAAAATAATTGTGCTCTGTCGGCTGTTGCCAAATGTATTTATCTGTAAAAGTTATTACCAATTTTTGTCGGCAACAATGTTAAATTCCAATAATGTTATTTATTCCTTAGAAAGTACCAAACATTCTAAACTGGTAACGCTGCTTCATCAGATTCATCATTCATTCGTCAGATTGGTAGCTGGAACTGAACACATGCCAAACGCTGACTGCGAACAATTATTCTCTCTCTCTCTTTCAAGTAGTTTTTCTGATATTTTCCTTGTCGTACTTGTGTAAATTGTATGGCTCGAATAGACTTTTCGAGATCTGATCGATTGCATCAACTTGCTCCGTTTTCCCCTGATAATCAGATGTTTAGAAAATATATTCTATTAATGACGTTTTAATAATGACTAGTAAGAAGTGGTGAAGATAATGTAATGCTTCATTATTGTGATTTTGTAAACAGTCTCGTTCATCAGAACTAAGACATTTGACATAATTATAGGTACCGAGCAGCAGCATACTAATAATATATTATATAAAATCACAAATACCACTTGGAAATTTTTAAATCTGTTTATATAATTTTATGTTTCCATTTAAAAAGCCTCAAAATGCTGTGATACAAAAATAAACTCTGGATTCTTTATATTTTGTTTAAATCCAAATTGAAGGTGTATAATTTTCGTCGAAACTTTTGACATTTGTAAACTCTGTAATATGAATTGAAAAAAAGGGCTTTTTACCTTTTATTTTAAATTGGGGTGTCTTAATTGCCTCATGTATATATATTTTTGTAGCAATTTTTTAGGTTATTTTATATTTTGATAATAAATTTCAGTTTCTTTTTACCATGTGTTTATTTTTAAAAAACCCTACTTTCATTATTCTAGTCCCCAATACAGGTTGTCTACTCCAATGGTTACAATGTTGGGGACCTCGGAAACAATATGCGATAAAAGTTGCCTACTTCAAGGGTTCCCGAACTTTACGTACGCTTATCTCGAATTAGAGACGGTCAAGCGACTATAAAAATGTCAATGGTAATTGTATCATAATATCCTTATATAATTAAGAAAATTCAAACTTCTAGCGCAAGGTCCCTTGCACGACAACTGCTTAGGTATTGATCTTATTTAACCGCCAAAAAATCGAGTAGTAATCAATAATCGAACGCTTCAATAAATTTCACTCGATTTAACTACCAAAGCCGATAAAAAAGTGACAAGGTTGACAAGAGAGCTTGTGAAGTTTTTTAACTTTAACCTATAAATTACATTAATAAAAAATAACTATATTTATTAAATAAAAATGCCTAAAGCAGCCTCTAAAAAGAAGGCAGCTAATGGTTTTAAGCTACCAGAGCCGATACCAGCAGGAGAAATTCTTGAGGATGCTGTAAAGAAAAAGTGGAAATTGGGGCCTTCAATATGCAAAGGCGGTTTCGGAGAAATATATTCGGCTCAAGAATCCAGTAGTAGTGGTGCAAAATATCCATTCGTAGTGAAAATTGTAAGTAAAATATAAACAATACATTTTTAGCCAACAGCATTATGCTTACACAGGTTACATATTTGTAAACAACAAGTAACCTTTATTGACCTTTGTTAAATGTTTACCTAAAGTTTTTTACATTATAAAATGTGTATTACGAAATGACTGTTTGTTTATTGACATGATTGATTTTTTTAAATATATACTTTTTATGCTTGGAGTATTCAGATAAGACTATAAATGTTTACTTTATATTGGGCACATAAATTTAAAATGAGAATTTATATAAACTTGTAGTGATCAATGAAATTGTAAATGGTGTAACAAGTGCAGAAAATGAGCTTTAGCAGCCTAAGTCTATTAGGTGCACGATGGAGGGCAGCTGATAGTTAAGGGCTGCTAAAGCGTTTCCTGCATGTGTGAGTAAACAAATGATAGATGGTGACAAATTTCAAAAATCATGGCGTTATTTATTTTCCACTCTTGTGCTGCTAAGACATATTTTCTACTCTATTTTTGGTGTTCATATGATTGATTTTCCGGTAATAGTAACCTACATCTGCATTATTTCATGATGATTTCATTTTAGGAACCACACAAAAATGGTCCCCTGTCAGTGGAAATGCATTTATATAAAAATATTGCTAAACCAGATGATGGTAAGTCTATTCAATATCACATACAAGTGATTTGAACACCAAAACCATTGATTATAAAATATTAAATCCTCAAATTTGTAATAGATCACTCATTTTTCATTATATATTCTAGTGGAGGATTTCAAAAAGCAAAAAGGATTAAAAACCTTTGGAATGCCCTTATATTTGGGGTCAGGTTCCCATGAGTTTGATGGTCAAAACTATAGTTTCATTGTAATGGAAAAATTTGGTAATGATTTACTAAAGATTTTTCTGGAAAATAACAGACATTTTCCCACTCCAACAGTATTTAAGATAGCAATCCAAATAGTAAGTATAAATAGTATTTTAAGTGTAGGTTCAATGGACTTTCAATTACCAATAAGCTATTCAGTGTTAATACTAAAATGTTTTCAGTTTTAACATATGTTAATGTCAAATATTTAAGAGGATTTGACCTTTGCATGTTTATTTTCTGCTTATTTTTAAGACTTTTTTTTTGTAGTTGGATGTTTTGGAGTATATCCATAGTAAAGGATATGTACATGCCGACATTAAAGGAGCAAATATTTTATTGGGTACCACTAAAGATACCCAAAACAAACAAGTTTATTTAGTAGATTTTGGATTATCTGCTAAATGTAATGAAGATGAAGAGGATGAATTCAAACCTAATCCTGAAAAAGCACGTGATGGCGCCATTGAATTTTTGAGTAGAGATGCTCATAATGGAGGTAAGGTTGTTACAGTCAATGAAAGTAAAAGAAATTGTAGATATACTGTAACAAAAATCATAGTTATCTCTATATGTTTTTCATGTTTTTGTATGATTTTTATATATTTCTAGTGCATACTAAAAGAGGAGATCTTGAAAGTTTGGCTTACAATTTAATTCAATGGCTAGGCTGTACTTTACCATGGGAAAACGATTTAAATGATTCAAATGCAGTTCTAAAACTCAAAGAAGAATTTATGTCTAGCGTTCCTAAATTTATCAAAGCCTGTTTTGATAAAAGATCACCCCCAGGTAATATTATAAATAGCCGCGCTCCTCACACAATGGAAAAAGATAATCTTTATGTTTTAATGTTGATATTTTAGGTCCAATTGTAGATTTTTTGAACTGTTTATCATCGTTAGAAGATAATGCCACTCCTGATTATAAAACCATTAGAAAAATATTTTTATCTGGTCTAACTTCCAGTGATACTTTAGGCAAACCTTTCCAATTCACTGTACCTGTTAAAACGCCCACCAAAAAATCTCCAGTCAAACGAAAAAATCTGGATGCTCCAGCAGCCTCCTCTAAAAGAAAACAGGCTAAAAAAGAAGTCAAAGAAGCTTCCGAGGATGAAAAGGAAAATTTCGACGATTTATCTGATACTGAAGAGATAGCAACAAAAACAAATGGAACTACTACACCTAAAGAGAAAAAGAAAAAAAATACTGGAGTGAAAACAAAAAAGAATTTAACAAAAGATCTTGTAGATGATGAAGTACCAGAAATACAGAACGAATCAGATAAAGATGATGATGCAATTTTAGAGAAGGAAGATGCTGATGAAAAAATTGACGATGATGCACAAGCAACTGTAGAAAGTAATGAGGCAAAAGTAAAACAGAAAAGAGGTAGAAAAAAAGGATCAAAAGGAGCAACTCGGAAAAGTAAGTTTTTTTATTATTATTTTTTAATAGAGGAGCTCAGTCTAAGGCCAGTATGGCCAACAAAAAGTGTTTTTTTAAGTTAAGGTCTAAGTACTAATCAAAACATAAGATTTTTGCGTGTTTTTTTATCATTGTGAACATCTATAATGCTTTATTAAAATAATGAATACACCCCCGAAGCGTATATCTTGATATTTAAAATGACTTTTTAGCTGAATACTCAACATATCGGTGGCCAATAATTCTAGGAACTTCTGGCAAGTCACCATTTCATTTCTGTTATCTGTCACTAGTTATGTCAGATGTCAGTGGAAAAAGTAATTAGAAGAATAGAGATACAACTAACTAGAAAATGGACATACACAATTAAACGAATATCAACAAAAATAAATATAACTGACATTTGACATAACTAGTGACAGAATTCGCGAAAACGAGCAAAATTGGAATGGGGAAAACAAACCAAATCGCCATTACAGTACGTGTTTTGAAACAAATTGGGGTTAGCCACAGATTATCTGGGTTAGCATTGTTTTCCCCATTCCACTGACAGTTTTGACATAAACTGCAGCGCCCACTACCAGAAAATTTGCGCGAATAACAGAAATAAAATGGTGACTTGCTAAAAGTTCCTAGAGTTAATGGCCACCGATACGTTGAGTATTCAGCTAAAAAGTCATTTTAAATTTCAAGATATACGCTTCAGAGGTGTATTCATTATTTTAATGAAGTAATATAGATGTTTGCGATGATAAAAAACATGTAAAAATCTTGTTTTGAATGGTAGACCTGAACTGTCATTTTTGTCAGAAAAAAACACTTTTTGTTGGCCACACTGACCTTAGACTGAACTCCTCTATTTATGTAATTCAAATTTTATTTAAGGTAAACAACAACCCGTAGAAGATCAAACAGAAGAAGAATCAGTACCTGAAGTTATGGATCCTCCTGTCCGTACCACTAGGCAAAGAGGACGTTTTGTTAATTACAAAGAAGACTCGGACGATGAGCAACAACCTAACAGAAAAAAACAGAAAGCCACAAACAATGCAAAATCCAAAACTACCAACCCCTCTAAAGAGCTTCATGTAACTGGCGATAGTGGTGATAGCGGGGACGACAGATACACACAAGCACTAAAACAAGTGTCGAAAAAGAAAAATGAAAAATCTAAAAAAAAGGCTGAAAATAAGAAGACTGCTGCAGATAAAGAAGATACTGACGAGGAATCTGATTCTTCTAGTACTAAGGCTGATCAAAATTCCAGTGGGAGAAAGGAAGAGGACACTGATGATGAGTAATTCAAGTATTTACTTTAGCACACAGCACGCCATAGAGTAAGTATGTGGAATATGTAGATCCAGCTCTCAGATTATTGTATATTAATATTTTATCAAATGACTTGTAGATGTTTCGTTAGCCTTAGAACAACATCTCCTTGTGGAACTCGGCATAAACTAAACACTGGCATTCTTTTCTTATCTAAATAACAAATGCTATTTATGGTTGAATAGGATTTTTTTACAGCTAATTCATTACCAGGCCTTTGATCTATTTTGCTCGTTAGAGCAACTTTATTTTTAATGATTCCCTAACTAATTGTTCCAATTCTAAACATCAATAATAATTTTGTATTGTGCAGAGCTTGATCTAACTATTGTCGGTTTGTATTTTAGAATCAAACTATATCGTTAACTTATTTTATGAGTCAGTATTAGTGAAATTCGCAGTAAATAATCAGCATGAAGCTTTATATTGAATTAAATTTCTCAGTGTATATCCAGACTACTTGAATTTTTGGATTATTTAACTGTTTTTTTTTGTCTAGTGATATAGTATTTAAATAACTGTATAGTTTCGTTCGAAAATACAGTAGTGTATTGTGAAAAATGCTGTGTAAGAATTTGAGGAATAAATTTGTTTTTATTTTTGACATATTTTCTGCTTTTTAGAAACAATCATACAAAATTATCTTTAAAGAGATAGTAATTAATTTTCTAAAAAGAAAATGCGGCTCGGAGTAAAAAATTGAAATGATCAACTACAAGTTTTAGTCAATTTCTTATGATCTTAAATATTTGATAAATAAATATCTATTTTTTTGTGAACTCTTACTGTTTCTGTTCAATTTTAAGTGATATATTTATACAAGTTAACAGAACGAAACAAGAGCCCTGGGTGGGCGTCTCCATGTCTCTGCAGTTGTATTTTTGTAGTAACAATCGATATTTTGAATCGATAACCAAATATCGATACTATAAGTGTTAACTGTCAAAAGACTCACAAGTTATGTGAACAAAGGAAACAAAGGCAAACTTGCTAAAAAT
>CAJUYG010000024.1:329530-362071 GCA_910591675.1 Galerucella calmariensis | reverse complement strand
TGGAAAGTAAAATCTAACTACCTTTTAAAATAGCAGTTTAAGTTTGGTAAAGAATTTCGCAACAGAGAATTATAACACTTGCACTTATTTCGGAAAACATTGCAAGATATAAATTTGTCAGTAAAATATGTTTTCAATACAAAGTATATGATACAGAGGAAAAAGAACAGTTTGTACTTCTAAGGTACTTAGCTTTTGATTTGTAGAACGTTGATGCTGGCAGGGGTGTCTAGTAGAGAAGTTGATGTCTTGAAATTGATACGGGTAGGTGGGTCTAGTAGAACTTGCAGTTAATGGGGTGATATCCAAAGATATTCTGGGCTCTACTCGCCTAGCCAGGGTATTCTACCCGCTGTGCTTGCCTAGAAATACAAGTGGATCAGGGATATGTAGGAACTTGAATGTAATGGGCACATATGCTGGTGTAGCTTTTCAGATTGAAAGGAAGGCAGTTGTTTGAAATTAAAAAAATTTAATTTACTAAAGCTGATGGCAATTATTAAAAAGTTCAGGTAGCTGAAAGCTTCCCAACATATATGTCCCATGTTAAGACAATCAAAAAGCAATTAAACAGGTTGAATTAGAAAATACACTACTGATCTGAAAGAATTAATTATAGCAAAAAGTCATGTTGCTAAATAAAAAATAAAGTGCTTAAGAAATAAATGAAACCGGCCCTGACGGCTGTTCAGTACGAAAAGAATATATTCTAGGTTAGGTAAACAGTTTCATTATGTAATAAAATGTTATTTATAGTGGAAAAAGTTATTCTGCAACATAAAAAGCAAAACTATGTTTACTGTTATTTTAAAGGGAGTTTAATATTTATGCAATATAATTTTGGACCTACCACAGCAATTTAAGGTAGAAACTAGATATTGAGCGATAGCGGAAGATAAGTCTTTCTAGTAAGACACGTAAGACCATAGGCCTGAAAGGAGCCATTTTTATAATAAGATACTTGTCATACTTCATTTTGTCAACCAATTATATCGCCGATATTTGAAAATTTGATAATTTTCTCTGTGTATTTAATAAGTTATCTGTCAAGGTCGGTCTCTTAAGGTCATGAGTTTTTGTTACCAAAACATCAAAGAGATTGCGTCGGGCTTCGCTTCTTGTTAAGCTGGTGTATTCTTTGCCATAGGTAACGTAAGACAGCCGGTAACGGAAAGAGAGTCTTTTCTTTAGTTGGACGAGAGGTATGATGGATAGCAAATGTCAATTGTCTTAGCGTAAGAGTTGGTGGAATTGGATCACAGAACTATAGTTGGAAGTGGCTAATGAGGCGGTGGGCGAAAATGAAACGGGTTCAATTATATAAAATCGAAACAGGTCGACGGACATGTTACACTCTTTTGATCTTTTTTGGCTTCCGAACCAAGTCCAATATCATACGATAAGTTTGTTTCATTATTCTTTATCGTGATTGGTATGTGAACTTTCGAGTGTGAAGGTTTAAAGAAATTCATATTTTATTCCTTTTTTGTTATGATCAACTAAACGGAACCGAGCCACCAATAATAGTGCAGTTAGGGACAATGGTGAAGCAATAGTAAATCAATATTCAAAGCGAGCGCTTAAAAGGAATATGCAAAAGCATACAAGTGAACAGAGTAGCTCGAGCAAATTCTGTAAAAAGAGCACAACAAATGACAATTTCCAGAAATAATAATGTAAACTCACAGCCAAATGCAAATGTATGTTATTTTCCATTTTTGTGTTATTTAGACATGTCAAGTTAAACATAATATTGTGTATGTACACCTAATAGAAATGACACTCATTGAGGTAGAAAATCAAGAGAATACCATACTTGCCTTGAAAATAAATCGTTCTATATTTATAATTAAAAATAAAATACAAAACCATTTTAAACTTAATAGAAACATAATATTTGTCAAAAAGTCAAGTGACTAAGATATATTCTAGTGAGATATATTTTGCAATAAACTGTCTATATTCTCCTCAAGTTAGGTTAGGGTATTGTAAGAATATTCATAATAATTGCCCAAGTTGGTACTTACAGCCCTGCATTTTTTAAAACATTGATTTAAAATGTTCATACACAATAATAAGCTTTGAGACATTTTAAAATAATTTTCACTAGCAATAGTATGTTATTCTTTTGAACTATTAAAATCTACAAATAAGACTTTATACCAAGGACTATTAAGAATAAAACAGAAAATAGTTGACTCTGTAGTAACTTACATTATTGCTTAGTGTACATCTGTTGTTCTACAATACCCCACTGGTTCAATAAAAATGGAATAAATGAATAAAATATTCCGTAAAAAAATGCACAGCAAATGACAATTTCCAGAAATGTCACTTATCGACCACAGAATACTAGTATAGAGAGGTCATTGCATCCAAAAATGCCACTTGTCGACCACAGAATACTATGATAGAATAGAAAGGTCACTGAATTTAGAAAAGTCACTTGTCGACCACAGAATACTATAGCATAGAGAGGTCACTAAATCCAGAAATGTCACTAGTTGAACACAGAATACTGTAAGATAGAGAGGTCACTCAATACAAATATGGTTCGAGCTGTTGTCAGAAAGTTACCTCTCCAATAGGTATGCAACTAAACATGCACTAATGCATGTTTAGTTCATAGTTCGGAAATGATTGTTGTGAATGAATTTCCAGGTAAATAAATTGAACATTAGTTCAAATATAATGGAGATTTCAACAAATTAAATACTTTTATTTCATCCTCCAGAAATTATTGCATATGTAGAACTGTACATATAATAGAAGCAGAACTTGAAAAAACTTGAGAACAAAAAGACTATTGATTGATTGACTATATAGTATAACGAAAAATGAGACAAATACCTTTTATTTATTATTCAATTGAAACAGATGTGAGAAATATTCGAGTGGCAAGTTGTACATTTATACTAGGATTATTATTACATAAATGAGTGAGTTTAATACAATGGTTTAATTCACGGAGAACACTGAGGGAGTAGAGCTTCTTGGTTGATCAAATATTTTGTGTTCTCTCGGAAATCATCACTCCCTCGGTCAGGCCCCTAAAAAAGATGGGTTAAGGCCAAGGATGTTAACATTTAACATCCTTGGGTTAAGGCCAAGGATGATAGATTGAGAATAACCCATCTTCTTTTTTGTCTATCTATGGTTTTTATAAGTTTTTCATCATGCTTGTCATCTGTCAATTTCTCTATGATCTGTCATTTAACTCTGTAGTTATGTCATATATGAATTGTAGTTTTGTAGGTTATCTCGTTATCTGTGATTTTTCTGCTTCTTGTCGTTTTTCGAGTCACATTTGTCCATTGAAATATTGATTAGATTTAAACATTTCTGAATCAAAAATTTGTTCGAACATTGGAAAACTGTGAAGTATGTATTTCATATTTCTTAACAACATGCAAATATTTCTACAGATTTTAAATTATTCTTGTTTTTTTTAATTTGAAAGTGTTCTAGATGGACAGTCAAGTTGCAATTGAAGGATATTTTGTTGATTTGGTTGATGATGCATGGCGCTCCGATTCTCTCCCAGAAGATGACATTGCAGTACCTACTTGGGAATTAGCAGATCCTGAAGCAGACACAGGTGACATTCATCTCACCTTAAAAGAACAAGAGCAAAAATGGAGTGACATTATGTTGTCATCACTTAGTGAACACCAATAAAGATTTTTAAAGCTTTAATTCAAACAACAGAACTGTATTTTATTTTTATTAATAATGGAACTCCCAAACCTAGGCAAGCAATGTGCATATTCCCAGTGCAATCAGTTGGACTACCTTCCAATCACTTGTAAATGTGGTCAAGTTTTCTGTTCGGAACATTTTAATATCCATAATCAATATTGTGAAGCTTCCAAATTTCTTACTGAAGATGAATTAAAGACAATTAAAAACGTGTTGATTTGCTCTCATTCTGATTGCAAAGAAAGAAGTATTGTTCCGCTTATATGTGAAAAATGTAAAAAACATTTTTGTGTTAAACATAGACATTTGATAGGATGTGAAGATAAAGATGAAGAAACTTTAAAAAGAGAAAAAGAAAAATATTCAGCTCCTGTAAGGGCATTTAATGAAGCAAAAACTGTTGTTGATAAGCAGGTAACATCAAGCATATTATTCAACTCAATAACTTGAAAACTAGAGACTGAGGATTGAAGTTTATTATTAGTAATGCTAAATATTGTTACTAGAAAATTATCATTATCTTGATAAAAGGTGTAAATTTGAAATTGAAAAAATGTATTTCAGCATTTTACATTTCATTACAAATCTGTAGCATAAATACGGTCATGTAAATTGTAGGTATCTAATTCAGTTTTTACTTTTAGATAGAGAAAAATCTTACTGAAGCAAAGAAGAAACCGAAAAGTAGGGAAATGGCAAACAAAGTACAATTGATGAAGATTAAGAATAAAGCCACTGGACTTAAAACAGTGCCAACAATTAATCGTGTTTATTTCAATGTGACATATTTAGAAAATTCCTCTCCAATATTTATTTCCAATCAGTGGAGTCTTGGAAGAGCAATTGATGCTATCGCCCAAGAAATGAAACTTCAGAATAATAATAACAAAGCTACAGAGAAAAAATTAAGATTGTTTCGAAAAGAAGAAAATACTATTCTTTCAACTGATTTGTCGATCACCATAAAAAAACTCATGGATGACAACTTATTGATTGATGGTGACAGCTTGTTTATGAGTTATGTATAAGTTAGTTGAGCTATTTGATTTAATAAAATGTATACTGGATGTAGATAATTTTATTTCCCACCCACAAATTGATATTTATATCAATATGAAACTATAAACTAAGTGAATAGATGAGGCTTTTACTTGATGTAGATCCATAGTAAGTTATGAAATCAAACAATTTTTTTTTGTTAAATCTACATTGTATTTAAACTTGAAGTGACGCGTTTCGCGAACAGTAGCTTTTTCAAACGTTTGAAAAAGCTACTGTGTTAGCGAAACGCGTCACTTTATGTTTAAATACAATATAGATTTAACAAAATAAAATTGTTTGATTCCATAACTTATAAACTAAGTCTTGAAATCGTTTCAATTATGGCAAAGCAGGAGCTATGTCATTTGTAAGATAAGTCATTTTATCAGTTCAGGCTTTTTAGTCTCTTGATGGAATTCCTTGCATTAAATAGACTCTGCCACTCATCCCTTCTCACTTGCTCTCATCACTGCTAGTTATTTGTAATAAGTGAACCAGCTCATACCACTTGAGTGTTTTCTTAACTCAAATTATCAATGTGTTTAACACACTTAATTTTAACAAACGGCCTTCGCGCTAGTGAACTATGCGAAGGTGAATCAAAGAGATCGGTGGAAGGAACCATGAATTTTGGATGTTATAGCTTTTCACTATCACTACATTTTTATACCTATATCCGGTTCTGCCTTGTGACTATAGGTGTGATAATATTAATTTCTATATTTTCATTGTACATTCAATTATCACAAAATAAATTTGAAGTAAAAGTTTTGGAAAGTGATATAAGAATAATTTTTTAAAATCATTTCCAAATGTGAAACAAAAAATGTCCAATTTAAATTACCTTTATCTAAAATATTATTATACCTGCATGTTGTGTAGGTACACAAAATATCAAATTTATTTATGTTTTCATAACCTTGATTGTATCTGGCTTTGTTTCAATTGAAAGTGCTTTGTTTGTATTTTATATTTTTACATAATTATTAAGATAAAAGTTTACCTTTTCACCTGCTGAGGTCATCTTCTTGCTAGCAAACAGTGGTGTACAAAAAGTGTTTCGATAATCATGGTAGAAAAATGGCACTAAATTTCCAAAAATCCGTTTTTCACTGAGTACTGATTCCAAAATATGACATTTTCCGAAAAATGGAGATCTATTCATTATCTACAAAAATGATTCCTTTGACATTTTCCGAAAACTCGATAGTGTTCGATGAGATAACGGCACTAAAAGATGCCAATTACTTATAGCTGCTGTGAATCAGTACAGCAAATTTGAGAAATGTACATAAGCAGGCGGATATAATATCCAATAACTAGAGTAGAAACGGATATTTTTTATGATTCCAAATTCACGTGAAAGGGAGGGAGACCTACGATTTCTCCCAGTATGCTTAATTAACCGGTTTGTCCCTTTATTTATTGAACTATTTTTAAAAATGATTAGAGTTTTGTATAAAGAGTAATGAAGATAATTAACATTTTATATCTTCTGTATATGTTCCTTGTGGTATATTCATTAATTTTTTAAGAAAAATTAAACCACAAACTTGGATTATTCATTAGGCCAACATCATAAGCAAGTCTGAAAAAAAAACAGATCTGACGCATACTACCCCATACTTTTAGACGAAAAAGTTACAGAATCAAATCAGAATAGGTATAGTAGGTACGCCTCTGGTTTATTTAAGTACATACCAGCAGAAAACTGTAAATAACTGTAAAGATTTTCGTATACATTTATATAAAATGTAAGCAATAAAATACAAAACCACATATTCCAAATTTTTCGTTGAAAATGTTTCGTTTAGTTATATCTTTATTGTTGGTTTTTTACAATCGAAATATTGCAAGTTCCTTTCCCAGAGAAGCTATACATAATTCGATGACAGAAGAAGAACTCGGTTACTATTTTCAAACAAACGACAGATCCGTATTACCAGAATATGAAATTGTAGAATTACCTGTGATTATGCCGATAAAAGAAGCTGTTGATACATCGGGTGTTAATGTAGAAGAAATTGATTATACTTTTATTGCTTTTGATAGGTAAGTTATATCAACTGTATAGGCTATAGGCTACCATATAAATAAAACCAATTAATTATAATTTTAGACCTGTTGAGTTAAAGCTTACAAGAAATAAAGACATGTTAAGTCCAAATTTCACAACATATGTGCATGATGAAAGTGGAATTTCTATTCTTAACAGCGTTCCCAAAAATTGTCATTATTTACACAAAGACGGTACTACTGTTGCTTCCATAAGTATATGTTCACCTAATAGCGTTGTAAGTATATTTTCGTCTTTTCCAATATTAAAATTATAGAGTATTTTCAAATAGAAACAATTTTTTTTAGCAAGGTTTAATATTCTTAGAAAATTCAACGTTAGAAGTTCAACCGTTAACAGAAAGATTAAAATCAGTACTAAATGTCGAAGAGCCTCTACTAGAAACATTTTTATCCGGTGAAATAAAAATTCCTCATATTGTAAAACGAGCCACCTTTTTACCAGGCTATTTATACAACGAAGCCGAGATGTTTCCAATAGCAGACAACGTTTGGGCAGAAACTGAAGAAATAAGAGCTAATCAGTTGCTGGAAGCAAAAGATAAATATAATTATAGAGAACGTTACGAAGCTGTAACTTCGAAAGCGCAAAGACTCACATTGGAACTTGCGCTGTTCTTTGATGAAGCTGCTTATAAAATTTTTTCACCATTTTTCAACCATGACGATAAGAAACTGCAGGATATGCTGCTAGCATATATGAATGGGGTGAGTTTAACTTTTTTTAAACAATTTCCTGAATATAATCTTCCCTATTATATTGTAGGTACAAGCTTTATATCATCATCCCAGTTTAGGGACGTCCCTAGAATTAGCTTTAGTTAGAATTGATATTATGAAACGACAACCGTCAAATATGCAGCACTATGATGGTGAAAGAGGCAAGCTTTTGGACAGTTTTTGTGCTTACCAAGAAAAATTAAATCCACAAGGTGATAGTCATCCAGGACATTGGGATATGGGTATTTACATTTCAGGGTAAGTGAAATGGAATTAATCATCTGGTCTCTCTTCACCAAACTGGGCTTTGAAAATAAAAATATCTGCTCACTTAGTTCCTAAAAGTTCCTAAGACTTAGCTCATTTAGTCCTATTTCCCTGAGGAATTTCGGGATATCTGCAGGCTTCAACTTAGGTAAATGTCCCTCTTCTATCCCATAATCTCCTAGGTGTTGTGTCCTATTATTCTGAATTGCTGAGCAGAAGAGTTCCTGTCCCCAAAAGTCCTCCTCTTTGTTAGTCCATCTGCTATCTCATTTTCTTCTATTCCAGTGTGTCCTGGAATCCACAGTAAGGTGACTATATTGTTCTAGCCTAGCTTATTGAGTATGCCTAGGCATTTCCAGACCATTTTGGATTTTGATTCACGATATGTTTCAGTTTGGATTTTTTTGCATACGACAAGGGCAAAAAAAGTGGAGTTACTATGGGCCTAGCTACAGTGGGAGGCGTGTGTTTGGATAAATATGCTTGCATTATCGCAGAATTTGGTACAACAAATGTCTTTGGAAAACCATACCCCAGCGCAGGTTTCACAAGTGTTTATATTTTGGCTCATGAAATCGGACACAAGTAAATAAATTTTGTTTTTTATTATACTAGATCAGATTATAAACAAATTCTTTTTAGTTTGGGTATGCATCACGATAGTAGTGGAAATAGTTGTCCGAAAGAAGGGTACATTATGTCTCCATCTAGAGGTACGAATGGTGAAACTCTGTGGTCAACTTGCAGCGCAGATGTGATGTCAAAACTAGGGTAATCATCAGATACAAACTAGTAAAATATTTCACTCACAAATTAAAATGACAATGACATCTGTCAATTGTCAAAGACGTGTCGATTGTCATTTTTCAACCATAACTTTAGTTTTTTGTTTACATACATACGATTGTTATTAAGCGTCTAATAGTTTTACTGGGTAATTATAGGTGGGCGAAATGTTTAGAGGACGCTCCGAAACCGAATAAAAATTATGATCACAACAAATTCCTAGGCACACCTGGTCAAAAATACACAGCAAAACAGCAATGCGAAATTTTGTTGAGAGATAAAGATGCCACGATGTTGCCAACACAAGATCTATCGACAATTTGCTATAACTTACATTGTAAAACTCCTCATAGAAGTGGACATTATTTTGCTGGACCAGCTCTTGAAGGAACACAATGTGGTAACGGAAAGGTATTATTGAATGGCTTATACTTACAGCTTGTCAAAAGAGTTTCTAAATTTGGCTACGTCTTTCTATGGACAGCTGCTGAAATCATCATATCTCCCTTCCCTTCCACCGAAGAATCTTTCCGCTTTCTTCTTTCCATGGTATAATTTCGATTTATTTTGTAGTACTGTTTCGGAGGCAGTTGCCTTAAGAAAGTTCCGCCAAAGCCAGTTAAAGTAGTACCAGGAGGGTGGAGTACATGGAAACAAGATGTTTGCAATTCAGGTTGCCTGATTAATTCTATGGGTTATACTTCTAAAAGAAGACTATGTAATAACCCCGTTCCAGTCAATACCGACCAAGGATGTGAAGGATCTGGTGTAGAGTTTGGACTGTGTAATGATAATAAGGTAAACTGAATATTTTTATAGCCTGATAGTACTGTTAAGAAAGTTTAATATTATTGATGTATCACCGATACGGAAAAGGTTAATAACGAGTTGGTTTCTTCTTCCCAGTGGAAGGGGTAGCCTAGACCTCACTTGAGGTTTGATGAAAGATTACAGAATAAAAATATAAGATGTTTCACTCGTTCGAATTTATCGCGTAAAGCACCGATGCCGCTGGTGACTTGGATGGTACAGTACGTCACTACGTCCTTACTTGCATTTAATTTGGCATATTATACGGGACGTCGCCCGTCGAGCGCTGTTACTTTAGAACAGTGTTTATTGGTTGTTCGTGTTTTATATTTATGTTGTATAGATTTTTTAAATTTATTAATTAATTGTTGAAATGAGCAAAAAAGTCATATTAATATTTTTCTCTTTAATAGCAAAGCTTAAACACTAAATATTTTGTAATATTTGCTAATACAAAATTACGGATTTATTTTTATAATAAGGATATTTTATTTAAACAAGTACATTAAGCAAGAAAATACGAACGAAAATTAAATTCTATAGCTAACCAAAGGGGAATTGGTCAGTTCCTTTTGAACGAATTTACTAAATTTTCCTTTCATCATCCATGTAATCAATTTCCTTTCAAATATTATGCAAGTCTGTATATATTTTACTCTCAAATGTATATTGAAAGATTTGAAAGACAATAGATTAAATTTAACACATAAACCAAAATCCAAACTTAGTATTTTGCAACATTTATCAAAATTTTTAATAAAGGTATCCTGCAGCTGCTTCTTTTTTTACTGTTTTAACCTTGTCAATCCAAAAATACGCGTTATTTAAAGATTAAAATTTAAGGTTTAGTGGCCCTATTATTCTGGTGGCTAATGAGTATATTTATTTGAATTTGTGATAAATATCTGCTAGATTATCAATAAGTATCACAAAATTACCAAGATGTTGGATAAACACTGTGAATTGATTCATTTTAAAAATTCAAGTTTATTTTTTACTTACCTTTTCAAATTCATATCTCAAACATTATTCGAAATAAATAACATTTAAAAATAAACCTTTGTGATAAAGAATCCTATTAATTTAAATATATATTTCTCTAATTACCCCTGTATAGCTTAAAATAAAATAAGCTTTTCGAACTTCTCTGGTATCTACCGGTCTCGTTATTGACAACAAAAGCGAGTCGTAAACATAATTTATGAGAGCGGCGTCCGTTTGGGACAGCAACTTGAATCAAACCGCCCTGGAGTGAAACATCTTATATTTTTATTCTGTAATCTTTGGTTTGATTTCTTTGCGGTAAAACTCGATCTTTGAACGTTATGTCACTCTTCCCTCCTTTGTGACGTCAAAGAGCCTACGACTTGAAAACGACATTTTCTTCGTTATAACTTTTGTTTGGATTATTTGTTTTTATTTCACTTGCGTGTTCTGCACACTTGCACAAACAACAATATAAATTACCCAAGCAAAATTTTCGTTTACCAAAACCAGGAGCATTTGCTGTTGTGAATAATTACAAATAAATGGATGAAAAATAAGTTATTATTTAATACTAACCGTTTTGTTTCAATATTCATGACTTCTGCTTATAAATAATCTCAATTTGACAAGTAAAACTCGTCCACCATGCTAAAATCTTTTGTGGCATATTTTCTGCACTACCATTTGAAAATTCTGGCTTCATTTCTTCCAATAATATTATATACAAGCAACTCAAAATTTCAACAATATTCGAAAAATAAATCAAACTAACCAACACAACCACAAAAACGTCAACCTTGGTTCTTCTTCGCTGGATTTGGCATATGGCCTCAGCCGTAGCAGCAATTGGCCAGACACTTTGACAAATACTACCAACATAATTCCAGACCTTACTATGTCACTTGTCACAAGGTTAAACCAGTGTTCAAATTACCATAACATTCACAGGGTGAAAAATTATCAATAAGCTCTCAAATAAACATATTTGTTTCAAGAAAAGGCCAGGTCTGATAAGATGGTTTGTTTCAATCCACCTAGGACCTGGCAACGAAGAGAAATTTAATGTTTGTTTTAGGTTTGCAATAGAAAAATATCTGCCGAAGATTATGCTTCTAAAAAATGCGGTGAATTTTCAAGAGTTTTACCTGAACTGGATTCCAAAGGATTCGGTCTTCAGGCTCCACACGAAGAAGGTAATTTATTTCTTAGAATATCTTCTTTTTGTTCTCATTCCTTTCCATCCTACCGTATTGATATTGTTTTATATAAATGATGTTTATGTTTATTTAGACCGACTTTGGATGGGCTGTGCAATTTTCTGCAAAAGATCCGATTCAGGAACTTATTACACACCTAGAATAGAATTGAACGATCTTGGCATTTCTCCATATTTCCCAGACGGAACTTGGTGTCACAAGCAAAATAATATGAATTATTATTGTTTGCAGCATCACTGTTTACCAGAGGTAATTATTTTTGTAAAAAAAAAATATTCAAGTTTTCGACCATTTGTTTTTTTAGAGTTTTAAATTTACAAAAACAGCTGGTCTTTTAGACGATCTGTCATTTTTACAAAATGCTCGTCCACATCATGATGTCCCTCAAGATATCAAAGACTATTTATCGGTAGATTCATTTGGCAGGCCAATAAAAACAACTTTTTCTGGAAACAGCCATGTACCTCGAGAAGAAGAATGGGAAATAAACGACTACATCGAAATTCCGGATTTAAAAGAGAGACAAGGTGTTTTTGACGATAGCACCAGCAATATCTTGTGGTGAATTTTGTTAATATTTATTGTGTGTAATTTGGAAATGTAATAAATAAATAAATATTGAAATATTCATTATTTAAACTGTTTTAAAATTGAAATTAATCGAAGAGACAAAAAAAATTGTGAATACCTGGACAGAATGTCCCCCAATTAAGAGGTCTGGCTATGAAATAATGAAATGAGCGTCTTAGAGGAGGAAACGAATGCAGAGTTGGATAACAGAATCTAAAACTGAATGCTGTAAGTTGTTGAAAGTGGCCTATGGAGAGAATTATCTATCTTCTGAAGGCTGAGAGAGTACCAAGCATGACCAGCGTCCAGGTCGATCTGTCTTTTTCAACCTCGGAAACAGTGGCCGAAATCAATGAAATTATTCACCACATGATGCTGAGACTTTGAATAGTCTGTGAGAAGTTGGTCCCGACCAAAAGCTCGGCCGTCAACAGATCTGCACAGATTTTATTGAGATGAATAGTCTGAATTGCTGGAAAACATCATTACTTGCGATGAAACCTAGATAATAGTAATTTATTATTAAAAAGAACATGGATACATGGACCAGTGCCGAAGCCTTCAAAAATAGTAAAAAGTGAAAAAAAATAATAGTAGGATAAAACCCATTAAAAAGGGAGGGGATTATGATATAATTGAAGAAAAAAATAAATTACGGGCGATCCAAGTTCGGGAAGTGGGAGGGGGTGAGTTTTTAAGGGTAAAAAATGGTTTATCCCGATTTCCGGCAAAACTACAAGTCCTACGGAAAAAAGTTGAATGGCAAAGTTGTGGAGAAAAAATACTTTTTTTGAAAAAGATAAAAATAAAAACCAAAAACTTGGTTATATGAATTTTTCACGTAAATTTTGATGTTATGTGTGAAAATTGTGGATACAAAAGTTGTAGAGCTTTTTATTACTCATAACTTTGCCATTTAACTTTTTCCGAAGGGCTTGTAGTTTCGCCGGATATCGAGATACACCATTTTTCACCCTTAAAAGCTCACCCCCTCCCACTTCCCGAACTCAATTGCCCGTAATTTATTTTTTCCTAAATTATATCATATTCCCTTCCTTTTCTGATGGGATTTATCCTACTATTATTTTTTATGTTTCAAAAATTATCGACCCTGGTCTAACATCACATTACACTAAAATAAAAATAAATTGATACTTAATATGTGCCAAGAACTTGTTTTGAGAATTAATAAATCAAAAGCAATAAATAAAATGGATGAGAATACACAAAAAAAAACATAATAATAACACAAAAATATTGGCCGATAATGGCTTATAAAAAGTCCGATTAATACTTTATAAATGTTTATTAATAGAGAAAAACAATAAACTCTTAAATATTAAGGATTAATTAAAGAAAATGCGATGTTCAATTTTTGGAGGATAGAATTAATTAACAACAATTTACAATATACCATTGTATGTCCCCAAGTTTTCCACTTAAACTAAACAAAAAAAATTGATTAAATCACTCACCAATTCAATGTATAAAAACCTCATAAAACTCTGTCGAGTATTTTTTCAGTCGCTCGGCCCGACCCAAGCGTCTAACCTAAAAAATACATCTCTCATGTTGATAATATATATCACAGTTCACTAACAATAATAACGAAAGTGGTTGTTGTTGTTTTTTTTCAGGAAAGTTTGGAAAAAGCACATTATTATTCGTAACAAATACGAGACAATTCGTATTCTCAAGTATTCGATGATTGGCTGGATAGTATCCTCTGTTTCAAAGGATTTACATATGTGTACGATTCTTCTCCAGATTTGTAGAATAACTGAAAACAAAAAATAAAACGTCAATCATCAACACGGAGACAGTAATATTTTAAACAATAGTATTACACCGAGTATTCCCCATGGTGACGACCGAGAACAGTAGTTTTATCGATAACAAGACGATGATGTCATTTTTTTTATTTCTAAAGGTCAACGTAAAGTGGAAAGTGGACATAAATATTCGATATTTCCGAGGATATTTTAAAACTTTTCGAACAAAATATTTTATTCACTAGTTCAGTGTTCAGTGACGTTTCTTTCATATTTAGTGAGTAAAGATATGGCTAGCGAAGGTTTTGTAAAAGCACAAACTGATAACTTGCCCTAAGTAGACTCATTTATGCTGCTCGAATTTATGAACGTCAACAAATTTAATGACATCACTCCATCTTTATGACGTAAAGCGCGTTTTGGCGGACTTTCAAATTTTATGATTTTTGAAGTCGTTCTAGACGTAAAGTTTATATTTTTTTTAAAAAATAGACATGTAAGGTGTTAGGAGACCTTATAAAGCGTCAAATCCCACCAATAGCAAAATTTATGATTGTACCCTATTTACAGCTAACGGGTTGACAAAACTTCAAGACGTTGTCAGATCAACTGGTAAAATTCCCCAGTTTGTTTTGACGTTTATTGACATTCTATCATCGCCTAATATTTACAAGTTTGTTTGGCGCTTTTAAATTCATTGTTTCTTTAAGATAAAAAAAACAGTTATTTTCAACTTATTATTTAGGCAAATCTGCAGTGTGTAGTTAATAAAATGCCGAAGCAGTTGGACAGTAAATGTCAAGAAAACGCCGTAATGAGGGCCCACTTCTCTCGCTTACTGCTGTAAGAGACGCAAGTAAAAGTATTCCCTTTTTGTATAAATAATTATTATGTCAATCTAACATCAGATTGACTTTTCTAGTTTTCGTTAAGTATGGAAAAAAACTACAGCTTGGCAACATCACAATATTTTGTTTTGTAGCGTCATCGTCTTTTTATCGTAAATAAACTTTACAAGAAATAAGAGAGATGAGATGGGAGGTGGTGGATGCATCCTAGGAAGGACGGACTCAGTTCAAAATGTGTGTGTGTGCAGGTGGCACTCTAGTAAACAATTTTTTAAATCTTTTAAAAACAAATTCAACGATAAGTACCATTTATTTAAATATTTAATCGAAATAAACTTTATATAGAAAAGATAATCGTTACCCTAGTTTGCCAATCTTGTCCGCCTTCTTTTCTATCCTTCGCTTCATCTCTTTGTTTCTGTTCTAATGATTGTTTAGCAGCCGTAGCTCGATCGATTTCGTTAAATTTCAGACCGGCAGTTACTTCTTTCCACAATCTTCGCGATTCGTTTTCTTCTTGAAGACTTATCGGTCTCACTAATTTTTTAATTACACTTAATTGGCTTACGTCTACGTGTTCTTCAGTCTCCTGAAATATCAAATAATGTTGAAAAATATTGTCTAAAAATTTGTGATGACTTTTGGCCCAATATAATAATATAATTATAAATATTTAAAATGAAAATTAAATTCCTTTGATCTTATTTCAACAAAACCTTCGAACATTTCATTATTATATAAATATAAATAAAGAAGGTTATTATTCAAGTTCAAGCATGGTGCAAGACAAAAACAATTATATGTTTATCTGTTTTGCTCGAACTTGTAGAAATATACTTTCAGCATTGATCAGAAAAAGAATTCGATACAGAATACTTGAAGAAGACTATTCTATATAGTTGAATAGTCACCTACTAGTAATTATTAACCATTACGTATAAGTATGCTATACGACTAGGTACTTATGCATAGTATTAGTTTAGTTAGGCCCGGTCTTTCCAAGTCTGAGTAAAGTTGTAAATAATATATATTCATTAAATAAACACTTCGTCTTTCCAATATTGGATAATTTATATTCCCAGAATATATAGCATTATTCTACAGTTAAGTTAATAGGAGGTATAAATTCGAAATAAAATTGTTCGGGTTGTGAATAACAACCGATTAACCACGAATTGAGTTTTTCTCTTTTTAAAGTGTTGGGGATTCTAACCTAGTTTAAATAAAAACTGTCACATTTATTTTGAAATGGATATTTTTAATGATTTCGAGGAACTCGAAGAACAAGAGATACAAGAAATTGTAGATTTTGTAAACCCAGAACGTCACCCATATGCCGATAGAGAACGTATTGACCACTTTGAAAGATGGGATGATAAAGAATTCTTGTTCTCCACAGTACGTATGTACTTTGAAACAACTTCAATCAACATCCTCACTTCCAATTCAGTGAAGTTTTCTGCACGCTTCCGTTTATTATTGTTACTATTTTGGTTCATTCTGTAAAATTACTTTCGTTGGCAATACACAATTTCAGCAATTATTCAAGTATTTACAAAAAATCCTGATTTCAGTGCTGTCAAGCAGGTGACAGCTTACCTAAAATCTTTTATTCTTTCTTCTCTTATTCTTTTGGGAATCAAACCACAATGTTTTTCATTTTTTATTTCGACGTTTGTCAAGATTAACTAGTAAAAAAAATTAATAAAATAATTTTTGGTCCCTATCTGAAACAACGAAAAAATATGGTCATATTTTTTCGTTGTGTCAGATAGGGACCAAAAATATGGTCATATTTTTTCGTTGTGTCAGATAGGGACCAAAAATTATTTTATTAATTTTTTTTACTAGTTAATCTTGACAACGGTAGCTGGAACGCTACCGAAACGTCGAAATAAAAAATAAAAAACATTATTGTGGTTTGATTCCCAAAAGAATAAGAGAAGAAAGAATAAGTAATGCCACAAGGAACTTACAGAAGATATTTAGACACAAGGTATGGGCCATCTGTTCGAAAATATTTTAGAAAATTAGATAGTTTATACAAGAAGCTGGCACATTCTGAGTGTTCGGTTAATTTTCTTCGCCGATGCAGGAATAATGGAGTCATACCAAGAGGACTAAGGTTACATCCTGCCTAAGGAGGAAGAAAAATAACCAGAATATTGGAAAAGGCAAGTTTTGCTATGGTTCGAGAGCGCCTTCAGTACCATAGATATAAAGTATTCAATATCGAACAAGATATCGTAGGTATTGAGGATTTTCTTTTTGATACGGTAACTAAAATTGACTTCGATAAAATAATAACAAATATAAATATAATATATACTACAATGTATGAAAAACAAAAACAAATTCAAATGCGAAAGTTTGAAATATTATTTGAACAAAAAATCCAAAAAGAACTGAATAATTATCAACAAAACAATGTACCGAATACAATCATTAATTTATCAAACAAAACTTTAAATTCTTCAGACGTATTAGTTCTTTCAAAAGGATTAAATTTTGCTTTGACTCCAAAAGCAATACCAAAATTAGACATAATAAGTTCAATAGAACAAGTAAGTAGTGAATTACCTGAACACGAAAGAGAAGAATTTAGAGTACGTTGTAAAGTCATATTAGAAAAATCTATTCATTTAAAAAACAATACTACAAAATCTTTTATGTCATACTAGTTCATTATTGTGTTTTTATTGCTTAGTTACCAACTATCTATAGTATATCAAGTATCAAGAACGGTAAGGGTTGTTTACCGGTCGACAGCAATGTTTGGAGGCAGAGCGTAGCGAAGCCTCCAATTTTGCTGGAGACCGGTATTACCCTTAACGTTCGAAATGCTTATACCATTTTTTGCGCGATCGTATTGAAATATTCGAATTTCAAATAAAATAATTAAAATTTCTTCGAAATGAACGATATGTCAAAAGTGACATTTATACTTCTCGATCAGTTTAAAATATAATTTGCATTTTGGTGAAATTGTTTTCATGCTATTTATTACTTTTTATATTGTTCTGTTCGATTCTGTTCATTAAAAAATATCAATCTTCTTATTTTTTTTGTTTCTTTTGTGTAATGAATGAAGTAATATATTATTTAAGACCACTTAAATGTATGTAGGGCTAAGACGTAGTTTACTTACAGACGTCTGAACGGTAAGTAAATCACTTACCGACGTGTTAGACTTAGAAACCAGTAAACACAACCTACTGACCTGAAAACCGATGCTGTAAATAAACAAAAAAGATCGATCGCGCAAAAATGTACTTTATGCCCGTGCGGGTTCAACTTGTAATTTCATTGCAGCCAACGTTGAAATAATTATTTTTGTTATGTTAATTCAGATTTGGGTATTTGGAATATGAATGGGAAAAAGGAAGATATAAGGAAGTTTCTCTATCTGTAGGCGTGGATACACGTCAACTGAATGTTATGAAAAATCGAGAGAAGAAAAGTGTAATAATCCACTTTGGATGAAGTGAAAAAATTGACTGTGGATGACCAAATTACTTTATATGAGAAGGAGTATTGCTAGGAGATATACCAGTTTACAAGCGATTTCAATGGCACACAAAAATACAAATTTAGTCAGAGAAAGCGTTCTGTAGATTAAAATTTAAAACTGAACACAGAATACCCCGCCAGACAGAAAGCGACATCTTTTGACATTTCCACAAGAAATAAATTGTTGCTGATTTAAGCGATATAGATTTGACATTAATGATAGTGTAGGCACCTATCATGCACTGAGAAAACTGTCGATATAACTTACACTGCGCAAAGAGTAAGATTTTACTTATTTAATTGATTTACATACAAAATATCTTTTTGTTTTTTGGAAATTGATATATTTAACTTACTCCGTCAGTCCACTTGTAGTCCATGACGCCACTCCATTCCCCGGTTACCGTCAAAAAAGGCTTCTTCTCGTCCGGTCCGTAAATATCGGCGGAAATCTTATTTTTTTTATTGCCATAAAAAGGTTTAGTCATGAACTCTATATTACAATTATAACCGGTCTTCGGACAATTTATCGTTACCGTACCGCCAAGTTCGATCCAAGGTATTGTTAATATAGATCTACCGTATCCGTTGGGAAACGTTAAAATGTATTCTTCGTCGTAATCGATGACGTTTACGATACCTTGTCCGATGTTGTAGACGCATATCGACAGACCGAGAAATTTGGATTTGGTGTACACGTGAGCATTGAAGCTTATTCGTTTGTTGTAATGTTCTGCGTAAAAGGCGGAAACTGAAAAAAAAAATAAATCGTTAAAATAAATTTTATATTCCAAGTAGAGGAAGCTAATTTTAGACGGTGAAACAGTAGGTAAACTTAAGTTGTCTTTATACTTTGTTTTTAAACTAGGAACCTCACTATACCACTAAAAGTTATTGGATTAAGAGGGTGTTCCTAAAGGGTCGTAATCTTACTTTTCGAACTAATTGACAATTATGTGACATATGTATTATATTGCTCGCAGGTGTCGTGTCCAATGGGTGATCAATGCAAGTCGAAAATTTGAATCATCATTGGCCACAGGCCATGGCGAAAGTTGTAACCAAATGTCACATTATTGTGAACAAAATGTAAGGTTATCATGAGTAATTCATGTCAAATTGAATGATATAAATATGTATAAAAAGGGTACTGTATGTTTAAATTATTCTCTATTCACATTTGAGCACAAACTAGAAGTTAACAGAAGTGTTAATATCGAAAAATGCCATAATAATGAACTGTAATGTAAGTAAAACTTGATGAAGAAATATTTACAATAATTAGATTTTACTTGGAAATTTATATTATTAACAAGAAAAACCAAGCATAGATTTTGTTTATCAAACTGAATTAATAATAAAAAGGTAGAACGTGTCGCGAGACACACGGTAGGAACTTTAGTTCCTTTAAAGAAAAAATTATGTAATACATTTGACGTTATAGATAAACGATTTGCATATTCTTTGGTGGATGAGTAGTAAGCATACCAGATTCTCACGCGGTAGACTTGGGATTGTATATTTAAAAAATGAAACCGTAGCATTATACAAATTGGACATTCAAGAACTGTACGTTTACCACAAAATTATTGATAACTTAAAATTGAATTGTAAAATGTTTAATTTGAAGTTATAAGTATTACAGTTTATAGAAATTTTCATTTTCTAGATTTTTTCTTAAGTGGGTCGTAGAAAAAATATGCTGCTCGACTCGTGTGGATTGTCCATATCGCACTTGAACGATTGAGCACTCCGCCTACGGCGTCGTGCTCAAACTTCGTCCTCGTGCGATATGGCCATCATATCCACACTAGTTGCACAAAATACAATTTCTTTCAAAATATGCCACTTTACATTTAAAAACAACCTGCCAAATGTCAAACCAATTTATCCATCCATTTTAAAGTTATCGAATTAAAACATTCAAGTTTTCAAAATTTCAACACCCTGTATTTCGAAAAGTAAATGTGCTAGACCCCTTAATCGCGCGAAAAAAATTATGGAAATAATAGTAAAAATTGATCCGAACAAATTCAAGTAGATCACCGGAACTGCGAATACCAGCTTTGCATAGAATTTAAATATAGCATCGGTGGTTCAGTGGTAGAATACTCGCATTGCACGCGGGCGGCCCGGGTTCGAATCCCGGCAGGAGCATATTATTATGAATCGCTGCTTCGTAAACGAGAGAGAGACTAAGGAGGCACAAGCACGCAAGCAAGGCACATAACGAAGCAACGTAACATAACGTAGCGTAACGTAACGCGTAACGGTCAGATCTTTTGCGTCGCGACCCCTGGTCGCTCAAACATAACCTGGCGTAAAGAACTAAAGTTCCAAAAATAGCACTTAACTTGGTTGGAATATAATACTTAGTTAAAAATAAAACAACAAACGTGAAAAAGATGTACCTAATAAAGATTGAAGTTATAATATTTTCATATAAACAGAAAACTGAGAAATATCGTTGTCAGTTGTATCAAAAAAGCTGTGTGAAACGGGCGGCAATTTAACCAATCACTAGGCTGCTGAAATGCCAACTCTTGGGGTTAGTATAGAGGTGTTTCCTTAGTTGACAGTGGCCAGTCAGAAATCCTACTGTTAAACGTAGGGTTTTCCTGGTCATCGCCAAATATTTCTTCGACGCTTCCCAGGGTCGCCCAGGGTGATCCAGGCAAGACTGCATCCTTTGGTTCTATCCCGGCAGACCTAATAAGCAGACAGGAAAATTGTCAAACCCGTAGTAGGTATGGACATGATTTTCAACAGGCACACAAAGCTAATGGCTTTGATACACAAATTCATGTGCAGATTCTGTCACCTAGAAGAGGAAACAACTGAGCACATACTATGTCAGTACTAGGCGATGAGAAACGTCCGGCAAGAAATTACATGAAAGATTCAGTCTCCAGAAAATAAGCTAGTTAAAAAGAATCGGTCTAGAGAAAGTAATATAGATTAAGAGGAATATAGATCTGAAGAAGTCGCAGTGGACAACCTTTTGTCTGTGTTAGAGTTCCTAGTCTAAGACAAGACATCATAGGACAGTCCTCAGGTCGTGTTGTAGCTCGTGACATTAAGTTAACTTAAATATTTTCTCCTTCATAGTTGAAAATACTGTCAAGAGTGTGGTTGGCAGTTTAAATTAATGTGGAGTTTCTTCATTATAACCTTTTGTCTGTGTTAGATATCCTTGTCTAGACAAGAGATCATAGGACAGTCCTCAGGTTGTGTTGTAGTTTCCTCGTGACCTTGGTATCTGTTTGTGTCTGCTATTCATGTATTTGTTGAGTTTACAGTGCCCTATCGGTATCCCAACCAATATTCTGTTTGTTTGCCTACTCTGGCTCAGTATGTACTCCTTCTCCACCTAGAGAATCTGCCTCTTTATTGTGATCTGACTCTTTTGACGATCAAACTGTGAAAAATAAAAACTTTTTTTCAATTACTTAGTTACTTACTGGGTGGATGATGAGATACTTGCTCGGCGACGAAGGTGAGTTGGGATTTTTTACACCAAGGAATAGGTCCATCTTCAACTAAACTATCGTCTGAGCCGTTATCTGAACTCGGTACGTCCCAATGGCATCGGAATACTTCTCCTAATATTGGATTGTAAGGTTTCTTGGCTACGGTACTTTTTCTTCCAGCATGGTAGGAAGATAAATACCATCGTACTACTTGTACCATACGATCTCTAGGGTCTTTAATATTTGGAATACTGAAAGATAAAAAAAGGTGTTACACAAAAACTGTTCCCATTCCTAGTAGAATATAATATTGTTAGAATGTTATAAAAAATAACAATAACAATCTGAAACAGATAGTCTTTACAAAAATTATGAGAATTGGTATATTTTCTAGCTACGGCAATGAGTTTAATACACAGTGTGTTTATAAGTAACGTAATATTAAAAAAAATACGAAACAGATCGATTTTTGATTTAAATTCACTATTTTTCAAAATAGTAATCTATAATACAGGGTGAGTAAGCTTGATTTAGTGCACGTACTTACTCGAGAAACATATCCGGATGTGCGAAATAATCTGCGTACATTTCCAGTAATGATCTTCTTTCTAAGATAAAGGTTGGCAAAACAACTTTCGTTAGATCCATGCCTATCTTCACCTGCGACAAAAGATGTCGTATGACGGATCCATGGCTTTCTAATTCTAAACTATTTTCGTCGCTTTCTTCATACAATGCTGAAAAAACAATTTAGCCTTCAATTCATTTCATTGGGAAATGTCATTTTATTGATACAAAAATAAGCCCCTTTGGAATAATTCAATGGAACGACTATGCCAACGTGACGCAGCGTTGGTTGCTGAAGTACAACAACAACTTGAAGTTGAGAGTCTACAAGTGAAGTATTTTTATTTTTATCTAGACCGACTGAAAGAACGGCTGGATTGATATGAGTCTTAACACCATTGAAACAGTGCTACTATTATAGTTCTTCTTACGTAACGTTGTTTGTTTTATTCAATGGTACAACATGATTATTTTTCAAGTTCGAGATTAGATTGAGATTACTTCATATACTCTGGTGTTCAATGTCTGGTGTTTACGATCTTTTAGATATTAAAATTTGTTTTGCGATGCTTTGTTTGTTAACTACTGTGGATATACATAATAATAATGACCTTTTAAACTGCAGGTCCTCAATTTACGTTGGCCAATTCATCTATTAATATCATCCCAATGATTAATTATGTTGAAGTCTGAAAAACAACTTGAAAATGTTTCCACTACCCATATTGATGGACTAATAAATCTTAATCTTAAACTTGTTTTTATTAACCCTTTCCACTTGTATAGGCAACACAAAATACACATACGTTTGTATCAAGTGTCGCACTTTTTGCTCTTATTATACAAACAGATATTCCACTGCCGATTGAATAATAAAAAAATATCGAACTTTTGTTCACCTGGTTTCTACTATCATGCAATATAAACGATCGTTATTAATAAATTCGAAAACATAATGGGTATATTGTTGCATGAAAACGCTATAAATTACCATACGATCTGCATATCTAAAATACATTCCTGGCGATTCACGGTTCACATTCGTATTCATAAAAAATGTTTTACATTATAATAGCGAAATAGTTCAATGGCCAACATTTTTAATAACTACCAGACGTTGCAGGCATTTACAGGAACTTTATCTTGTCTTTGTGCAAATACTTTGTATTCCATGGGTATGTTTCAAGAAAGGAGAAGAAAAATAGCATTCTAGAATTAAATAAGTAAATACCACTCTAATCTGATATGTATGTGATGTAACAATGCAACGTTAGGCAGTCCACAATACGTCTGCAGGCATTGTATAGTCAAATGCAGTCTTATCATGCGGGTCATACGATTCAACAAAGACATACTCATCGTTTTTGTTTTCTTTTATTGCGTTTAATCGTAACTTCCAAATAAAATGAATGAATGAAATAGTGGAAATTCGTCAACCAGTGTACAGGGAACATCATTCTTTTCTCCGGGTATATTTGTAATCTCACATTTTGGTATCCTCTGTGTCATATCTTTGAACCCGCACGATAAGAGCGCTTTTGACTGTATAAATGTATATTGTCGGCTGTTCTTATTTGCCCACCCCGTACATTTACCAAACTCCCTTTAATGATTTACTATTTGACAATCGTATTACTTTTACGAACTTAGGAAACTGGGATATCGGGCGGGTCGCGTGGTTTCTATTTTATTAGAATCGTGAAGTGGTGGGCCTAGTGATTAATGACTCCAGGCTAAACAAATAACACTTAACGTATCCATCATCGAGCAGTTGGTCAGTTGCTGGATTGTGTGCATAAATATTCAATAATCTGATAAGTGATTTTACATAGAGATTTGCTAGACTGAGTCTTATTTAATAAATGGTTAATCGAGTGTTTCAATAACTACTTCACGATCCCTACTTTTTCTACTTTATACAATCACGGCTAGAGAGCGCCACAATATAAAAGTAGAGGCAATTTGAACAGCATTTTTTAATTGAATTACAAAAATACAGTATATGTTACGGTGAATGTACACTCTTGGGAAATGTACACTTTTACCGTAAAATATGTACACTCTTGTGAAATGTACACTTTTACTGTAAAATGTGTACATTTCCCAAAAAGTTAGTTATATGTGAACTGAATATAAAGTATATGTATATGTACATTTCCCGGCAAATGTGTACTATTGCCTTCACGTTTTGGTAAATGTATACTCTTATCTTCATGTTTTAAGAAAAGTGGGAATACAAATAAATTAAAAATGTTGTTGTTACTCACATTTACCAAAACGACATGGTCATTGTGAATTCAATGTACATTTTTTTCTTTGAAATTGTAAATGTTAGTTGAATGCACATTACATATACATCAACAATAAACATAAAAAACTGTCGAATTAAGTGCATATACACAATATATTTTTTATTGCCATTTGCTCTAATATATCACGTGGTATTTTTGAAAGCTGTTTGAATTATGCAGAAACCTTTTAGGATTAGTTTCAAGAACTTATATTGGGAATTAAATTAAGTGTACTACTTATGACATAAGTAATTCAATAGTTGCAGGGTATTCAATATTTGGCTTCTCAGTTATGCATCTAATTATTTTGAATGGTATTTATTGTACATTTCCATGTAGATAAAGTATTAGGTATTATTGAGTTATTTATGGGTTCGTTTATATACAATGGCAGCATTTCTATTCTATACTAGACTTATAATATGTATATAGTAGTGTTGGTAATTTTGTAAGAAAATCTAAATTAAAAGAGCTTAGCATGGGTTCTTTACAGTAAATAGCCTGAGTTACTCCGAGTAGACGTAGCTTTAGGTAAATTATATGGTGTAAAAGAGTAAAATGATGTGCATGCTTTCACATGATAGAATATTCAGAATTTAACTTTAAGCATTATATTTATCCACATTTTTTGGACTTTTTTGAAAAACTATTTTTCAATTTCTAATTATAACATACAGAGTGAGGCTAAAAAAGTTTGTAAATAGAAAGAATTATATGAGTTTTGTGAGAAGTATATTATTGTATACTCACCATCGTAATCAAGGTCTTCGAAATTTGTTGATCTGGATCTAATACTATCTTGCCTGATACTATTTGCGACCGAGTCAATCGGAGATTTGCTAACAGGAACTGAAGTTTGGGCATCATTGTCGAATGACCTTATACTACTGAAAACAAATAGGTTCTTTAGCAATAAAATTTACAGTTTGGGACAAAGTAATGTGTTGTAATTTCACAAAAATCTTGACAGATTATTCAAATTTCAATGATTATACAGTGTTTCTAAAAGGTTTATACAAACGGAAAAAAAGTTTTCTTAGTTTGTTTCAAAAAGTACATAGAGTATTGTAATGCAATAATCCTTTAACAACCAGTTGTTTATCGGATATTACAGAGTTGTATCCAAAATTGACGAAATATTTTACAATAATTTAATAGCAACTTTAGGTAGGTCTAGGTACTATTGAAAAATGCCACTATTTATAAGTTTATAGAAGAAAAAGTATGGTGGATCATATAGAATATAAAATTATGTGCTATAAAATATTGAAGCATGAAATAAAATGGTTTCCTTACCCCCTAAACAGTTGCTATTAAATTGTAAAATATTTTGTCATGTTTGGGTACAACTCTGGAATATCCGATAGAAATTTGGTTTTTAACGGATTATTGCATTCCAGAACTCTATGTACTTTTTGAAACAAACTATAGTAGATCGGTAAACAAGTGCAAATTTTTTGGCTAGAATAGAGGGAAAATGAGAAATGATTATTTGGAGTGTAAAATACTTTCAAACTGTACTGAAAGCAAAAAAAAGACAAAACATAGAATTTTTCAAAGTTACCGATTGGTTTATAGCAAATATTTCATTCAGTGGATTTCTCTTATTGAATGCTCTTATATTTCATGTCCTTCAAGAATTTTTTCATTGAAAAAATTAGATTTTGAATAAACCAAGAATATTATTAAGTTACCATCATAGTTATTAAAAAAAAAAAAATGATGTAATGAATGTAAATACCTGCGTCTTCTAAAATTTAGTCTACTATTCCATAATCGCATCATTTTACACACAACGAATAAACAAACTAGGGAGCTAACATTAACAAATCACATCCATTTCATTAACGACTTATGAACTAGGTACATAAAAACCCATTAAAAAAAATTTAGTAAATTTTCGGTGTTTACAGTTACGTGTTAGAAAATACTTGATTGATAAATATTACGTAATTTACGCATAAAAACGCGATTTTCGATACATTTGGGGTTAAACGCACACTATTTGGACATTTTAGACGGCGCCGTGATTGGCAGTGGTGCCGGTGTTTATACAAATGCTGTAACATTGCTGAAATTAAATATGTTTCATGAAAATCTAGCAGTTTCACAAAATTTTTTAATTTGGCTTCCCTTACCTAGAATTCTGATAGTCTAAAATTTCTATTTATTGAGATTTGCAACTATTAATTCTAATATGAATGGAAAATTTTAATCTTACAAGTTATTTTGTATCATTTTATTAGTTGAAATTGCCAATAGAGGAGTTCAGCCTAATATCAGTGTGACCAACAGAAAGTGGTTTTTTTTCTGACAAGAATGACAGTTAAGGTCTACCATTCAAAACATAAGATTTTTGCATGTTTTTTATCATTGCGAACATCTATATTGCTATATTGCTCAAATGTCAGTAATATTTATTTTTGTTGATATTCGTCCATTTTCGATTATATTTTTTTAGCATTTCTAGTTAGTATCTATCTAGTATCTCTATTCTAATTACTTTTTCCACTGACATCTGACATAGTGACATAACTAGTGACAGATAACAAAAATGAAATGGTGACATGTCAAGAGTTACTAGAATTATTGGCCACCGATATGTTGAGTATTCAGCTAAAAAGTCATTTTTAAATGTCAAGATATACGCTCGGGGGTGTATTCATTATTTTTATAAAGCAATATAGATGTTCGCTGTCATTCTTGTCAGAAGAAACCACTTTTTGTTGGCCACACTGACCTTAAACTGAACTCCTCTATTAATTCCTTTTATTTGTTGCTTGCAAAAATTCAACCTTTCAGCTTTTTATGAAATTATTTAAAAAAAAAACACTTTTGAAATTTCAACACACAAACCCCACTTGTAATTATAATAAGAATAATTCAACTACTTTAAATATTGACGGAAAAGCTATGGGACACATTGGCAACATAGTTTGGAGATATATCTTGTATTTTCTTATGCGTCGGCGTCGGTACGGCATGCGGCGCGTCGTCACGAGGGGGATGTTTTCGGTTTCGTGATTGGGGAAGGTTAAAGACCGTCAATGCCGGAATACGCTAAAAACTAGTGAAACTCTAAAACCGCAGAATTCTTATTGTTACTCCAAAACAAAATTGTTGGGAAAACAAACTTAAGGAATTTCCTATAATATGTACAAGTTAGATCATAATAATGATTATAATATTATACAAAATAAAAATAAATAGAAGCATAATCAATTTTCAATTTTTTGGTGCTTTGATTATTGAAAAAAACCGTGATTATTCAGACAAATCTGCCAGAAAAAAGTAGTAGTAAAGAAAAAAAAACTACAGTTTGGCACGTCACAAAATTTTGTCGTAAATAAACCATAATAGTTATTTATGATATGAGTGTTAAAAGTGAGGTTTTATTTTGTGAGTGAAAACGTTTGTGAAATGAGCGGAGCGAATTGAACAATTTCACGAACAAAATAAAATCACTTTTAACACAAATACCATACAATGTTTTTTGTACAACTTCCCTATTTTGATAATGAAACGAGCGAATTTGCAATGACAATAAATTCAAAATGCATTTTAGTATTCAAATAATCAAAAGATTGTTGTGAATGGCAGACGTTTACATAGCAGCGTGCTAAAAATATTTTTAACACTAGTGTTAAAAGTATTTTTAACACGCTGCTATGTAAACAATCGTTTTTAACATTGTTTGCTATCATTAAAAGTGTCACTTTTAATGACAGTTGTACAAAAAAGTATTTGAGTGACTCTGAATGGGTTAGATTTACAGTTGGTCCCGTTAGGTGGCGCTGCAATCGGAAGATTTACAGTTAGTCCCGTTAGGTGGCGCTGCAATCGGAAACATAATGAGCTCCTCCTCGTTCAATTTAATATGTTTTTTGTGAGTTCCTGGATGGTTCAGTTTTTTAATTGCTCCCGGAAGATATCGCTTCTGAGCTCCTAATAGACCATTCCAGAACGACGTAACTGACAGGTCAGCCATACTGCTGCGGAAGACTCATGTCATATTCTATTTGGTTTACAACTTACAGGTAAACAACGAATGACAATTCGACTTTAATTAGTAATTTGTCTGGACAACCAACTGACTTACAGCACATGCCAAACTATAGAATGGTCCAGTGTCACCTACGGCCTAACGACTTCGACAATTGCGGAACTAACCAAACGTTACACCCATGCTCAATCCCTTAAGAGACGGGATGGAATCAAAGGATGCAGTCTTGCCAGGATCACCCTGGGCGACCCTGGGAAGCTGTCGCCGAAGACATATTTGGTGATAACCAAGAAAAACCTACGTTTAATAGTAGGATTTCTGACTGGCCACTGTCAACTAAAGAAACACCTCCATACTATGGGGCTAGTGGACGCACCTCTATGCAGGATGTCTGAATAGGAAGATGAAACTGTCAGGAATGTCTTATGCGAATGTCCGGAGTTATCAGCAATAAGAGAGTGTGTGTTCGGTGGGTCTTGGCCTACACCTGCCGATATAAAGCAGATGTTTCCTAATGACCAGTCCACCTTCCTGGGAAGGACAGGATGGACGATGACCTAGGAGGACAACTCCTCGGGGAGGATATACAATGAGTCACATGTGGCCTATGTGCTGTGAGCCTACACTCACCCTCCCTACTCTACAGATACAGAGATGGAATGGTCTATTGGATCAGCCGATTATGATGAAATCGTGAGATTTTTTGGTACGGCCATTCGTAGATATATATATATAAATATAGAAGTTCAAAATTTGTGAAATATTTTCCAATTTAAATGGGCACCAATTTGGAGAAAAATAATAATTTTTTTGTTCAAAAAAACTTGTTTTCTCGATAAATTGGAAATTTTTTCAGTCTTAAATTATAAAATTCAGGACTTTGGTGACTACGAAAACGCTGGTATCGTTTCGATAAAAATATTCATATTGAAATTACGCGATTATGTTCATCTGTAGGTACTGTCCGAACAATGTCGTGTTTAATTAAAATACTTCAATCGTGTCAACGAAACGTTTCGAGTCGTCAAACATTTTGTTCGAAATTAATTTGAAAATATTGCTCGCTTTAGCAATTGACATGCCATTTGAAAAAAATAATTTTTTATGTCAAAGGCAATTTTAAAAAATGTCCAATAGAAGCAGTTGATTATCCTGTGAGCTATGGCCTGTTGACGAGAATTATTTGAAAAAATCGACAGTTGAAAATTAAGTTGGGTCGTTGTTTCTGCATTGCAGCATACAGACTATTAAAAATGTTGTTATAATTTTGTCGTAGATAGAAAAATTTAAGAACTGAAGATGTAGTTTAACTTTTCTATCAGTTCATTAATAGAGAGTTTTATTGGAACTTTTATAAGGTCAAGCATTAATATTGCTGTCCTTATAGTGACATATATGCATGCGCATTTCTTGTTTTGAATAAGGAAAACAATATTAAGGTTAGTGCTTGTCCTTATTTGTGCGGGATTACTGCAGTGCACTATCCCGACTTTATTAGGTGATCTGCGTCATCTGTGACAACTACCTTAATATAATGTCATTATAAAGTTTCATCTTTCAATAACTCCAAATTTTAAGTCTGTTTTAAGGTCGAGCACTATTTATTTAAGGTCATCATAATTACTGCAAGGCAGTAAATTAGTGTTTCCAATAACTCTCTATTATTTTTTATATGTTTGGACTTAAAATATTTGACATTTATGTCAAAGCTTAAAGTCGTTTAAAAAATATACTTGTACCAATCTTAACAGATCCAATAGTGATTAATAAAATAATAATAACTTACTTTGGTGAAGGGAGCTGGCCACCAGCGGAAAACGGAGAATCGTTGGCATCGTAAAAATCGTCTTCTCCCTCGGAACTCGAGTACGACATATCTGGCACTACCAGAGACGTCGCGTTATCTATAAAATATAATCTACAGTTAAACAATCCATTTCAAATTAATATAATTATTTTAAATATTGGTCGATTAATTTTGTGTGTTTAAGATACGTTTCAATATCATGATTAGTTAATTTATTATTTTCTTTGGTTACAGGGTAAAATTTTAGCCATCGAGAATCAATTATATAATATATAAAATAATGTCACATAGCACGTATTTTTTTTGCTACGCTCTTTGAAGATGACGTGCTGTCAAGTCAGTTTTTGAAGAATTTTCATTCACATTTAGTTTCCTTGCTTTGCGTTTTGCAAGAGAGTGTTTAAACACTCTGTATAAGAGGGAATGAAATGGCAGACCAGCTAGCTAAAGAAGGCTCTAAAGGAGCCTTCATAGGTCCGGAACCGTTTTGTGGAATCAAAAAGGATTACATGATAGAGGAAGTCGGAAACTGGCTAGTTAAGGGAAACCAACTCAAATGAAAGCTGACACAAGGACACCTCCATACTAATAAGTTGACAAGGAACTCTCGTTCAGGCTGTTGAAACTGGGTAAGGGAAATTTGAAGGCAGTTACCGACCTGGTGACTGAACACTGTACCCTGAGGAAGCATCTGCACAGGATGGGCAAAGTTAGTGAATATATGTGCAGAAAAAGTGAACTCTACGATGAAACACCTAGTCACATACTCTACTTCTGTGAGAACTTACAAGGACTCAGACAAAAGCACTTTGGAGTGGAAATAACACAACTACTGAAGATCCCTCCAGATAAACTGGTGGCCTATATACAGGACACGAAGCTTCTGGAATGGAAGTATGAATGAGCTCTGTATAAGATTAGTTTAGACCGCAAAATTTCATACTTTCTTCGAGATATTGTCATATCAATAAGTCGTGGGACAGCCGGTATATAAAAATATATAAAATGTCAATAGAGAGCTTCTGCATTCCAAATGTTATTACAATAAAATTATCTCCCCTTCGACAAACGTAGCATGTTTACTGTAGATAAGAGACGCAGGTATATTGTTTACATAAAAATTTTACCTACTTTGAAATAATAGCTTTTAATAATATTTATCATACGTTTGTAGTTTTTTTTTCAAATATAATTATAATAAGTTATCACCACAGTTGTATTTTACCACACCCTACAATTTGGAATGAAATCAAGGTCCATAGCCTATAAACAATGTTGATTTGGGCCTCTAACCATTTTTGAAAATGTTTTTTTTTGTTATTTTTTTAAATTAGCTAAATATGGATTTATCAAAAGTCTAAACTAACTAATTATTAGACGTATTTGTATATTAAACAAAACCTGCTACGCCCATGAATTTTATCATAAATAACTGAAAATTGCCTAAAAACGCCAATAATTAGACAAAATCAGTAAATAATGTGGATTGTTTTCTATTCTGTCAGTTGTTGATGTGTTGACAGTTTATACTGAAAAAGTAAAATCTTTGTCAAACACTCTTTCCTTGTCGACATAACAATGAAATATTCAACTGAGACTTACCGAATTGAGATTTTAATGATGATCGGGTACGGGGATAACTGCAGAAGTCAAGTTGAAGTGGCAAACTTATTTAATTACAGGTATCCCGAATTGCCTAATATTTCACAAAGTACTGTGTCTAAAATTCATGCAGAATTCAGAGAACTTGGACATGTCAAACCATTGAAAAGAAAACCACACTTCGTTGTAGATGATGTGAAAGTGGATATTTTGTTGTGTCGAAGAGAATCCAACTTCAAGTACACGTCAAATTTCCCGTGAAAATAATGTTAGTCATACAACTGTTCTAAGATGTCTTCATGAAGAAAAACTTCATCCCTACAAATTAACTTTTGTGCAGGAGTTAACAGAAGACGATCCAGATCGTAGAATGGATTTCTGCGAAAGATTGATGAATAAGCTGAACAGAAATGAGATAGCTCTTGGTACCATTCTTTTTTCTGACGAATCAACATTCACATTGAATGGAGAGGAAAACCGACAGAACTGTAGATATTG
>CAJUYG010000024.1:271661-324530 GCA_910591675.1 Galerucella calmariensis | reverse complement strand
TATTTATAGATGGAAATTTGACAGCTGAAAAATATTTAAATATGCTTAGAAATGAAGTTATTCCTGCGTTGGCAAACTTATATCCCAACGCAATAGATCCTAGCTTACCGAATGAAAATGTTTGGTTCCAGCAAGACGAGGCAACACTCCATTATGCTTTAATGGTAAGAACTTATTTAGATGAAATCTTCCCCAATAAATGGATTGGACGAAAAGGTACTATTGAGTGGCCAGCTAGATCGCCAGACCTCACGCCGTTAGATTTTTTTCTGTGGGGTTATGTCAAGAACAAAGTATATGCAACACAACCAACTAGCATTGTAGACCCCAAAGACAGGATAACTACAGAAATATGGAATATTTCACCTCAAATTTTAAACAAAGTTAAGGAGGAGTTCTCTAGGAGACTGTGCTATTGCCAACAACTAGGTGGAGAACATTTCAAGCATTTATTTTAATGTATTTAAATCAAATACATCAGGTATTTTATGTATGTGATTAATAACTGTAAAAATAAAAATTTCACCCTGTATAATTTATAATTGACCATACATTATTTAGTTTGTTGGAATCGGTTCATTAAGATGATTTCAAAAATATGCAAATATACAGGGTGTTTCATTAAAAAAAACAACACCGACTATGGCATACTTGCGTGAATCACCCTGTACATTTACATTTATGTCTACATAACGCACAACTCAATTCAAAAGTTGACGTGTCTCGGCATTTTTTCTAAAATAATGACAATTTGACATTATTTTGACAATTTTCATTATGATACTTTATGGGATTTATATTAAGCGCTAACGTCTTTTATTTACAAGTAGTCAATTAAAAATAAATGGAGATGTGCTTTGACAGAAATATATTTATTCAGAATTGTCAAGATTGTAAAGTAAAATGTCACCAAAATTAGGTTAACCAATGATCAAAGTCTTAACAAGAACTCAAAGTGCCTGTTACTTTATTCTTTGGTCAAAGAACTTAAACCCATGGTTATAACGAAGCAAGCGGTCATAGAACAGCAAACCTCTTGTCAGATCTTGTTAACCATAACTAGAACTCTTAACCAGAGGTGATAGAACCGGCCCTAATTCAAACAATTTCCAGCCTAAGTAGTCATAGCTCACAGGTATAATGACATTTTGTGACATTAATGATTGATGCAAGTGCCCGGAACTCAGTTTGATAGTGATTCATTTTGCAACTAAATGAGAATCCCTAGGTGAGCTATGGAATATAAATGTGACACTGTCACCTTCAAAAATTCTGGTTTTTAACTATAGTCTGGCCGATCCCAAGAAACAACGCATGTAAACAAAACCAAGCGTGATCTATTCCAAGTCAACTGCGTATTGGACGACTACAACATTGAAATACACCCCGTTCAACCTTATCCACTTGCCTAGGTTCTAGTTTCGTGCAAATTTTAAGATTTTCACATGAAACTCAATGCTAAAAACGGTATCAATTTCAAATAATGTTTTTGGTGAAATAGAAAGTGTTTAGTTTATGGAACCGGTAGATGAGTTCTATTGTTCTCCAAGATTAAAGGTTAGATAATTTAAAGTATATTTAGACGTTGGTTAGCTAATTTTAATTATTCATTCTGACGTTTGTCTCATATAAATCAAGGTAATTCGGTTTTGTTATTTTTTGAGAAATTAAATAACGCACTTTTACTTACTGATTGTCCTACTGAGCCGCCTGGCATTTTCAACACATTCAGAACCTAATTCGATGCCTGAATGAACTACAGCCTCTCCTTGTACGATCTCGCTTCCTGAAACATGCATGTCATTTCAAAAAACTTTTATCATTTTGTCTTGAATTATTTAGTTTTTATTATCGACATCCAACAAAAATATAATTCTTTTACAATTATTCCAAACAAGAAACTTCTTAACGTAGTCTTTTCTATCTTCTGTCATTCCTACTACTCCTTGGATGATTATTAGTCTCACTCTGTGTTCATCTACCTCCGAATCTTTGGGTTACTAACCCAATATCTCCTACGCACGATTAGAGCCTTTTCAGACTAGCATCTGCATCGGCATATCTTTGACAGGACGTTCCAAAGTCACTTAAACTTCACACGAGTTCGACTACCGTCAGACTCCAACTCCTTGTGGACATCCTGTGGTAGTGACATCGCCCTGGTCTTTATTTCTTTATTGTAGTGGTGAACAGTTCCAACATCCATGTGGACGTTGTGATCTTTTATTTAATGCTCTATGGTCGAGAGTTACTTCTATGTCCAAAAGAGCACATACCATAGTTTGTTGGTTATCTAAAGCACTTCGTGAAGGAAATCGCATTGCCGATTCTTTAGCCAGGGAAGCGGCTGGATCCAGTGACACCTACGGCCTAACGACTTCGACAATTGCGGAACTAGCCAAACGTTACACCCATGCTCAATCCCCTACGAGACCGGATGGAATCAAAGGATGCAGTCTTGCCAGGATCACTTGCCTGGACGATCCTGGGAAGCTGGCGTCGAAGAAATATTTGGCGATCAGCAGGAAAAACCTACGTTCAACAGCATGATTTCTGACTGTCCACTGTCAACTAAGGAAACACCTCCATACGATGGGGCTAGTGGACACACCTCTATGCAGGACGTGTGAACAGGAAGATGAAACTGTCAGGCATGTCTTATGCGAGTGTCCAGAGTTATCAGCAATAAGAGAGTGTGTGTTCGGTGAGTCTTGGCCTACACCTGCCGATCTAAAGGAGATGTCTCCTAGTGACCTGTCCACCTTCCTGGAAAGGACAGGATAGACGATGACCTAGAAGGACAATTCCTCCAGAGGGTGTACAATGGGCCACATGTGGCCTAAGTGCTGTGAGCCTACACTCACCCTTACTACTGTACAGATACAGAAGTACTTCAGAATCCTTAGTCGGCTGTACCAGTGCAGCCTCCAGAGGAATAGTGTCTCTAGGTTTTCCGATCTAATACAATTATTGTCAATAGCTTTCTTTAACGATATTGGTCAAATTTGTTCAGCTTTTGGCATAAATGTAACTATTGCTCTTCTCTGTGCTTCTGGTATGTAGCCCAGTTCTAATTGTAGCCAAATATGGAAGAATTTCGACTTAGTGATACTGTAGAAATCCCAACAGTTCCTAGTGGGTGAACACCATCCTATATAAGTAATTCCAGATATATTTTTTTCCAAAATTATCGTTTTTAAGCAATGTCAATAGCATGCATTCTTGATATTATGAAATATATTGTTATATAGTGCAAGTGGTAATAGATTTTCTTTGAAATCAAATGCCAGGTACGGATCGTCGTCATATTAATAAATCATTTCAATATTCTAGCGTGTCTTAAAATTCCAACAACAAACTTTTGTTATCATGAATGGATGTGATATTCCAATTTCCAGAAAAAAAATAATGAAATCACAAGTTATATTGATTATATTGAGAAAACCTAGACCAATCAAGTTTGAACGATAATTGGTCTAATTATGGTAGATTATAATTAATGAGGAGATCGCGTGACGAATTTGAAAATCTTGAATTATTTTTGCTTTAATATTCTTTATCGCATAGCATATCTACATCCACTCTGGGACTACGATTTTAGTGAGTTTAGTTTACTATAGTTTTTACACTACAGTGAGTGGAGTGGAAATTCAATTTGCGAAAAAAGTTAAATACCTAGGGGTGATATTTGACCAAAAGCTCACATGGAACTCCCACATTGAGAAAACCACACACAAGGACAAAATCACCCTTGGAAGGTGCAGGCAAATATGTGGAAAGAATTGGGGATTAAATCCCAACATGACCAAATGGTTATATACACAGGCTGTGAGGCCAATGATAACCTATGGATCAGTTGGCTGGTGGCCCAGGACACTGCAGATTGGAGCGCAGAGGCAGCTAAGTGGTATTCAAAGGCAGGCCTGCTTAAGTATCACAGGGGCCATGGAAACGACTCCGACTGCGGCCCTGGAGGTAATAGTAAACCTACCACCACTGCATATCCTCATTCAAGGAAATGCAAGATCTGTTAGTCACAGATTATTACAGGGACCTTCTCCGATAATCCAAGAACACGGTAAGGGCTATATGAAGAAATAAAGGCAGATCCAATACTGGTAATGCAAACGGATCAGATTGCCCCACAATATAGTTTTAAAAACGACTATACAGTTTACATTCCAGAGAGAAAGGACTGGGAAGCAGGGCCTCCTATAACAGCGAATCTCAACTGGTACACTGATGGCTCGAAAACAGACTCCGGAGTAGGAGCCGGAATATATGGGGTGCAAGAAAAGATCACGATCTCTCTAAGCCTAGGGAAACATGCTACTGTCTTTCAGGCAGAGGTAATGGCGGTGCAATGCTGTGCAGAAGAGTTGACGAGACAGGAGGTAAATAACCAAAGAATCGTCATCTACTCCGACAGCCAAGCAGCACAGGCGATACGCTCATATAGGATAACATCAAATCTGGTGTGGGAGTGTCGGAAGGCCCTAAACAGACTAGGCAGTCATAATAGAGTGACCCTAGCCTGAGTACCAGGCCACCAAGGAATAATTGGCAATGAAAAGGCTGATGAATTAGCCAAGCAGGGAGCAACGGAGGTCATGATAGGGCCAGAACCTTTCTGTGGAATGCAAAATGTAAAGTGAAGAGAGCATCCACAAATAGATAAACAACCAGGCGTTGCGCTGGTGGTTGAAGTCCCAGGACAAAGACACGCAAAATTATTCCTTAAAAGCCCTTCGACAAAACTGTCACACTACCTACTATGTCAAAGTCGAGAAACGACGAGGATGATGGTGGGAATGCTGACCGGACATTGTAGGCTGAGGAAACATATGCACACAATTGGCCTAGCAGATGACAGCATATGCAGGTTCTACCAGGAAGAAGACGAAACCGCGGAGCACATACTCTGTGAGTGCGAAGGCCTAGCAAGGATGCGGTTTCACTTACTTGGAGAAGAAAAACCGATGGCAAAGAGCTACGCAAAGGAGGTATCCAGGCTATTAGGTCTAATAAAAAGAATAAAGCTAGATATCGAGCTCTAAATATAGGGAGGACCACAATAGATCTGCAAAGGTCGCAGTGGGATAGGACAAAGAGCCACTCCAATTCTAATCTAATCTAATTTACACTACAGGGAATTGAACCAGCCAAAAAGTCAACCATGGACGTGGATTCTTTGAATTTCGGTAAAACTAAAATTGTAAATCTTTTGAACATTAGCAAAGGAGATTTTATTTTGTATAATTATTTTGTTAGTATAATACTTCATTTATACAGTGTGGTCCTTAGGTAATTGTACATATAGAAGTACAGTACAATCTTCACATTAAAATATTGCGATTTAAATCAACTAGCCTTAATAAAATGTTGATATTAAGAGTGATACAGGGTGTTAAACATGAAATTTTATTTTTCGTTTTTTACAGTAACTTTAACAAAAACAAAAAAAGGTATATCTGTTAGTATCCCCAAATCTTGAAATCACATTTTAGTGATTAATTACATGATTATTATTTAATGAAATTGCTCAACACCCTTTATCTCTCTTAATATCATCATTTTATTAAGGCTAGTTGATTTTGAAGTGAAGATTGTACTGTACCTCTATCTACAATTACTTAAGCACCACCCTGTATAGGATAGTATAATTTATTAGTTTGACGAGTGGTTTTTTTCTCATAGTCTCCTTAGTAATTGGCATCTACTATATGAACTTAATTTCAATGATAGAGTAAAGTTACGAGTGTTTGCCAACCTTTACATTTTTGATTTTATTTTTATTTTCAAATAGTTAGCGAAAACCTTGTTATTTCGAATAAACGCAATGCGCTTTAATTAAAGTTAACAATAGGATCTTGTTTCGCTAGAACCTGGCCTATTTTTTTAAATGGCGCATCGTTGGCCTTCACCCAGGAAATGAAAAAATATATAGCTTCCCAAGCAGCGTGAATAATAAATAACCGTCTCCAGTTAGCGACTTTTAAATGTTGTATATGAAAGGGAGTATCGGTTTTTTAAAAATAAAACCAAAATATTCTTGTGTTCGAAGCCAAATTATAGTTTTTTTTTATACAGTACTATTCAAAAGTCCCCTCCACCCCTCGTATATCTTTTGAACGGCTACACTTAGGTACATTAATAAAATTTGGAGAGTGAAAATAAAGTGTTGTAAACTTCTCTACGAATGGTAACAGGTGACGTAATAGTAATAGATGACGTCACAGTGCCACTCTGGCCAATAATTTTAAATAGGACCTTATGGCAAGTGATATCTCGTTTGAAAGGCATTGACATTGGCTACATAGCCATATTAATTTTGTTTGGGTTTAAACTAATTTTGACGGATAAATTAAATAAATACCAAAATTATTATTTCACATTTAAATATTGAAGATTTTTCAGTCCGCCACTGGTTAGTTGTCAAAAAAATTGACGTTTTTAATTTAATAGTATTTGTTGCTTTGCAAAGTTTTTCTAAATAGCTTAAATATTTAATTTTATTATTGTTTAACGAGACGTTCAAGAGTTTACATAGGCAAAATGGTACGTACTCAAACCGACAAAGTAGCAGCTATCTTAATAATTGCTGAATCTAGAAAGAATCTCCATGAAGCGGAACGTTTATTTAACCAGAGATACCCAGATCTCCCCCTATCTCGAGAACTTATTTGAGTGAGTTTCTTCACAAGTTTGAAGCAACAGGTAGTGTTCAAGGTGTCAAAAGATCTGGTCGACCAACAATTAGTGATGATAAAAAGATTGATATAGTTGCTGAAATGGTAGTAAACCCTACTTCCTTTTCAACTAAAGTTGCGTTTATCTATAAAGTAAGTAAAAGTACAGTACAGAGAGTGTTGGCTAAAAATAAATTTCATCCATACAAGTTAAAAATGGTGCACCACCTTTCGGATGACGACCCCAACAGAAGACTCGAATTCTGTGAATGTATGACAAATAAAATTAGTCAAAACCCACATTACACAAAAACAATTTGTTTCAGTGACGAAAGTACTTTTTGCCTCAATGGAAATGTGAATACACAAAATGTAAGGTATTGGAGTGACACAAATCCTCACACCTTTCGTGAACAGCATACCCAATTTCCAGAAAAAGTCAATGTTTGGGCAGGAATTTTGGGAAGCCACATAATAGGTCCTGTTTCCCTAAATTCAAATTTAAGCGGTGAAGTGTATCTGGAGATGTTACAAAATGCAATTGAGCCGTTAATTCAACAAGATGGTGCTCCTGCACATTATTATGGTGCAGTAAGACGTTACCTGGATGAAGAATATCGAGGTAGATGGATCGGCCGGCGAGGTCCTATAGAATGGCCACCTCGGTCACCAGATCTGACACCATTAGATTTTTTTCTATAGGGGTACTTGAAATCCAAGGTTTATACTACGACACCAGATAGCATTGGCGTTTTGAAAGAAAGAATTATTGAAGAATTCAATGCAATTTCAGGTGACACATTCGAATGAGTACGACAAGAGTTTACTAATACTACATTTCGAACACTTGCTATAAGAATCCATTGTTGATATTTGATTAATTGAATTTAAAAAAATAATATCAATAATTTTGGTATTTATTCAATTTATCCGTCAAAATTAGTTTAAACCCAAACAAAATTAATATGGCTATGTAGCCAATGTCAATGCCTTTCAAACGAGATATTACTTGCCATAAGGTCCTATTTAAAATTATTGGCCAGAGTAGCACTGTGACGTCATCTATTACTATTACGTCACCTGTTATCATTCGTAGAGAAGTTTACAACACTTTATTTTCACCCTCCAAATTTTATTAATGTAAGTGTAGCCGTTCAAAAGATACGAGGGGGGGAAGGGAATTTTGAATAGCACTGTATAAGAGAGTGTAATAAAACCTAATTTCTTTTTAAATATTGTTACAGAATAATCCTAACATTTCCTAACTACCTATGAGCTAATACAAGTTTTCGGTCTTTTATAACCATACAGAACAATAGAAAAAGGTTGGGACAGGCCTAAAGCCATGTATGTTAAATATTTGAATTTAGGTTGGTGAGAAATGAAGCAATGATCTTATTCTACAAATTTTGTATTTTAATTGCTGAATTTTTTTTATAAAAGAGCCGTCCCTTCGCCGGCACCACCTCAGCCTCCTGGACTTATTGTGGATACTCCTAGTGTTCTGACTACAGCCCAATTCAGCCAATCCGTTCCCTGTATTAGCTCATACAGGTTCTTTGCTGGTTGGTTGTAGAAGTCTTCTGGAGTCATTTGGGGTCTACCATACAGTTTCTGCTTCCTGTGGTCCAGCGTCTCACAGTTGCATAGTATATGCAGAGCTGTTTCTGTATTCTTTTTGCATCTTATTCATGTTATACAGCCCTATTTTGTTCAGATGCTCCTTTGTGGGAAAGTGTCCCGTAAGTGGCCCCGTTATGGTGCTCATTGAGAGCAGTTATTTCGCTAATTTTTCTGAATTTCTTCACATGTATTTGCCTCTAGTTCTATTAGAGTAGGGAGGGTGAGTGTAGGCTCACAGCACGTATGCCTCATGTAATCAGTTGTACATCCTCCCGAGGAGTTGTCCTCCATTCTGTCCTTCCCAGGAAGGTGGACAGGTCACTAGGAGACATCTCCTTTATATCGCAGGTGTAGGCCAAGACTCACTCTCTTATCGATGATAACTCCGGACACTCGCATAAGACATGCCTGACAGTTTCTTTCTGTTCACACATTATGCATAGAGGTGTATCCACTAGCCCCATAGTAAGGAGGTGTTTCCTTAGTTGACAGTTGCCAGTCAGAAATCCTACTGTTAAACGTAGGTTTTTCCTGGTCATCGCCAAATATTTCTTGTTATCTACTTGCTTCTTCATTTTCAAAACTATGTTAAAAACTTATTGGGTGAGCCAACAATAACCTACAATTGACAATATCTTTGGAATGACAAGAGATATCAGTTCACGGTTTTGACAGGTTGAAAAGTCATCTAATTTACCTATTTCTAAGCTTCTAGAGCTAGGTGTTTCATAACGCCCTCTAGAGCCGATTGAAAAGTTAAAAGTGTTTCCTCGAATTCTAGGACATTCGGTAGGTCGTAACCCTTAAGGAATCACCTTGTACAAAGATCAAAGTTGCTTTCGACGTCTATGAACGCTGGATATAGATCATTATTTTGTTCTTTAATCTCAGAATATGAGTAACATTTCATGTGATATTGTTTTTTGTGACGGAAAATTATTTTTCCTGCTTTATATAAAAAAAAAACTTTCAACTTTTTCTTTTTAATACATTCATGTCGTTCTCGAAAACTACACAATCGGTTTTAGGTTGATTGGAAAACACAATTTTTTTGCCAACGAAGGTGAGAATTATTTTTGATTGTATGAGAATTTTATTTTCAAAATATGTTTATTGAACCCCACTTGCCTATATAAACAAAGGTGCCTGTATATCAGTGGAAAACCTGATGGTGGAAGTAATAATTATTCGAAAATACCGGTGGTTATTAACTCGCCAGAGATTGTGTCGGCGTCGACAAACTCATTAACATGTAATCATGGCGATTAGTCGTCTCGCACCCCCAGCTCACTGATTCGTACGGTCAGAATTTCCGTTTTACCATCAAGATTCTCGATATTACGAAATAATATCCATCTATTAAGGTTTTGGTGAAATAAAGTTTGGTTAAAAAGATGTTGAAATGGTTTTTTATTGATATTATTATAATGTTCTTACGTTATTTCTTTTATATTCACAAATAACCTGTACGAAATCTGAAATTTGTAACTTCGTTGATCTGCATATTACGATTCTCGCCCTATACGACATTGCGCATCATACCATACCCGTACAAACCGTAAATGTTGAAGGTCACATAGTAAAAATGGCTGATAAATAATAACGACACAATACATGACTAATCTCAACAAAATCTACCAACAGATTGCGAGATGACAATGCCATGACACCTACAGAAAGTTGATACCATTACTAAGAATTCTAATCTTATCTATAATGCACTTGTACACTTTAATTATTAATATTTTCAATTTCTGCCCAACCATTGTTATTTATACGATGTACTTTTAATTAATATCGAATAAATTGTTTTTAAAAAAGTTCCGAAACACCTATTAATCTAGAAACACCATGTATTAGGCCAGACGATAGGGGTAACAACTACAAGTAATTAGCAATACGGCTGATTTTTTTTTCATAAGTACCTTAAAGTAAGTAGATTAATATTAAAAAAGTTCACCAGTCTATCGATTTCCCAAATTAAAAAAAAAATCAAAAAACTTTTTTTTTTTTCGAAATTTTTCAATATTTCGCTCTGGGAGGAAGGTAGAAAAAAATAAAAAATACCACCGTGTAGGGGGAGTGTTTTGCAACAAAAAAAGTTATCTGCGTTTATTTCGTCCGAGCAATGGTTTGTCCGGAAAAAATTCGGTAAACTAAGTATGTGTTTCGCATCAGCGCGACTCTATTTTCTGAAGCATGGCGGAGTACATTATAAACTATTGTACAGTTATATATAATATAATATAATAATATAATATATAATATAATATAATAATATATAATATAATATAATATATAATACAATATAAATATTATATTCTAATCAAAAACCAAGTATCTCAATAAAAAATATATTATATATAATAAGGTGACATTGAAGCAATTTTTCGAAGGACGGAAACTGTTATTTAGGAGGTCTGTTCCATAGATAAAATTTACGGATAATTAATTTTTCCTAATTACGAAATACGGCACTTTTCATTATTTTGTAAATTTTAAGAATCTTGAATTTACAAGAAAATAATATATATATTATAAATACTGTAACTTTGATAAAACTGGAGTAATTTTAATGGGATTTGCGTAGAAATGTTGGGGAAACTTCCAATATCAAGAATATATAATCACAAAATTAATTAATTTACAACATTTTTGGATTCAATGATTTTTTGTATTATAAGCAAAAATAGCAATTTTTATAGATTCGGGTAGGGATCTTCTTTATTTTTCCAAAATAAAATTTGATACTCCTGTAATATAAAGATTAATATTCAACGAACAAAATGTATATAGTGAAAAGGTATAAAAGATGATTAATATATAATTTTAAGATATAATTTTTTGCATACCTTTTTCCAATAAAAATAATATGTAAAAACTAATTTATTACCTTTTATTTATTATTTACAACCTTACCAAAGATTGAAAAAAATTCTGATTGAATATTTATATTTTTTTCCGCCGTGCAGCAGTGGCGCGGATGCGGAACACATACTTAGTTTACCGATTTTTTTACGGTCAAACCATTCATCTGACGAAAAAAACGCAAGAGACCTTTTTTATTGCAAAGCACTTCCCCTACACGGTGGTACTCTTTATTCTTCTCCACCTCCCTCCCAGCGTGAAATATTTAAGAATTAAAAAAAAAGTTTTTTCACTTGTAGTTTGGGTCTAAAATGACCCATGCCGACTGGCCTATATAGTATACATTACGAATTGAGAGTCCCTTGTATTAAAAATAACATTCCCCTATTAAAATTTAATAACTTCTGTATAGAAACGTCTGGAAAAACTACCTCGATTGGCAGCACCTTGCATTACTTTTTTATTTATTCATATCTAGTTTCCATCGGGAAAATTGAAAGATACAGAAATATTGGAATAGTATATTACACACCGATGTGGGAAGAGTTTCATTACTGTCGAGAGATTAGTTATTACCTCGAGGAGACAGGAATGAAACTTTCTACCGAGGTTTGTATACTATTTTATTTACAACCATCATATCCCGATCAAAATTAATAAATCCTTGTTTCGTTCTGAACAGATAGTATTAGGCAACGATCACATTATTTTAGATGGCGGGTTATCAGGGCGGGAAGTAAAGGTGTGTAATATGACACTTTCCAAACAACCTTCAATGACGTTAGTAATGACAGCATTACATATATGGTTGTGAATTCAATAAACGAACTGTTTGAGAACAACTGAGCTTACGGTTACAAGTTTCGTGAGCTTTCAGCCGCGAACTGAATTTTTTTTGGCTTTTATGTGCAAATTTCTTGCCAAATCAAGTAAACGTATAATTCTGCTTTTCATCACCGGTATTTAAAAAAAAATTCCTGCTACATCATGAGGGGTTGAAATTACAAATAAAACTCACCTGCCGAAGCTGCATTGGAACTTGAAGTACCTGGTCTTTGATGATAGATACCGTTTACAGGATGAGCTGTATTCTGGAAATAAAAATTAAGTTATTTTTTTTTTCAATTTATTATAAAAAAGGGGCGTCCATTTAATTTGAAATATAAAACGTGTCTCGAATAAACTCTGACACAAGATTACGGTAATATTTTCCAATACTTCACTTAAATAAAGTTATTAAGCAAATTGTTTTTTTTTATAAATCCAAGCATTTACACCCAAAACATAAATGTTGAAAAATCTCACGTAAAATTAGGATTGGGGGGGTCGAGAAAAATCTTACTACATCTCACCAAGGGGGGGTCAAAACATTCTCAAAAATGCCTCACGTAATTAATGGATGTCCACGAAAAACAATAGGGCAAGTAGGTTATTATTTTATATGAAATTAACAGAGCAACCAAAATAATAGTATATTAAAGTATAAGTGGATATTGAGGTCTTTAAAACACGCGAGATTTTTCGAAATAGAGCAAGTGTTTCAAAGACCAGTTATCCACGAATACTTAACGCTATTTTTTTTATTGGTGCACTTTGAAACTATAAATACTGGTCTATAACTACTACATCAACAAGAAATGGAAATCAGAGATGTAAATAAGAACTAAATGTCAAATTCGTTACAAATTACAAAAGTTTTGAAACTTGGTTGCAAACTTTGAAAACATCTATTCTGATGCATTTACAAATTTGCAACCTCATACGCGATCCGGAACTTTATGCAATTTGCAAAAATGTAATTTTATTATTTTTTCACCTTCAAGAAAATTGCAAAAGTTCCGGATCGCGTATGAGGTTGCAAATTTGTAAATGCATCAGAATAGATGTTTTCAAAGTATGCAACCAAGTTTCAAAACTTTTGTAATTATTCCGAGACCGCCTTGCTCGAAAAAATGACTACGAATTAAAAAAAATTATAAATAAACATGTTCCGGTCAACGTAAAAAGTTGCAAATTTGTACAGTCGTTCGGTATATTTTTCCGATAGATCTGTCAAATTTGCAGAACTTTTGGAACGTTTTCCTTTAGTTTAATAAAGAAAAACATTAATTTTTAATAACAAAAAATGTTCCGTACACTTAAATTGGTTGCAAATTTGACACGTGATGTAAAATAATATATTTAACACCACTCCAACTTTGCAGAACTTTTGGAATTTTTGGTCTCAAGAACTGAGCAAATTATCATTTATAGCATTTTTAACAATGTTCCGGACTTCGGAACAGGTTGCAAAATTTCATAGTATGTTTTTATCCCATTCCCGACCTTACGTCAAAATTTGAAAACTTTTGGAATTATAATCAATTGATTGTCTTGACTGACTGAACTAATTTGTTAAAATCAAGATTTGAATCGATTATTCTATTCCAAAACGAGGAAAGCAGCAAGAGATTTTTTTCATATCAATCAATTTGATTGTAAAACATTTATAAACATATGACGTGGGCGCTACTCAAAACTTAAAAACAGCAATACTATTTTTTTGTGGTTTTCAATATTGTTAAAATAATTTCAAGTGTTTCTTAGTTGTAATAGCATAAGCCAAAAAATGAAAAAAAAAAATACTAACCTTGGCTATTTGTAATAATACTATAGAATGTTTGATATTATCCAACATAATCTGGAAAAAAAATATTATATTAGTGAAAGGTTTTAGGAAAAATTTATATTTAATATTCACATGTTTTTTAAATGACATTGGAATAACTGTCACCCCAATTATATTATAATATAAGATTTTATACTTGGACTTACATTCGCATGGTCTAATATGAGCTGGCACTTTGTTTTTTCTTCCGAATCGGCAATAGTGCTGATTCTGTCTTCTAATTTCTGTAAAAAATATATATATTCTTGGTAAAAACGTTGCAATTTAATAATTATTAATTCACAATTAAATAAAATATGAACAAACCCCATTTGAAAAAAAATTGTAGGAAGCACATGGTATGAAATTTTTTCAAAATTTTGACAAATTAATTAAACATGTTTTAAAATTAAATTGTACGCCTGTGGTAGATGGAAATGTTTGCTATTAAATGGATCTCTTTAAAAAAAATGTATCCTATGCTCATGATAATTTAAATTGAAAATTGTAAATTTTCATTAAAGTAGAAAGTTCAGTAAATAATAAACATTATGTAATATGATTTATAATAAATGCTGAAAATGCACGAAAATTACAGAATTTAAAGGGATAATAAATAATATAAAGGGATGGGGTGAGTAAAATTTGTTACAGGAAAGACCCTTAATTTTATACGAGCAATCACCTTCTGAATTTTGTCGTATGAATTCACCCTGTATATTATTTATATTATGCTTTAATTATTTAATAATTTGAACACTGTAATTGCTTGTATTAATTAAAAAGTATTTCAAACCGATTGCGTTTATAATAATGTTCTACATTTAGTAAGGAATATCCAACATTATTTTTAATTTAAAACCCAATAATTATTCAAAAAATTGATAATCACTAAAAAAAAATATGTCAAAACACGGTAAGCAAATGGATACTTTTATACATTTCTATTAATTGCTTTTTGAAACACTCCCTGAGAAGAGGTAATTAATTTTTTTTATCTTAAATCAATTGCAGAAAAACATACCCTAGTTTGGTCGATCATAAGTTGTAGATAAGCATCAGCTTCGGATACTTTGTTATCAAAATCTCTAATGGTGGGAGAGGGATGATGGGTTTCGTATCTCATCTGAAATTGAAAAATATAGAAGTCAAGATTTTTTTTGTTGAAAATTTCGTTACAGTATTTGAAGGCGATAAAATGATTTTATCAAAAAACTGACTGCCAGTCGATATCTCGTATCAAAAAACCTTTTGTTACGAAATTTTAGTATTTTTTCTACGACCGTGCGTTTTAACCCACTTTCCCGCACGCATTTTAGTTTTGAAAGTGTCACTTTCCCGCACTAGTGCGGGAAAGTAAAATTATGCAAATTTTGACCTTATTAGATAGTTTTTTATAACTATTGTTACAAAAGGTAAATATATATTTACGAAATAGTCCATCAAATAAAATCTACTTCTTTTCTAGCCCTTTGTTGCATTTTTAATTTTTTGAAAATATAAAATAATGGAGATATTTCGATTTAACCCTGTACATTCTTTAAAGTAGTGTCATAAAACAACTATCAAACAACCCGGGTTTGATATCAGAAAAATATATCAGATGAAATACTTTTATCTACAAATGACTTAAAACCGTTGTCGTCACCTTCATCGTCATCTTTATGTGCCTGCATGCCATCCTCATCGACGTCATCTACTTACCAGTTAACATCAAATAACTCTACTGGACCGTCAATTTAAATTAATTTACAGAATGCAACAAATTATGTTTCTAATATTAATATTTATAATAATAGTTTTTGGTTAAAGTTTTGTATATGTATGTTGAAATAAAATAACTTTTGAAAAATGGATTGGTATACTCTTTTGTATATACGGTCGTAGAAAAAATAATGTTCCTAACTCATGCGTAACGTGTCTTTCCCGCCCTTGACCGCTTGCCCGAACTCCGCTCCGCGTCGTTCGGGTCAACTGCAGTCGCGTACGGGAAAGTATCACTTTCCATTAGGAAAATAACTATTTCATGTCGAAATAAATTTTTTCCACTACTAGCTGTGAAGTTGACAGTTAATGCTTCTTCTAGCCAACTGAGAAGTTGAATTTCTCCATTAGTGGTTAATCATTTTCTATTAATAACCTAGGTCAATAAGGGACAAATTCAAATATTTTGAGAATTCAGGGATTAGATTAGATTATAATTGGAGTGGCTCTTTGTCCTATCCCACTGCGACCTTTGCAGACCTATTGTGGTCCTCCCCATATTTAGAGCTCAATATCTAGCTTTATTCTTTTTATCAGACTTAATAGCCTGGATATTCCTTGGTGGCCTGGTACCCAGGCTAGGGTCACTCTATTATGACTGCCTAGTCTGTTTAGGGCCTTCCGACACTCCCACACCAGACTTGATGTTATCCCATATGAGCGTATCGCCTTAAGTGCTGCTTGGCTGTCGGAATAGATGACGATTATTTGGTTATCCACCTTCTGTCTCATCAACTCTTCTGCACAGCATTGCACCGCCATTACCTCTGCCTGAAAGACAGTAGCATTTTTCCATAGGCTTAGAGAGATCGTGATCTTCTCTTGTACCCCATATATTCCGGCTCCTACTCCGGAGTCTGTGTTCGAGTCATCAGTGTACCAGTTGAAATTCGCTGTTATAGGAGGCCCTGCTTCCCAGTCCTTTCTCTCTGGAATGTTAACTGTATAGTCGTTTTTAAAACTATATTGTGAGGCAATCTGATCCGTTGGCATTCCCAGTATTGGATCTGCCTTTATTTCTTCATATAGCTCTTTGTAGACCTTACCGTGTTCTTGGCTTATCGGAGAAGGTCCCTGTAATAATCTGTGACTAACAGATCTTGCATTTCCTTGAATGAGGATATGCAGTGGTGGTAGGTTTACTATTACCTCCAGGGCCGCAGTCGGAGTCGTTTTCATGGCCCCTGTGATACTTAAGCAGGCCTGCCTTTGAATACCACTTAGCTGCCTCTGCGCTCCAATCTGCAGTGTACTGGGCCACCAGACAACTGATCCATAGGTTATCATTGGCCTCACAACCTGTGTCTATAACCATTTGGTCATGTTGGGATTTAATCCCCAATTCTTTCCACATATTTGCCTGCACCTTCCAATGGCGATTCTGGCCTTGTGTGTGGTTTTTTCAATGTGGGAGTTCCATGTGAGCTATCATTAACCTGGGTCAATAATGGACAAATTCAAATATTTTGAGACAAAAACTTGTGCGACATAATTTTGTATACCCAGGAGATTGTCTTTAACATATTTGCTGCTTGAAATTACCTATCAAGATAAAATTCTTGAATAAAGATGTCATTAGTTTAAAATTCGTTCTCAACCAAAAATGACTGATGACATAATGAGTACGTTCAAAATATATCGAGAACTGACAGTGTACTTGTCAGTGAGATGACGGGGTAAACGCTTCTCGTGGTGCGTTTGTGAATTATTTTAAATAATTTTTGTCTTAAATTTGGCTAGTAGTGGAAAAAATTGTATGTACACCATGGTGTTGAAGACATTTATAAACCTCGCACCTTAATTATCTTGGTGCTCGGTCGATAATAATAGTCTTCACCACCTTGCTATATAATAAATATACTATTTTTATTGTAAATTTTGGACAAAAGGGTACCGCATTTTTGGTCAATTCCCTTAATGCTTAGAAACATTGATTCAAAATTCAATTTTATTAGTAAAATTTTCTCCTGAATCGATTGGTGGTCATTAGAACATTCTATTATTACTATTCTAGGGCGAAAAACCCTTACTCACCCTATTGCCGTGCCTGATAATAGTTTCTTCTAAAGCGTGTACCCATTTTTGTCTCTCTTCAGCATCTCTAGCTTGAAAATGGAAGGTTTTGTGATCAACTGTAACTGTAAACGTACTGTCATCTTCGTCGTCTATGCCGATTACCGCCCCTTTTAACCGAACACATCCCCTCCGAACTCCCCGCATCATTTTTTCTTTCGACTGAAACAAAATACATCGGTAATAGCAAATTATTTCAAAGAGCCCTTTCACCTATGGGTTCTTAATTAAAGTAGTGAAAAATAAATTCATTACTCAATACGTTTATTTGCCATCTATAGGTAACAATTTTGTGGTTAATTAATAGTGAATTACTATGGGCGCTGTTAGGCTCTGACAAGTACAAAAAGCCTAAGGAGATTTCCTAGCAACTTAGAATAATTTTGATAGGAAACTTACAATCGGAAACTGATGATACTACACATCAAAAAAATTCAACATACCACATCTTAATAGGTTTCACACAAAAAATTACTCTCAGGCAGAGATGAGTGGGTTTGAATATGCGGGGCCCGTAGCAATTGCTACACTTGCTACGTGGTTAATCCGGCACTGCATCCATGCTCAATCTCCAAAGAGATGGGATGGAATCAAAGGATGTAGTCTTGCCAGGATCATTCTGGGCGACCCTGGGAAGCTGGCGTCGAAGAAACATTTGGCGACGACCAGGAAAAACCTACGTTTAACAGTAGGATTTCTGAATGGCCACTGTCAACTAAGGAAACACCCCCATACTATGGGACTAGTGGACGCACGTATATGCAGGATGTTTGAACAGGAAGATGAAACTGTCAGGCATGTCTTATGCGAGTGTCCGGAGTTATCGTCAATAAGAGAGTGTGTGTTCGGTGAGTCTTGGCCTACACCTGCCGGTATAAAGGAGATGTCTCCTACTGACCTGTCCACCTTCCTGGGAAGGACAGGATGGACGATGACCTCCGGGAGAAGGTACAATGGGTCACATGTAGCCTAAGTGCTGTGAGCCTACACACACCCTCCCTACTTTACATACACAGAAGTCAAAGTAAAACTGCTTCAAGGGCCGGTTTTACAGGAGAGATTTATACTAGGTATAGTTATTCTGGGAATAAAGTTATACCTAGAATAAAACTAGTTGGTTTTACGATGCTTTTTTACATCGGTATAGCAATTCTTACTCCAAGATTAGTTTTATTCTAGGTATAAATTCTGGTATAACTTTATTCCCAGAATAACTATACCTAGTATAAATCTCTCTTATAAAACCGGCCCCAAGTGTTTCAACAGGGATTCTATCGGAACAATGCTGCCAGAACGGGCACCTGAAAAAGTTCAAAATAGTGGAGGAAGCAGAATGTAGATTTATCAATTCAAAATTAATGTGTATTCATAGTTGTTACAGTTTCCAGCAATCTCATAATGCGGAGCCATAAAATACAAAAAAAAGGAAATTTTATGTACTTTGGGGCGACTCGTGTATATAAGAAGCACGTATTTTTAAGCGACAGTATTTACAAGATGATCAGATAAAAGTTCTATCCGTAGGTACTTCTCCAACTAGAAAATTCGTCGAGTATTTTAGGCTGCAGAGCGTGTAAAACTAAATTATGGATTGTTTTAAATTTTTATATTTATAAAAAATGCGATAGTAGTTAATTTACATAAATATGTATGCAAATATAAAATACTAGAACAAACTGATTATTTATTTAGTAATATATACTAGAACATAATAAGTCATAGAGTGAGCTTAATCGCGGATCAAAGTAAAAAGAGTGAGAGAGTAGAATGTATTATTATATAATGGGTAAATACGAGGAGCTTATGGACAAACACTCAGGTAATATTTTTATCTTAAATTTAACATAAGTTTGTGATAGATTATTATTAAAAGTATAGAATTTTGGAAGATGTAAATATAACAATATTTCGATGATTCGGGTTTATATCCCTCAATTAGATACTAAAACACTAAATTTAATTTGTATAAAAATAACAAATTCAACTTGTTTATAAATTGAAATTGAACAAATTAAACTGTTGAAACATACAGGGTGGCACACAGTATTTGCTTGAATTTATTTCATCTAATTGGCAGATGTTATCAAAAAATGTTTCGAATAAAAAATATGTAGTTTAATAATGGCCCCATTTTAAAAACGTTTTGTACTATACAGGGTATCTGCAAAACAATGGGAGGTATCCAAGTTACATTTTTTAAATAATAACTGATATGAAATTGAAAAAAAAATGGAAAAGGAGCAAAGCTATGCAAATTGCAAAACAAAATTTTGTGATGTTGCCAGCAAGTAAATTTTTTCCTTATTCAAAGGAAGCTGGGGAAAGTCAATGTGACAGTTTTTCTTTTTTATTCGCCTGTCCGTAAATATTTCTTAAAATCGTTAGAAAAACAGTATAACATGAAAGGACGAATTATTGTTTTGTAAAGTCTGATCTTTGCTAATAATTTTGATTTTATCAACGTTCTTCTGGCTTTTATTTGTCACTGTTACTCCCAGATTTTCAAAATGGCTTGCTTTTTGAAAATAATAGTTTTTTCCATTGCTTATTATACAACTTTTCGTTTTTTTCTCTGTACATATATTATTTTGTAGATAATCGAGTCAGAAATTGGTTATTTATGGATGGAATAAGCCCGACCCTGTATATTTTAACCACGTATTTCGCTTTGGTCCTGTACATTCTTCCGTCCTATATGAAAAATAGAAAACCAATCGATATAACTACAATTATTAGAATGTACAATATTAGTCAAGTGGTTATTTGTACATTATTAGTTATTATGGTAAGTAGATAATTTTTAAAATGTGTATGGAATCTACTTTTTGTAAAATTCAATATTTTTCAACAGTGTAGGTAGATAAAAGCTGATAATAATGAAAGTTTATTTTGATTATTACAACACTCAGGATAAGTTTTATTAAATTTCTGTAGAAAATAATTGTTGAAGTTCCCTAATTCAAAAGGTAACGCCAATTTCAGCGTCATGTTTTTGAAAATGTATAAATTTTCCTGTTTTACCTTCAAAATAATCTAAGGTAATATCATGAGTGCTTCAAATTTTATCGATAATTTTTTCTTTTCCGCGAAAACTTGTTTATTTGGCAAAAATATGATAGCAAACCGATTGATAAAATCACGAGTCCGTTAGGACGAGGGATTTTTATCTAAATTCGGTTTGTTAGAATGTTTTTGCCTAAAATAAACAAGTTTGAGTGATGAAAATAAAAAATTATGTGGTAAAATTTGAAGAGCGAGTTGTATTTGGGAAGATTATTTTTTTCATCAATTGTGGAGTGGAATTTTGTATCAAATGTTCAATATTCTCTTGGGTGATGGCACTGTATCGGTTTGTGTTCATTTTTTAATGAAATTCGAAGCACTTTTAGTTGTCAATAATGACAAATTCAAAGTAAAATTTTGACGTTTCAATGTAAACAAGGTATTATCGATGAGGAAGCAAAATTATCAGTATAATACCGAATTATTGGCTAGAATAATGTATTGCTATTGGTTAAAACCACCAAAATGTCAGATTTTGACAAGTGAAAAAAATAATGAGTGTAATTTTTATTTTTCAGGTGAGTACCTCTGGTTGGATACAGGGAGAATACAGTTTCGGTTGTCAACCTATTGACTATTCAAATAGTCCGCACGCTGTGACAATAGCCAGGGCGTTCCATTTTGTATATTTACTAAAAATCTACGAATTAGTTGAAACCGTATTTTTTATACTTCGAAAAAAATTCAATCAAGTATCTCCTCTGCACGTGTACCATCATGCTTCTACCTTGTTTTTGTCTTATATTGGATGCAAGTTTATAGGAGGTAATAAAATCTTGATTCCATACATATATACATATTTGAGCAACACGACCTAACATTGAAATGAGAGTAATTGTCAATTTCAATTCGATATTGATGCCATACAAAGTCGGCAAATACATTCGACTAATATGATTGATTAAGCTTTCAATAAGCTTCAATGAGTCAGAGTTACCGTAGAAGGTTGTAGTTACAAACAAAATAAATAAAGTATACAGTGTTCAATTAACTGTTCATTATTCATAATTTATCCTGAAAATAATATACAGGGGCAGTTCATAATGCTCCCGTTGACTTAAAACAATTTTTACTTACAACCACTATGCAAACCACGCTTTTCTACACCAATTTTCATAAGCAAAGCAGGCCTTTTCTTAATTCTTTTGATAACCGTTGGAAAAGTAATGCGAAAAGTACACGCTATGGCACTTTTCCGCACCGAACTGTCAAACAAAGCTACCTATAACCTGTCAACTTAATAGTGAATTTCTTATTTTGGTGTACAATTTTCAAATTTAATTCAAAAGTGAGTGAACTATTTATTTCATTATTTATTTTAATTTATTAATTATAAAAACATTAACCTATTATAAGCAAGATCAAAATAATTTATCTTTTGAGTTGTCCAATTCGGACATTGAAAAGGCTAGAAATGCAACTGAAAATTTGTTACCTGAGGTTTCAATAAAAAATTGTTCAAATTTTAAAATTAATTATACATTCAACTGATTTTTCTATTTATTTTTATATTGTAAGGTCTTTCTGTTCAAAGTTTAATAAATGTGGTTGTAAATCACTTTTCCCACTCGCTAGATATGCGGCAACAAACTTCTGCGCTAGTGTGAAAAGTGACGCTTTGCGCACTAGTTGTACAATAGCTATTTATGTAATCAGTTACGAAATGCCTAATTTTGTGCAACGCGTGAGATTTTTGCGGAACGAACGAAGTGAGTTTCGCAAAAACTCACAAGTTACACAAAACTTCATTTCGTAACGTATTGCATACAAGATTTTTTCTAATTTTGAAGAAAGTAATAAAAAAATAAAATTTAATATAATTGATAAAAATTTGGAAAACATAAATGTAGTTTGTTGCTGTTACTTCATGTTAGTTGTTAGTTTGACATTTTGTAAAAAAGTCTAGACGGAAGGTTTTTAGCGAGATTGATATATTTTCAGTTTTATTTTTAAAAAATGAGTGATTCGAGCTCTGAAGAGCTACCTACCAAGCGATATTGAAGAGGCAGCAGGTAATGCTCTATTATCAGTAAGTCCCAAAAAGTCAAAGGCAGTTTATGATTTGGCTTACGAAAAATTTGTTACGGGAAAACATGTTAATGAGAAAGTTTTACTTGCATATTTTGAGGGTAAGAAAGATCTAAAAGTTTCCACATTATGGACACTTTACTCAATGTTAAGGTCTGAGCTAAATCTGAAAAGGAATATTGATATTAAAAAATTACAAATTTGGTAGCATATATATTAAAAGGCAAGCGGACGGGTACAGTGCTAAAAAGTCAAAAGTTTTTATTGAAGAAGATTTTGCCAAATTTTTAGTTGAAGCTGATGACAAAGAATACTTAATGGCTAAGGTTGCAATGATAATTGGAATGGCAGGAGCATGCAGAAAAGCAGAATTAACATTTCTTCCAGTTGAAAATGTTATAGACGAAGGAAGCCATTTTCGTGTTGATATCCCACCTTCAAAAACAAAAGTTATACGGCAGTTTGCAATTACCACTGGAGACATTGAAAATACGAATCTTGTTGAAACATTAAGAAAATATATTAAGTTGCGTCTCCAGGTTCTTAAACACAACAGATTTTTTGTAAAATATGCGAATGGAAAATGTACCAGAAATCCTGTGGGAATTAACCCATTTAACAGTCTGCCAAAAGTTATTGCACAATTTCTTGGTCTATCAAATCCTGTTCTATATACTGGCCACTGCTTCAGAAGAAGCTCTGTCACTTTCCTAGCAGACAGTGGCGCTGATATTTTAAAATTAAAGAGGCATGGAGGTTGGAAATCTACCTCTGTTGCGGATGGAGGGATATGTTGAAAATTCCTTGAATAATAAAAAACTTATAGCGCAAAAAATATTTGTGAAGCATCGAGCAAGGAAAAAAATATGTCGTCGGAAATTAATTTGAATAATTGCAATAATTGTGTTGTCAATATTTATACTAATTAATTAGTTTATAATTTATGTTTTTAACTTGTATCATAACAGTTTAATAAACACTTTATATGTCAAAATTAGAAAAACTACTATTTTGTATTTTTGAAATTGAAATAAATTTTTTTTAGGTGGAATGTTTGCTTTGCCAGTCATGGTGAATTTAATAATACATATGTTTATGTATACATATTATTATTTATCTTCTTTTGGTGAAAAATGGCAAGCCAAACTAACTGCCTGGAAACCAAAATTGACAATAGCCCAAATGGTAAGTCTGAGAATTTTTATTTTTAACAAAAAGACTATTTTGAATGACTGACCCATTAAGCTCATTTGCTCTTTTGACAACTAGAAGAAGAGGTGTCACCAGCGCCATTTGTCGCTACATAACAATTAAAAATGTATGTTGATAAAGCAGTTATTCGGTATCCAGACGAAGCAACAAACAAAACATTTTAAACGTTCAATACTTTTTGGTAAACTTCATATCAGTTTTTTTTTTATCTCAAGTTCTAGGCCAAACGGGTTTTTAACTATCATAAATCACACTTCACCGAGTTTCCGTTTTGAGTATTCCGGCCAATTCGATTTCTACTTCCTCTCTCACTATTTCTTTGACAAAAAAAAGTACAATGTGAAATTCAGAAAATGGCAAGGTTCCAAAAACGAAAGCTGCAGTTTTCAATATTTACAAACACGTTGTTTGCCCAAGATATTATCAAAGTTTTGATTTTTTTTGTGACTAATAACGATCCATAATTTTTTTTAGGTTCAATTTACGTTTATGATTGGCCACTCGATGACAGCTTTTCAACCGGGATGTGAAGTTCCGAAACAATTTTTCTTGCTCTATATGCCTAATGTATTTTTACTCTACAAAATGTTTCTAGATTTCTACAGGAGGAGCTACAAATACAAAGAGAAGAACTAAATTCAATTTTTCTTGCACTTATAATTTCCATCTGTCATTTTCATCAACCTATATAAATGTAAATTTGATATTACAGGACACACAAGATTAAAGGTTGTATTTGTAAACGTTGTTTCCTACGACCATATATAGGAAATTAACATATATCGCACTCTCAACTCTGGCGGAAAGTTTCTCATATCATCATAGTGACGCGAACCGTGCGCTATGATATCGCACGGTTCGCATGAATTCGATTAAGGGGCATCTATCAAATTCGACCTTGCACAATAATGCTTTGTATATTTTTTTGTTTCCCTACGTCCTCACGTTTAAGTTCACATAACGAAAATTTTATTAGAAATATGAAAGCTCCGCAACATGTAGGTAGCCAAGCGGTCCAAGCGGATTTTGGTTCACGTACTACTCTATAAGCTTCGTCAGTACTGAACTGGGAGACCGGCGAGCGTTGTATCAATAATGGAACGGCACGCGACTACCGAAGCAGAGAGACAATGTCAGTCATAGAAGGATAGAAAAGCGAAAGATGGATTTTATCCGATATTTTAGTGGTAGCAACCGAATTTCAATAAGGAATTGTACGGTCATAAGTAATTTGAGGATTCTGAGATTTTTATCTCAGTATTCATAAAGCTTCAAATTAGACTTCTTATCAATTAGTTTTTCCATTTAATCCATATTTAATTCTTTACAAGGGCTCAAACTTTGCTTAATATGTGTAATTACCTCATGATTCGTATTTTTTTTCAACAAAATTTGGTTAGCATTTCAAAGTTTTTATTCGATGAGAACTCTAAGTTCAACATTAATCTACATGATATATGTTTTTCTTAATTTTCAATACATCCATTACCTCAAAATTCTTTGCCAAAAATATTTCGATATTTTCTCAAATCGCTGCCGATAGATTCCCCTTAAAATTCGCCAAATTTTGTGATAAAAAAAACAACTACGGCCTGGAATCGAACAGCGGTCCACTCCAGCATTCTCCGAATTGTCAGGACGAGTTAACCATTGAGCTACTATAAGAAGGCTGTCAAATGTTCTTATTTTAAGTATATCTATAGTATAGCTGTAGGAATTTTTAAAATTCAAATTATTAAGAAATAAAATGTCTTCTTCGTTATTTTGAAAATATTTTGCACTACAAACTGACTATTTTAAAAATAATCATACGCTGTAGGTACAGTTATTGATGTTTTCAAATAAATAAAACAATCATATTTCGTAAATTTATCGCGTGATCCTAAAAAATATATACTAATTATAAAAGTGAAAAATAATAAAGTAGGCTTATTCTCAAATTATAACACAAAGCATAGAAATAGTTTTTGTGAAGTGAAGTGAAATATTTATTAAAAAACCATAACATTAAACAACATTTGCTACAATTATCGCATGGTCGTAGGAAAAATAGTGTACATTACTTATGCGAAAGTGATTTTTCACACACGTGGGAGTGTGTCACTCGGCTTGCGCCTCGTGAGACAATACTTCCCACTCGTGTGAAAAATGTCACTTTCCGCACTCATTACGTAATATACTATTTTCTACTCTACGCTTTAATTCGATGAAAATTCGTCAATAAAATCGTGATTCGTTAATTACAGTAAGATTATAATTTTTCCTTTTCTTATTTTTCCTATTAGTGCAGTAACTGAACACCTGAAAATATCGAAAGTTCCTGAAAAATCGCTCACTTTGAGCTCAATTTGTAGGTCTCGGCAGGTGTTTTTAAACGGGTTTCTCGCTATTATCTGGCTAAATATGAAAATTAGAGAATTTCTCTTTAGACAAAAAAATGAAGATCGTCTTATTATCTACAAAAATGGTCTCTATCATTTTTTTCGAAAATTCCATAGTTATCGAGATAATGAGACCTAAAAGTCTCCTCATTTAAGCTGCTGATGCTCTGCCTGTAGGAATTCTCCTGTCTATGCCTGAGAGGCCTTGATTTTTGGGGACAACAGAAGAATAAATTACAATTTGACAAAGGCATTGATTTTAGTTTATTGCAACAAATATAATAGATATTGTTTGATTGATTCTTTGTTATACATATAATATATAAATACAATTTGAAAATATTTTTCTCTTGACTTCGCTTTGGCAAAATCTGCAATTAAATCACCGAAGTAAAGTGACCTAAGCAAGTCTTTTTCAATACTCAATCTTATCTCTCATTCAGCATTGTCGACCGAAACATGTTTTTATTCCGTTTCAAAACCGAAAAGGATCTATCCGTCTCGCAATTAGCTATCGGTATGGTCACAAGTACTCTTAACGCAATCGATGTGTTAGGAAATACTTGGACCATATCGAGCTCAATTATCCAATTAAGAACTTTTATATAGGATTTAGTAGGTGATCATTTTCCTTATCAAGTTCTTCTGAGCGGCTTGAAAACATACCTTTCGGTTGATTTTTCAATAATAAACTGCTTTAACTCAAAGTATGCTCTCATCTAAATCACTTTTATAAGCTTCAACTAGTTCATTCACTCTTATTTGCAGCTCGGTTTCATCAATGACTATAGTATGTACAAAAAGTACGAGGAGTAATAAACCCTAATTAAGTATGCAAAACCTTTACAGGGAGCACCATGAAATTTTTGATAAATCTCTTACTTTAAATTACATTTCTTCCGTAAATCTAAAAACCAGGTAGATCGACCCCGTATTTGTTTCAGTTGTAGCAAAGTTTAGGGTTTCTTCATTGTTAAAGGATTAGCAAATAAGCAATAACGCAATACAGTGGTGTGTATTTTGGGAAAAAAATACGTTTTAAATTATAATATAATAAAAAATGAAAAGAAATAATTATTGGTATACATTTATTACTTACATTTTATTCTATATCCGACTCGGAAGAGGAAGAATCGTTGTTGACATTAATAATAATAGGGTCGATTAAATCATCACAAAAATTTGTCAATTTTCCACATATTTGCCTCTACTTTGATAACATGCTCGATACAGTTTGTCCAATTTTCCTTACTAACATGACTTACAGCACTCTCAAACAATTTCACAACATCGTTTATTTTAAAAGTAGTATTTTTTTTTCCAACTTCCTCCTTTACCTGAGCCCATATTAATTCTATGGGATTAAGTTCACAATGATAAGGGGGAAGTCGAAGAACTGATATACCACGAGAAGAAGCCATTTCTTCTACAATGTAGGTTTTGTATTTATTTTTGTTCATTTTTACAATTCTGTAAAGTTCTTTCCTTAGTGGATCTTTTGGAAATTTAATATTTTTCGAAATAAGCCACTCCAAAAGCTCTGCTTTACGCCAACGACTTGTGGGCAATGCTTCTCGTAACCGTGAATGGTAACTTGCGTTGTCCATAACAATAACAGCCCCTTTTGGAATCAGATCCAACATTTGAACAAACCATTCCTCGAAGACATCCCCATTCATATCTTCGTGATAGTCCCCCGTGCGTTTTGAAATAAAAGTTAATAATCCACCATCAACAAAACCTTCAGAACTTCCAACATGGACAATGATAAGTCTTTTTCCTTTTCCAGATGGTGGCTGCAAACCTAACGACAAACCTTCCACGAATGCCTGCCTTCCGCTTTTAATGTTTTCATCTTGCCAAGATTTGGAAACTGTATATCCAGCATGTATCCATGTTTCGTCTAAGTAGAAGATTTTCAAATTTTGTTCTCTGGCATGTCGAATGCTTCTTAAATAGTCTCTTCTCCGGTTTATCTATCAAGAGAGATTTTCTATTATGTTTTGTATATCTGAAACCCACATCTTTCAAAAGTTTGCATAATGTCATTCTGGAGAATTTTAGATAGTCCGTATCTTCTTGCACTGATGTCATAATTTTGTCATAATTTACGCCTTAGTCTTTGTTTTAATGACTCATCGATCTCAATTGGTTTTCGGCCTGAAGGAGTTTTAGGGGGTTGAAGAGTTCCATTCTTGCTTTCTTTTAGTAATCTATAAATTGTTGATTTAGTAACACACAACATAGCAGCCGTTAATTCCACAATATCAACAACACTTGCACTTGGATCCTTGTTTTTCAATGATATATAACAATTCAATATCAGAGTTTTTTCATTTAAAGATAATGGACCTGTTTTTGGTCGTTTAGATGGTCCTTGGCTTATCGACATTGTTTGGTACTTGCACAATTAACATTCAACAAATGTTTTAAATATATTCCAACTGTTTACAATATTATGAAAACCATACAACTTCATACAACTTTACTCAAAGAACTAATACTAAGTACTGATTTAATGTACCTACTTTCTTTTAAAATAATATTCCCGATAATGTTTCTAAGAAAACTGGGTTGTTCAATACAAAATGTACCTTACGGTATACCCTCTCAAAATATATTTTGGTACGTCTATGAAATCTACTTAAATAAATGATTTATTACTCCTTGTCCTTTCTATATAGACTATAGCAAGTGCAGTAAAAATCCAAATAGCTGAGAAATATGGTCATAAGATGTACTTCCTAGTTTATCGATGGAAACGAAGAATGTCTCAACTTAAAATTTATCAGAGCTAGATAATGTAGAATGTTGCACGCTTCCATCTGCTAATTTTTTTAGCTAGTTTTCGTTTTGTCGAATCCGAGTATTCTTGACTCACTAAAAAGCTAACCGTTTTAGCTTTATCTTCAAAATCTGCAAACTTTTCACGCAAATCCTTAACGAAATTCATTAAAGATAACAGCATTTTACTGGCAGTAATCAAATAAAATTCAACATTTTGAAGGTATTGCCTTGTGGCGTGTTAAGAATTGAAGATAGTTATCTCCTCTACAATTACATTAAAACTTATTTCAGTTTTTTGTACAACTAACTTGTAACAGAGTATGTAATTTGTTGAAAATATTTGTTTACAAAAACTGAATCCAAAAAAATTTGTAAATCGTGTCCGTAATTGGAACTTATCAATTTTTTCCTAAGCAAGGGCCCTTGGGGCCCGGGGCTATAGCCCCAGCAAGCCCCTCACTTAATCCTGCACTGCAGAGAGCGGACGAATTGTTCCATAACTCGGCAAAAAATTGACATTTCCCGATGATTCAAAGTTCATCGCAATGGGAAGATCCGTAGCTATCATTCCATGTGACTTGCAGCTCGTTTGTAGTGGACAAAAATATTTAAAAAAGAGTTCAAAGTTTTTCACCACAAGATTTTGAGACTATTTCATCAATTTGTTCATATTTAAAAAAAATAGTCTTTTATCCCAATTTTTTCTTATAATGGAACCTTAGGAGGTCTTGAATGATCTCGGAAATTTGTTTTAATTTTCTTGCGTTTTGATAAAAAACTGATTTGTTTATTCATTTAATTAAAAAAAAGTCCGGTTTTCACCGGTGTGATGAATTTCCCTGATTTCTGGAAAATGATTGGATTTTATTAAAAATTAAAAAGTATATTCGAAAACTAGACATTCCAAGCTTTAAAATGATGTGCATTGAAAAGGAATATATAGGATGATAAGTTTTTAAATCGCGCTTGTTCCACAGATTGTACAGATCTCCGAAAACGGCTGAAAAATGTAAATAAACAAATCAATTTTTTATCAAAACGAAAAAAATTTCTGAGATCACTCAAGACCTCCTAAGGTTCCATTAAAAAAATAGGATAAAAGACTGTTTAAAAAAAATACGAACAAATCAATGAAATAGTCTCAAAATCTTGTGGTAGAAAACTTTGGACGCTTTTTTAAATATTTTTGTCAAGTACGAACGAGCTGCAAGTCACATGGATTGATAGCCTCGGGTCTTCCCATTGCGATGAACTTTGAATGATCGGAAAATGTCACTTTTTTGCCGAGTTATGGAACAATTCGTCCGCCCGCTTACAAGTTAATGCATAGACAGCAGAATTTATTATTATTTAAAATCTCATGGGACACTTGACGTTATAAAATTAAACGCAAATTTCAACCTAACGACCATAGGTAAATGCCATTTAAGAGATTGTGTTAAATTCATGTAAATACAAATACATTCAAAATTCAATTGTGTATAAGAGACTGGAACGTCATGTAATTTTAATTTTTGTATTTCGTTAATTCGCTCCATTGTCTGTTTCAAATTGAATAAACTTAAGGCAGTGACACAATTATATCAACAGGTCATAAACAGAATGTTCCTTGAACGATAAATCTAGTAAACGATTTTGAAAAATTTTTTATTAAAAAAAATTCCATCCGTTTTTACAGGATTTTTTTCAAAAACATTCACCCACCGATCTGTAGAGTATGGAGGATGAGATTGGGTCCACAAAACTTAGACCACATGCACGTCCTCCCGAGGTGTTGTCCTCCTTAGTTTAGAGTGGCCAGTCAGAAATCCTACTGTTAAACGTAGGTTTTTCCTGGTCGTTGCCAAATATTTCTTCGGCGCTAGCTTCTCAGGGTCACCCAGGGTGATCCTGGCAAGACTGCATCATTTGATTATATCCCATCTCTTTATGGATTGGCATGGGTGTAAAGTTTGGCTAGTTACGCAATTGCCGAAGTTGTCAAGCCGTAGGTGTCGCTGAGTCTTAAAAGTCTTAGTCCAGCCGCTTCCCTGTCTAAAGAATCAGCAATGCAGTTACTTTTCCTCCTGTCATGTCCTTTGGGATAATATTGTTATCTACCAAGGCGTTAACTAAATATCTATGGCACTCTAATACCAGCCTTGATGCAACACGTTGTCTGTTCAAGGTTAATAGAGCTTGTCTGCTGTAAGTGCAGATTATGTTTTTGCCACCTGTTATTTTTACCCATTCCCCACCTAATTTTTAGGCTTGGTGATCTGGATAGACTCCACATTCTGAGCCTTCTGATTCCGAGTTCTGTTTTATTTGTACTTTGAGACTTGTGCATTACCAAGCCAATTGTAGTAGGTTAGGTTAGGTTTGTGGTGAGTGGGTCTATAAGGCCCTCCACTGCGACTCACAAGAGTCTATTGTGGCTCACACCTATTCAGATTTCACCAAACAAATTCAGCTTCTTAACAAAGCCGATTATTTTATTTGGTGAATGATATTTCAGGTCCGAGGGCGAGAGAGAGACCCTGCCAAACATCAGACGGCAAGTCGGATCTTCCGACAGTTCAAGTTTTAGCATATAAAAGGCCTGTTAGACAACGTAGGTCATGCCTGCTATGGTCTAACATTTGTTTGGAGACATACTTCGAAGGATGTATAAAAGCCTTTGAATGAACCAATCCTGGTAAATTATGCCAGAAGTCTAAAGCTCTTCTTGCTGTCCAGGTATTTAGTGTTTGTTTGGCAAAACTTATTGCGATGCCAATTGTGGGTTCTGGTCCGATAGAAACACGTGCGGCACCCTCCCTTGCAAGAAAGTCTGCCTTCTCGTTTCCTTCCATGCCAGAATGGCCAGGGATCAAGACCAGCAATACTTTATTGAGTTCTCCTATTGAGGAGAGTCTTTTTTGGCAGTCTAAAACCAATTTCGACGTTACACGGCGAGAGCTAAGTGCTTTTAAAGCCGCTTGGCTGCCCGAGAAAATTTTTATTGTTCTATGTATGAGATTGGCTTGCTCCACTCTCTTCACACAAGAAACAATGGCGTAAATTTCCGCCTGAAATACGGTTGCATAGGATCCTAGAGAGGTTGAAATTTCTGTCCTAGGTCTGCGCCCGTATACACCTGCACCAGAGCCTGAGGGTGTTTTTGAGCCCTCTGTGTACCAACAGCTGTCTGCTCTTAACAGTTCATCCTTACGGAGGACCCATTCATCTCTATTTGGAATTAGGACGGTGTAAGGCAGGTCGTAGTTTACTGTTGGAGGCATTATGTCAGAGGTCATTCCCAGAATACTGTGACTTTCACTGTCCGCTAGTATTCTGCTTCGTTCTGAATAAGCCTGATTTGTGCATTTAGAAATATGTACAATTCTGTATGCTGTCCATCTAGCCTCTCTTTCCAAAAATATATAGAGAGGAGGTAGGTCCAGAAGGATTTCCATGGCTGCTGACGGTGTGGAGCTGATAGCACCAGTGATTGCCAGACAAGCCTGTCTCTGTAAACCAGAGAGCTTTGCTTGTGCCGTTCGCTGTAAAGCTTTTGGCCACCAGGCAATAGCTCCATATGTGATCATTGTAGTATATTGGAAATTCAATCGCAATTGACAATTTGTTGATTTTCTAAAGTCATCCCACAACGACACATAATAAAATTCAAAAATATTTTCTTCCGTAAATCGTGCGTCATCGCAAAATTAAAATGTACAATATCCCTTTCGTCAGTCGCATGCGATTTGAAAATACTATTTACGACAATTTAAGTATACGAAATATCACGATGTCATAGGCCACCGCATTTTTTAGCACTAATAAAGAACGTGAAACATGAAAGGTAATATCATACTACATGGCTAATGACTAGTTGAAAAATGTTTATATTTTGTTTATTACAAAATAAAAATGCTGAAATATACAAAAACCTTTTTATGTTAATGACGTTCAAATTTACAGGTTGTGTCACGATGAGGTTACACTATTTATATATTCAGTAACTAACCGTCTAACGGAAAGTGTCAAATATATTCAATGAATTCGCCATAACTTATGACCCTTGTATTTTAATCTTTAAATAAGGCGTGTATATCTACTGGCGTTTTCCATCCATTGCCAAAAGTGATTATTAATTTTTTTTATTTACGTCTCGACAAAAAAACACTAAAAATTTGAAAATGCCGAGTCAATTTTATGTTAAAAAGTCAATTGATCTACTGTAAATGAATATATTAACAAACAATGCTGATGAGGTAAACACTTATAATGAGAGTTTTAAATCAATTACAGCAGTGCTTCATAGTCTTTTCTGATAGAGGGATAGGGGTGCTCAGTGTCTGTAATAAGTTGTAAAAATGTCGGGCCTTATGGAATTTGTTGATGATATGTTAAGAAAAAGATCGGGTAAGCGATAATGAGTTTTTTATTTTTGAATTGTCAGTATAAAAAATAGCTTGAAACTTGAGTTAGTATAAAAATATAAAGCAAAGCAGTTTTTAGTTCAATCCGTTATAAATAAAAAAAATTATATTGATCTGCAGCAGAAGTTGCTGTTTTTTAAGTAAGAGGTGTGTGATTATTTATTAGATTAATGTATTGTATTGGTTCCTTTAAAATTTTTCCAAGTTTCAATTCAAATTGACGTTTTGAAATCAATGTTACATACATACAGACAGATGAAGTTTGATTTAATAAATAGTTATTTATTATATTATATATTATAGTAATATACGTCATTATGACATTGAAAGTAGTGTCAAATCGTACCCGTTACATGACAGTTGTAGGTAAAATAATTTTGTTCTGGAAACTAACAAAAATTGTAATTTTTTTAGAAGATTTTAATAAATTTATTTTATTATGTTATCCTTCCTTGATAAATTTAAATTTTGAAAGTTACATTCGGTAATTATTAGTCTGCAGTTGTGCAAATTAAGATCCTAAATTCAATCGTAGGTACTTATAGTCAGGGAGGCGAATAGGGGATTTTTCGGGAATACTCGAGCGTGACAGTTGAAGATATGAGAGATACCTTAGACCTAATAGAACAACTTTGGAAAGTATTAGCTCTATATGTAGTGACGCGCGCCTAGGATACTCTGAAATACTCCAGAGCGTCAGATTAAGATATTAGGGGTTGATATTAGTGTTTTAAGACTATATTTAACTAATTTGACGATAAGTCCTTGACGCCGCCGAATTATAGGGTCGCGAACTTTAATTCGGCATTCTCGAGCGCGATTTTTATTTTTTTATTTTGAAGAATATAATCTAAAACTTACTAAAAATACAAAATCTGCCGGTTTCCGCATGACCGGAAGTGTAGAGCAGCCATTTCGTCTTCCGAAAAACGCGTTGCAGCATATAAGTCGCGAACGATACATTTTACAAAAAAAAAGGTAATTTTATTTTACACAAAAAATGTTTCTTTACATTTTTGTCCAAAGTTAAAACTTTTGGATTTAAAGCATCATGAAAACTCAAGCTTCCGTTTTTTGAGTATATCTCGAAAACGGAGGGTGTTAAAAAAATTGATATGGAACAACGATGATTAAATTATGTAACTTTCATTATATCTCAAATTTTTTTCCCTAAAGCTTCTCGACAATTTTCGTGGACTCGGAAAAAGTTACGCGTATCTGTATACAAAAGTATTATTAACAAGTACAGTTTCATTTATTTATATTATTCAATAGCCTGTTGATCCTCAAATTGTTTTTTGGACGTACCGTAAGCAAAACGAAGTGAAGAATTGGAGCAAAAAAGAGGAATGTGCCATAAACATAAAATACAGACTGAGCGCTTCACAGAAATATGCCGTCCAGAAACAAAAAAACCTTTTTCGGTCAGATTAAGAGAGCCCACCAACATTTTTGTCAGATTAAGAAAATATGCTAGCGAGATAAACCTCCCCTATGAAAATCTGACGCGCTCGAGTATTTCAAAAGAACTTTTTTTTTGCATTTTCAAAAATTTGTCGTAATTTATCGTCACGCCGAAATCGTCAGTTTTTTTAAAGGGAGCTTCCTTGGGGCCTACTTAACACCCCTTCCGAAAATCTGACGCGCTCGAGTCAATTTTTTTCTCGGATTTTTGACTACTTTATATGCCTACTCCCACCACGCAAACCAGCAGATTAGTATACCGTTGTTATCAGAGGCACTTGGGGCATACGTTGTATGAATATCTGACGCGCTCGAGAATGCCCAAGTAACTGATTTTTTTAACATTTTTGAAAAACCGTACACGCCATACCCACCGCTAAAATGGTTTTTACCATACGAGCTTTTCTTTTCGAAATTACTTTATCTTTCGATTTTGATCTCGACGGCGCTCGAGAATGTCGCCATTTAGGACCTCGCCTCCCTAACTATTATTATCTACGAGTGTAGCATTATTTTGAGTTAATTAGACCAAGCTAATTCTAGAAAGTTTAATATTTTTGTTTACCTATCAAATTTATCAAAATAATTATTTTCTTTATCATAGTTAAGGTAATGTAAATACGGTTTTTAGTAGAAAAAATCGTATTCCTTTAGTTAATACACGGCATTATGTTTTAAAAGGTAGTTAAGAATGGTTATTTGTTCCAAAATGTATGAATTTTTCTCTAGACATGGTAAGAAATTTGCTAAAATTATTGTAATTAATATATGTGATACTAGCGACCCGACCCGCTCCTACTTCGAACGTAGAGATAGATTTATTAGTGAAATCTACCATGACCGCACGATTAAATTTTTAAAGGGAATTAATTTATTTACCATATCAAGGACACCGTCAATATGGAGACCAAAAAGCAAAAAGTTACAAAACTGCTTTGTAAGATAAGCCTGACTTAATAGTAATGGGATCTTCAACTATGGAAGAATGTAAAGTTGGTATATCTTCAGGTTACACTAGTGTCATCAACAAATACAAGGAATTTACTATCAATTCGTAAATGCGACAACCTGTATAAATGAAATTTTATCATAGTACCTGTAGAGAAGTTAATGTTAATTTGATATGGACCATAATCTCAACAGGATGTTCAGAGGTTGAAATAATAAGTTAATATTATGCTAATTTTAAACGTCTTTCAATACGAGTACCTACCTATGTATATTGAAAAATTCTTAGCCTACTATAGAACCAAACGAAATTTCAATGTCAAAATATTTCATTAATTGGATACATTTATTACAGCGAATATGCAACGTCTCTAGACCTTTCAAAAAAATTGTTTCTTCTTGCTCTGCAAACCAGATCTCCACAGCTTTTATTGCCTCCTCGTCGGAAGGAAATTTACGACCTTTTAAACTTTTTTTCAGTTGAGGAAAGAGATAATAGTCGGACGTAGCCAAATCTGGTGAATAAGGGGGGTATTCTAGTAATTCAAACCCCAAATCACGAATTTTTTGCATGGCAACATGAGATTTGTGTGCAGGGGCGTTGTCCTGCAAAAACAAAACACCTTTGGATAGCTTTCCGCGTCTTTTCCCTTTAATTTTTTTCCGAAGAGTGATCAGTAATGTCGAATAGTAATCTCCGTTTATTGTTTTACCCTTATCCAAAAAATCAATCATGATTACTCCATGGCAATCCCAAAACTGAAGCAAGAACTTTTCCAGCAGATTTTTGGACACGAAACTTCTTAGGTCTTGGAGAGGACGAAGGACATTGATCACCAAGGGCATTAAGCATATCTTCGTAAATCTGCTCTCCCTTTTAAATACAGATACTTGATGATGGCTCGATACTCCAATTTTTCGATTTTCACAATTTCGGTTTACTTTATTGACGTCCAGCTTCACACTGACACTTCTAATGAGTTATTGTTCGTTGCTATGTTTATGCATGCGGAACTGGTCTAGGTTAACTAGATATCAATACATCCTCGTAAGCAAGTTACTTCATGTCAATCTAAATTTTAAAAGCTGTTAGCCGTAAGCGATTACATTAGTCAACCGGTATATATTTTTATATTCAATTGAATGTGTTTTTTTTGTTTCAGATCCCCGTGTCCAAGAATGGTTCTTAATGGACAACCCCTTGCCGACACTGGGCATAATAGGGATATACCTATTATTAGTTTTACGAATTTTACCAAGTTATATGAAAAATAGGAAACCGTTCACACTAACAAAAATTATTAAGGCCTATAATATATTTCAAGTAGTTGCATGCATTGCTCTTATTCGTATGGTAAGTTTCTATCTGCCAGAGCTTGTCGAGGTTTAATTTAAGTGATACTATAACTATGTGGGATCAATTATACCTTCCAAGGTTAAAACTTCTCTTTAGTGACTCAAGAAACAGCTCAACTCAGCAAAAATATGGGCACAAGAAAGTTACTGCCGATCATAGACAGTATAGAAGGTCAACAATTCAAGTGGTTTGAACCATGCGGCAAACCAAATCAACAAATAGAAGATCTGGAGAGTGTACTAGAAGAATATGGGACGATTTAGTAGCTGGTATCCTGGAAAAAAATAGCAGGAACTGGAAGGAGGGGAAGAGCTTGCATAAAATAGGAAAAGCTGGGAAGAATTTGTGTATATAAAGTGAGTCAGAGGTTTCCCCTTCATGTCTCGCAAAGGTAGGAGCTTGTCCTCCTTTATTAAGCCCGAAAAGTCTGATCGTTGAAAAAGAATTCCAAAAATGGGAAACGGAATTTGGTGCAGTCTATTGTAAAAATACTCCAAACTATCGCGTATGACTCCATGTTATGTTAGAGCTCCTTGTTATTGATATATTGTGAATTTTTTGGTATTTTTTACGGTTGATTTACAATATTTTAACATTTTGCTTTTCAGTATTTGACGGCTGGTTGGGTACAGGGCGAATACGGATACGGCTGCGCTCCAATTGATTACTCGAATAATCCAAATCCTGTAAAAATGGTCAGTAGTTTCTATTGGTTGTATTGTCTAAAAGGAGTGGAGTTGATTGAAACAGTATTTTTCGCGCTAAGGAAAAAGTTCAATCAAATATCTGGTTTACACGTCTATCATCATGGTTCTACGTTTTTCTTAGCTTGGATCGGTTGTAAATATATTGGAGGTTAGTTATTTGCATTAAATCTACATAATACATTCTTTCACAACTTTCTTTCATCCTGAATACTGTAAGAAATAGATTTGTCATTATTTTGGACAATACAAAGAAATATCCACGTCTTAATTGCCAACTTTTTCTTTAATTACGCCCCACTAAATTTAGTATTCTGATGAAGATTTTTTTACGCTTACCATTTTGTGTTTTGATATTTTTAGGTGGTATGGCGTCAGTGCCAGCAATGGTGAATTCCTTTATCCACGTGCTCATGTACACGTATTACTACTTGTCTTCCTTAGGACCGGAATGGCAAAAGACATTGTCTCCATGGAAACCAAGGCTTACTATGTGTCAAATGGTACGTATTTTTGACTACTCAGTAGAATTTTTTAAAGTATCTAGGTATGGTCAAAAGCGCTCTTCTCGTGCGGGTTCAAAGGTCACTAACCATATATGTATCAAATCAGAAGACACAAGGGTTACCAAAATGTGAGATTACAAATATACCCTAAGAAAATAATGATGGTTGATGTTTCCTGTACACTGGTTGACGAATTTCCACTTTTTCATTCATTCTAGAAATAATCTATCAGATTAAGTACCATTTTTTTTTGCTTGAGGATGCAAAATACCGGAAAATTGCTTCTTAATATTCATATTGTCACTTTGAATTGTCAAAGTCACAAAAATGACATTTAAATAAAAACTACGCTGGTGAAAGACTTTTTAGAATCGCTGAAAACTAAATACATATCCTTTTTTCTCCCGTCAAAATTGCATAAGTCTGTCTTCTTCATCTTAAGGATTTTATTTGGAAGTTATGATTAAACGCAATAAAAGAAAACAAAAAGTATGTCTTTGTTGAATAGTATTACCCGCATGATAAGATTGCATTTGACTACATAGCAAAAACAGGTGAAATATTGGTTGTTTTTACTCATTTTCTGTAATTTTGATAGTTCATCTCGTTGTGATAATCTCCAGATTGACGTATCTACACTGTAAGCCTCGTATATAAATTGACTATAGCTTGTTTTACACAGATTGTGCGTGTGCTATCGCTATCTCACTTGTACTGTACGTAAATTTACGTGTTTTTTGTTTGTTGCAGATACAATTCACGATCTTGATCCTGCATTCTTTGAGTGCTCTACAACCAGGATGTATGGTACCAAAACTGTTCTTGATAATATATGTTCCGAATGTGATCGTTATTTTCAAAATGTTTTACGATTTTTACACGTCCAGTTACAGCGCATCCAAACCAACCAAAACCTCCATTCAAAATGGTCACCAAAAAACCAAGAAGATGACGTAACAATTATAAACACAAAAATTTTCATTACACAGAGAGAAAAGTATTATTTAAAAATATAAAATGTAATTTAAACAATTGTAAGAAGTGAATGATAATACAATGTATCTGTGTAAGTTTGTCCCCAATTTTAAAAATTGACCAAATGTTATTTAAAAATGGTGATTTACAAGATCTTTAAGTTAAAGGTCTTCTACGATGTAAAAATATACTTTTTCTATGTATATATAACAGAAATAAATTTTTTATTCCCGGTACATTCTGAGCCATATTTCGATACTTCATTTTGTCATCAATTTGGGAATGACCCACGTGTCGTGTTGTCCAACGTGCAGAGATATTTAAAAAATTAGATTCACACCCTACACACACAGGTAGGTACTATTGGAAATAATATTGTTGAAGCTAAGGGTACATTTATAGTGAAATTGTTTGAAAAGTATTAATAATGTCAATTAAATTGTTACATCAAACTATTATTTTGTTTTTCTTATTATAATATTCACTATTCTTATATCACAGCACAACTATCTATGGTAGTCTTACATCCCTCGCCAACTGTAGATTTTATTTATTGAACAATATTCTCAGTGTTAAAGTAGAACTCTTAGATTTTTGTATCACCCTGTACTTTCATTTATTATTGGACCATGTACATAAGCTACACGTTTTATAAAATGCCGGATATACAAACCGATTACAATTTTCCAGTCGATAAGCCAAGTAATATGATGCTAATTTCAGAAACTGTCAGCAACAATTAGGAAAATTGTTGTGAAGTTTCACATTAAAATACTACTGAGACCAAAGATAGAGTTTGCAAAAGTGAAATTCTCTTCAGCAATTAAGTGATAAAATGTTGTCCTTAACTTTCTATGAAATCCTGAATGAAGTTTCATTGATACCAGCCAATTCACTTTAGCCAGATTATACAGTATGTTTGTGCTTAACCAGCTCATAAAAACGAATAGTAATACATGAATTCATTAGTGACCATATCCTGATAACTGACATACCTCTTACTGATTTTTGAACAATTCAAAAGTTGTCAAATTCTGAACATAACCTAAAAATTCTTAAATAGGAAATTTCAATTTTAAATATATTGAGCATAATTATTAGGTCATGTGATTAAAGAACTAACTGTATAAGTATAATGATTTACTTACAGGCCAAAATTTGCAACAGATGTTTTTCATTTCAGACCGAATTTGATTTTTATGGGAAACTTTGAACACAATACCCCTCATATCAAAAACTACATTACACTTGATTGAGTACACTTAATTTTATTGTAAAAAAACACTCAGTTATGTCATAATATAAGTAGAATGAGATTTTTTATTTTTTTATACCTTTTTTAATTTATAAGATAAGATAATCTGTTGAGAAAGCACAATTTTATAATACTACCTACATTTGTTTCTATTCATATTCATGATTATCTAAAATCTGCAATGACGACAATTTTTAGCAAAGATTATCTATACGAGATAGGATTATGATTTTAGAAAATTAATGACCACTCTATGGGAAGTGTAAGTATTTCAAATTCTAATCATAAAACTTTTATTATCCCATGTAAATTAAGATAATATGATTTATGGGTTGTGTTTTGTATTGGACTGCTGCCTGGATGAACATGTTGAGAAGATAAAACTATTGGAGCAGGAGGAATGTAGATTCTATGGAATGGAAGGAGGAACATCTATTTACATACTAGTGAAATGAAATAACTTCTAAATCTTATGTTTGTAACATAATCATTCGTATCTAATCTAATCACAACTCCAGATCATTAATTTAATTTGTTTCCGGGAAGTAGATTTAAGGGGTTTGTATACCTATTAATTATAAACTTATACATAACCTACTAAAAATTAGTTAGATGTTTCAGAAGCTAACAAAATGTACTTCTTTATAGAGATAAAACTGTTGCAAACTACACGTGAAACGCCACTGCCAATAGTTGTTCGATCAAATGAGATAATAATGTTTATTAAACAATACTAACAAGTTTCAGCATCAGTAAATTTAATTAGATTTAATCTGATAATGTATGTTAACTAGTTACACCCACAACTGGCATAGTATTATTTCATCTTAAAAAAAGTTCAAAATAATAATAATATCTGTCCTATTTAAATTTAAGTCGAAGTTAACAATAAATGTTTTCGAAATGTTTATGACTTGTTGATGTAATTACGTAATCATATGTTAGGTAAACTTTGTTTTTAACTGGAATTACACGTTCGGTACATTAATTTCAATACGAAATCGGTGGAACTTGGGTTATGGAGAGAAGTAAAATAGTGAAATAATAACTTACCGTATAATAGGACAGCAAACCAGAATTATCATCTAACACAAACCATCTGTATTGCCACCCCTTCATCACATTAGTCCATTTGCTAAGAGATCCTTCCATTGCCACGAAATTTAAGAAAAACTACACAAAATCATACAAGGTACACTGACATTACGATGATTGTTTAGTCACTAATTTGACATTTCATTCTACATGCGTTGACACTTGCGCGTCAGTTATTGTTGAGCTCGCAACCAGTTATACACAAGTTAGTTTTGTGTGTTGCCTGAACACTGAGAGTAGATCGAAGAAAAACCAGTCAGGACCGTACTTGTTTATTTATAAGTAATATGATAAGTTTTTTTAGAGGAAATAAGTTAAATAATAAGTCTGTTTCATTAACATATTTATTATAAAAATAATAATATAAAATATCTTACACTGTACAGTTTACCGTTTCATATAATGCGGAATGAATATTTTTACAGCAAATGATACAATAACAATTTGGATGCGTAAGCTATATTTTAAATTGAATTAAAGTAGCAACATAGTCAGGCACAGAACAGATTAAGGAACGGCAGGCAATTTCACATTTATATTGAGCAAACAAGATGTATTGTGTATAGAATATGTACAAGAATACTATGAATAAGCACATTTAAATTCATATCTTGAAATTTTCCGCTTAATCCATAAGAAAACAAGACAAAATATAATATTTATAGCTTATATTTCCCAATCATAGACAGCAGGTACCCAAACTTCCTAAAGAATCTCGTGATTATAAATTATTATACAATTGCAGCATATTTAAATTTGATACAGTTCAATAAAAATATTATAATCTTTTGCTTTGTTTTACGTCATACTTCAAAAAAAAGTAGAACTTGTTCTTTTTATCACAAGCTTCTTTATATACTGTCTAAATAAGTTAATATTTACAATAGATTTAGACCAGTCTTCTGACACCTACAATCAATTTAAGAAATTCTATTATTCATATATTTGGATTTGGATTGCTGGATGAAAACGATGAATGAACAGAGTGTCCGGAAATATCTACAACAGTTTCTAGCTGTTCTGATGCTTGTGTTTCCATGTCTTCATCTTGTAATGCATCAGTAATTGGCACCTGGAAATTTAATTATCATAATTAGTTTAATTATATAATAATTATGCTTCGGAGACATCAGTCCGAAAACTGGACGTCCCATGTGTTAAGTGAAATACGTTCTATTTACCTTTGATTCATTGTTTTGACTGGCGCTTAGCTGGGAATCATCCGTTCCAGAAAATCCTTGTCTATCATTTTGGCCGTAAAACGGAACCGTTGTTTGGATTATATTTGAAGCTGCAGCTTCATTATTATTATCAGAATTAGCTTCAGCGGCGTCCACGAATGCAGACGATAGTTCTCCATCCAATTTGCTCACGGTTTGTGTCGCTACATCGTACATGAAAATTTCTTGTTGGGCATTTAAAGAAGCAGCACTGGAAAGGAAAGTAATATTTAAATTTACGTTTACAAGTAAGTCAGTTATTCTAAACAGTAATTATGTTTTATGCCCGTTTGTAATTATCAATGATTTAGTACAAGTTTTAGTCAATTTTTTAGGATCCTAAACTTAGGACACTAAAATATTGACAAGAAAAAAATGTGTTTGCAACACACCATGTTTTAGTCACTTATTTAGGTTGTGATTATGCACACTGAGCAGTATGATTTTGTTAGTAACCTGTCACTTTACATATTTTAGCAGAGTTTGAATTTTTTAATTTAAATAGGTATCAGACAATAATGGACACAGAATTTTTATTGTTAGCAGCAGCAACTCTTATTAATATAGTAGTAGTTAGGAATTATATAAGAAAGAGAAGCCCTCATGTGCTTATTTTTATATTGAGAACTTTTAACTATGTAAAAGACAAGGTCTTTCTTTATATAATTCAATAAATCGAAGTACCTACTTGATCATGGAACCACGACATTTTTGATATTTAAAATAGCTCAAATGAAAAACTTTCACATACACAACATTCTCACCCCTCAATAAACGATATAATATGTAATCTTTGAATAAACGTTGGGTATGTAGCAAAACCAATGTTTGCCCCAAGTTGTCATTTAATTGATAGAAAATAGGACTGGTTCTTTAAATATTTTCTTTCAATTAAAATTGAACCAAAATAGGACAAGTTTCGTCAATTTCTAAATTGACTGAAAAATTGATGATAAATGTGTATGTATCTATCTATCATTTATTGACTAAAGCTTGTACTAAATCATTGATAATTACAAACGGGCATTAACCGGGTTAATAATACTTTGGAAATTCAAAAACAGATGTAGTCACTGGGCGTTAGATCTGGGGTGTATGAGGAGCTGTTCCCAGCCAAACGTTGTGATTAGATCAACTTCAATTTGGAAAGTTAATTACTCATTAAATTACTTACTGCGTAACTAATAAAATAACAGCCTGTTTGTCACTGCTAGTTTTGTTTTCTGTTTCTAGAAATTTTTTAAAATTGTCTGAAGTTGGATTTTCCAGCAATTCCTTTAGACTTGTTCCTTCGATTAAATCCAAATCATTTGACTTTTTTGAAAGTTCTCTTGTTGTTTCTCTTGTTTTTCGATTAGTTGAAAAGTCGTAACTTATCGGGGCCAAAACTACCACACTGGAAATTTTCTTTCCCCTCAATTCTGGTACGTCGGGAATTGGAAATTGAGTTCCATTAATTTTCAATGGAAGGTATCTAAAAATATACATTATTAATAAAAGTTAACTAAATTTAATAAGTTGTAAGGATCTGATAATGAACAAATATTTATGTTTTCACCTGTTATATGAATTGTCGTTTAGTACCACCGGATTAACTTGATGCGCTTCTTCATCGACATACTTCTCTTGCACCTGCTGTCCTTTATCGGTATCCGGATCGTATCGTACCACCTTCATTTCGACACTAGAGGGCTCAGCCACCAATGGACTTGCGACTACTTTTTGTACCAATTCCGAAGCGGCTGTTTCAGGTTCCTCATTGAATTCCACGTGGTTCTCAACGCTTGTACCGTCTTTCCGTACCACCGAAGGAACTGGGTCACTAGCTATAACATTTAATGGGTTACCCATAGTCTTAGTTAAATATATTTGAGTCGACGTTAAAATTAGTAGATTTGCATTTAAAAACCATCATTGTCTCGTTTGTGGAGAGAGTGGAGCAAGCCAATCTCATACATAGAACAATAAAAAATTTCTCGGACACTCAAGCGGCTTTGAAAGCACTTAGCTCTCACCGTGTAACGTCGAAATTGGTTTTAGACTGTCAAAAAAGACTCTCCTTGATAGGGGAACTCAATAAATTATTGCTGGTCTGGATCCCTGGCCATTCTGGCATGGAAAAAATCGAGAAGGCAGACTCTCTTGCAAGGGAAGGAGCTGCACTGTTTCTATCAGACCAGAAACTACATCTGCATCTCAATAAGTTTTGCCAAACAAACACTAAATACCTGGACAGCAAAAAAAGCTTTAGACTTCTGGCATAATGTACCAGGATTGGTTCATTCAAAGGCTTTTATATATCCTTCGAAGAATGTCTCCAAACAAATGTTAGACTATAGCAGGCATGACCTACGTTGTCTAACAGGCCTTTTAACAGGCCGCTGTCATCTGCATCATCATATGGTGAAACTTGGACTGTCGGAAGATCCGACTTGCCGTCTTTGTCTGGAGGATGAGGAAACAGCAGAACATATAATTTGTGCCTGCCCCGCCGCGGGTCTCTCTCTCGCACTCGGACCTGAAATATCATTCACCTAATAAACGAATCGGCTTTGTTGAGAAGCTGAATTTGTTTGGTGAAATCTGAATAGGTGTGAGCCACAATAGTCTCTAGCCAGTCGCAGTGGAGGACCTTATACACTCACTCACCGAAAACCTAACCTAACCTAGTTTACGTAATTATTTATTACCTGCTATTTGGGAAGCTCCGCCTGCTCCGTAAAAGTTGGCTAATTGATCTGGTGGTAAGGCAGACAAAGGAATGTCCCCGACTTTATCATAATCGAGCACTGAAATATCAGCATTATTTAAGATACCTGAGGACAACAGTTGCTCTCTAAGTTCCTCGGGTACTTCATCTGGAAGTTGAGCTTCTAATATTTTTGGATCTTTGGTAGTAGTTGAAGGAGGTTTTGGAGTTGTGGTAGTAGTAGTCGTAGTACTTTGGTAAGTCGGCTTAGAAGTTGGTTTTAGGCCTTCTGGTCTTTGATCTTGATATTCGTTTCCAAGTGATTGCGATATGCTTACAGAATCATCTAAGAATTGTTAAAGAATATAGAAAAATTATCAACATTGATGAAGAATAAAGAATAAAACCAATTAAATTTGTTTCATGGAGAATATTTACCTAGTCCAGCTTGTCTAATATCGGGATTTTGCTGATAAAACTGCCTCAACTGCTCCTGCTGCCTTTGCTGTTGAAGCTGTGCTCTAAGTTGATTCTGTTGATCTATAGCAGCCTGCTGGGGATTAGTTTTAGTAAAATACTGCTGATTATAATTGTCTTGCAACTGTTTACTTTGTTGCTGAGTGGAATGTTGTGGTTGTAAAGTGTTTTGTTGACGTATACCATTCTGCTGATAACTGAGGAAGTTTTGATTATTCTGGGGGAATCCAGTACTTTGTTGTCTGGTTAGCAGTTCAGTACTGTCTTGTAAACTGTTATGATGCCTGTTTAATAACTCTTGACTGGTTTCTTCTTGCGATAAACTGTTCTGATTAAACTGCTGGAGAATTTTTTGTTGATATTGTTGTTGGGATAGACCTTGTGTAGGAGCAGGTTCGACTGAAGAAATATGCGACTCGAATTTGGATACTGATGGTATCAGTTGCCCACCTGGTGGTAGGATATGTTTAGCGGATTGTAAATTATTGAAGTGTTCATTTTGTAGAAGAGTTGGTTGGGTAGCATAATTTTGTTGTTGCTGTTGACCTCTTTGAACGTTAAAGGCAGCTGAGTGGGCGAAATTATTTGGTTGAGATGGAAAATGTTGGTGGGGGACGTTTTGTTGTTGCGGAGCACGGAATTGTTGGGCTGGATTCGATTGGGGTTGTTGGAAATGAGATGGAGCGGAATTTTGATTCTGGAAGCTTAATTGAGGCTGTTGATTCTGTTGTGGTCTATGGAAGTTTTGTTGAGGTTCCGGTCTAGACTGTTGAAAATTTTGAGTATATTGTTGTGCCGAGGGTATTCGGAAGTTTGCTTGTGGTAAATTTTTTGGCAGTTGTTGATATTGCTGAGGAATCTGATGTTGTGGAGTAGTTTGTCTAGCTGGTACTTCTCCACTATTATACTGACTGAATCTTGGAGGACCAAAGTTGCGCGTCTCTTCATTAAAATGCAATTGCTGTTGTGTGGGAAAATGTGTCTCAGGTCTTAATTGTATTGGTTGATGTTGAACGGGTGTTTGTGGAAAACTCTGCTGTGGTCTTAAATTGTCGAATGGTTTATAGGGTACAGGTTGTCTATTTTGCGGAAGATTAGATTTAGAAGGAGCTTGGAATCTAGCAGGAGCAGGATGAGAAACGCTATGTACAAATTGCGGCGAATTGGATTGAGATAAACTATTAAATTGTGATCCGGGTTGGGGATTTTGGAATGGATAATTTGGAGTTTGTTGAGGTGAAGACGTTCCGAACGGTTTATAGTTAGAAGGAAGATTAATAGTTCTGTACGGTTGTGCTTGTCGCACGTTTGAGCTAAATCCTGGAGGTATTGTTGGATAGTTGTTAGGTGCAGGGCTCTTAAAATAAGTATTTGAATATGAAGTAAGTTGTCTTCCTTGAGGAGCAGGTGATTGTCGTGGAACGTAATCCTCAGGTTTACTAGATCTTTTATCATAATCAAATCCTTCTTTACCGAAGGTAACCTTAACTCCACTAGGACTATGATACACCTCAGAATCGGGTTTGATTATCGTTCTAAGGGTAGTGCTAGGAGGTGGAGGTGCAGTTGCACTTTCAGGGTAATACGCTGGTGGTTCTTCTGCAGGTTCATCTTCAGGAATATGAGGTGAAATAGCAGGTACTGGTTTATCGTACACAATGCTGTCCTTTCCTGACCCATGAGGATTTTTTTGGTACTTGACGTAAAATACCTGTACTTGTTCCTTCTTCTTTTTCGGTGGTGGAGGTGGTGGAGGAGGTGCCGGCAAAGAAACGTTGGATTCTTTAATGATTATTTCGATGATGGGTTCGGGTTCCTTAATATATACTGGTCTCTCAATGATATGAGGCTTATGGTATCCATACCTGTCGACATTTTCTTGAATTTGGTTATTTTCTGTTAGTAAATCTCCGTTGTGTGGATCTAAGGAAAAAATGTTAGTATCATATAAAGGATCTCTTTGAGAATAATGGACAAGAGGTTCCATTTGAACTGCATAAGGAGGAGCAGGATAAGATTGTGGTCTACCTTTACTATATGGTCGGGAATAGAACTGTGGATTTTGATAGTGGGGACCCGTGGCGATTCTTCTTTCCAGTCGGTATGTTGGAAGGGCTGAGTAGTGGTGGGATATCTGGTATTCTAGATTCCTTTTTCCTCGGTCTTCAGTTTTTTTCTTTGGACGGTGTTCATCGATGGCTGTCGTCACAACTACCAGGTAGCAGATAAATATCTGTAAATAAAATGACCAATTAAAATAAATATCTAAATAAACCATACAAATATTGATAAAAAGCTGCAAAAGCTACACAAAATTTCACCCCGTACGTTCATGTTAGACGGAATTTTTTTAAATAACTCAACCCTCCTGAAAATTGATATCGCAAGCCCATGGTACCAGTTAAGTATCACAAACCATGAAAAAAATTAAGGTCACGGCTAATAGAAGCGACCTTCAAAGGTCAGTTAGCTTAACGGTGAATAATTTCACGCTTCGTATCAATGTTCTTCTTTCTCCTTTATTCATTCACTTTTACTTAAAAATGTTTATTCAAACTGAAATATGTTGTACTATATGTACAATACACTCGATTTCAAACTATTTATATTGTTCATTTCAAGATCGCCAACCGTTTAATGGGTATTTACATCCCAAATATCATAACCTAGCTGATTTAACAAGTTCACAATTGGTTGATACTCTTCAATAATCAATATAAGGACAGATTCTCGCCAGATCTGTATCTAATCTGTATCTTGCTGTTTCTGCACCATCTCCATATGTGTTAGGTTGAGAATCAATTCCATGGCTGCCGTTGGGCATGCTGGGCACACCTTTAGAGCCATTTTTACTTTGTATATACTCCCCTTTACGTGTTTGTTTCACAGAAGTTCACGGCTTAGGGTACTTGACTTCTTGTCTCCACTCAACCTTGCTCACATCAAGTTTAATGATTTAGAGGTTGAATTTTCTTTTCATAGTGAAAGAAATCAAGATAGTTCTGGTGGGGTTGATGTTGAGTCTCACTTGCTTACACCAGCTATTTGTATAGTTCAGAATCTGAACTGCAGACCCTTTTATACGATGTCACAAAGGGATCTTTTTCTGGCTGCTATGACTATATCCTCGGCATATCCTTGTCAGGATATTCTGAGGTCAGTGAAACCGTAAAGGAGTTCATCAACCGTCAGGCTCCACATTACTGGGGCTGCTACTCCTCTCTGCGAACATCCTGCGGTTGTACAGATAGAGATATTGTCTTTGCTCGTACTCGTCTCTGTTACCCTAGTGGTGAGCAGTTCCGACATCCATTTGGACTGCCTAAGCCTCTCCTTTTTTGATGCTATTTTGACTTACTCATGAGGAGTAGGCAGTAGAATTAAATTTAAAGTTTATCAATAACCGTGAATTAAAAAAATCATTATTTTCTTTAACAAAATAAATCTATTATATCAATTTTAGCTAAAGTCACGGCGAACCCATTCTGAGACGGAACCGGCAAGTTTCACCGTGTAGAGCTGATTAAAATTCCGATATAATATATACAGAATTTTTGAAAGTACCTACAGAATTTAAATAATTGACCATTTCATCATCGGGTACCGACAGTGAAAAAATCATTGTTGGACAACTTTCACAAATCATTTAGTTATTGGCAATGTATGATTTTATTGTGGAAAGCTTAACTTAACACTTTTGTAATGTTTTGTTTAATGCTAACTGTAAAATGGTTGTTGCCTTCTAATGTTGTATATTAGAAACAAAATTCTTCTTAACACGTTTTTATTGAAGTTAATAATAGGAGGAAAGAGAACAGTGAATTCAAATTGCAAGTATTTAATTAATAAAGAAGAAGAATTTTGTTTTCTTTTATTGCGTTTAATAATAACTTCCAAATAAAATCCGTAAGATGAATAAGACAGACTTATGCAATTTCGACGGGAGAAAAAATGATATATGTATTTAGTTTTCAGCGATTCTAAAAAGTCTTTCACCAGTGAAGTTTTTATTTAAATGTTAGTTATGTCACTTTGACAACTCAAAGTGACAATATGAATAATAAGAAGCAATTTTCCGGTATTTTGCATCCTCAAGCTAAAAAAAAATGGTACTTAATCTGATAGATTATTTCGAGAATGAAGGAAAAAGTGGAAATTCGTCAACTAGTGTGCAGGTAACATCAACCATCATTATTTTCTCCGGGTATATTTGTAATTTCACATTTTGGTAACCTCTGTGTCTTCTGATTTGATACATATATGGTTAGTGACCTTTGAGCCCGCACGATAAGAGCGCTTTCGACCATAGGTGTATGTACAGCAAAAATAAATTACCAGAAGTAACATTTGAGACATCTCGGATTTTTTGCTTTACCTACTACTAAAGGATCTTCTTTTTCACTAGCCATATTAGAACAAAATGAAATTGTTAATTGGTCCTTAGCAGCTTTTTCTTCAGCTTTACTTTAATGTAAAAGAGAAGGGGTCAAAACGTTGTTTTTATTTCCAATTTAAATTGAAATAATAACCTGTAATAATCTTAATACTAGAAATTGATGAAACAATAATATTCGTTAAAATAAACTGTGACACCCTGTAAATACCGATATTTTTACGTATCGTCGAAAAAACATTTCATATCGATACTCGATGACTGTTTTCTATAAAGCTTTTGCGGACATAAAAAGAGGTTAAGTTTAATATAGTGAGATACCGACAAAGAACTTGTACTGCTTCTTACTGAAGGAGCGAAAACGAAAGTCGTGAGAAATATTTGCAATATTTATGTAGGTAGGTATATAGCGAAGAAATCTCGGGCAAGTGAATCATTCTCAAAAAAATTATGTTAGCAAGTTGAAAAAATGGTAACTCAGAACACAGGTAAGAGCTTGTACATACTGGAGCGATTTTTCGAAATTAAGATGACTTTATTTGGCATAAATTGGAGAAATGTAGTAGTAAATTGGGTGGTTTTCATTAGAAATTAAATACAAAACACATTTAGTAAGGAGGTCCAAGGTGTGTGTTCTTAACAGTTTACTAAAAGTCTTTTAGCTGAAACTTGCAAGGTGAATTCTTGACTTGGATAATAAAACAAAGTTTACAAATTATATCATTGTCGTAGTTCTATTATCAATAATTTAATGCCTTTTACAATTATTTTTTGCATAATATTTAAAATGTTTATGGTTATATACTTCTTCTCTTTTAAATACCATTGAAGAACTAGCCTATATATTAAAAAACATCTTGTATAAGTTATAATAAATATAATTTGCATTGCTAATTTTATCAACTAATCATAAAAAACTTTCAAATTCCATTTTGAAGATTTTTATGAGCATCTACATCCCAACACATTCTTTTCATTCCTACTATCTCTTATATGAAATCAGTTCTATAAATAATATAAATTCCATAAAATAAAAAATGCTTTAAAAAAGATTCATTCCTATACAGGGTAATTAAAAATGATGGACCTTGATGTTAGTGTAGGTAAAAAAATAAAAAATAAGTGTTGAAAATAGTTATTTATAGAACAAGTAAAAGTAATATTTTTGCACGCGACGTGCAATTATCCAACGAGGCAATAAACACTTTTTGCATGAGTTGCATACAATATTTTTTCTACGTTTATTCAAAAACCTAAAAAATGTTTTTTAAGGAACTATTATAAATCCAAAATGAAATAAAAATTTGAAGATGCTTCAATTAGTAACGTGTCTGTGGTACAGATGGTATAACTAAGCCAATTGACTTTACATAATACTACCAGATAACTATTACATCAATTATGAACATTTTTTTATATAAATTATACGTATGGAGGAATCTGCAGTTGTTATAAATACATATCATGCGCGCTATTAGCAATCCTTTCACTTTCTAGTACTTAACTGACATAGCACAATTTAAAATTAATTAATATGCCTCATGTAACAGTGAACTGAGTACATCCTGTGGCAAAGTTTAAAAGCAAGTAAAAGTAGACTGCAAATCGTTACTTCGAGATTAGCTAATATAATATAATGGAATCGAGTGAATTTTCTAGAGGTTATTGACTAAAGACTATGTGATCGGATTACTAGTTGACATATAGATTAGTAGAATCATGATTGAAGATTATACAAAGCGTTTCGATGAAAACTATCTACTTCACATAATTCTGAAGGCGTCACTTTTATTAAAATAATAAAAAGCAGGTCAAGAATTTCCAATTTTTTAAATGGAACACCCTATACCTTATACCATTGTTGGATTCTCCTTTATATAAGGATTACTTTTATTAAAATATTAAAGAGTAGGTCAAAAATCATATAAAAAGGGACGTCCGTTTGCTCTATAACTTTAACCCCTAACCCTCTATGGTGTCCCTTCCCAATTTTTTAAATGGAACACCCTATACCTTATACCATTGTTGGATTTTCCTTTATATAAGGATTACAAAAATAGTGAAAAGTCGGTCAATTCGGAGACCTCTGGCGGAAAAAATTGTAACTGTCGCAACGAGTAGAATAATTCGTTTTGCATTGTTTTTGTATCACATACAAGTCAACGTAATTACCGTAAATTCGTACTTTATTTTTTTTGCGCGATCAATCTTTTTTGTTTATTTACACAGCATCGGTTGTCAGGAC